>KE525347.1:4464242-4598661 GCA_000441895.2 Anopheles sinensis
CCACTCTTTGGAAAATGTTTACAAATGACTTCCGACCTAATATGCACCAACGACGAACAACTAACCTTCTTTCAGACATGCAATTTCACTTGGTGTGAGGTTGTCTCCGTGTGTTTGATTCAAAAAACCCGCCCCAAAATCATCCATGTGTCTCACGGTTCCAAAAATAATTTTTCCGCTTTTTCCAAATCCACACTTTTCTTCCACTATATCCACTTCATCCGGGTAACAATTTTCACGCGAACATTTCGGATCCGAGTCGCCGACGCTTGTCTCATTCGTGCTCGCCGGCGGAAACCCGTCCTCATGTCTATGCATACGAATGTTCTTTGGCGCTTTTCAGTCCGTGTTTTCGCGCCGTGCATCTTTACTTTTCTGCGTGGCGATCGTTTCGATTCTCGTTTTCCGGCGGCACTAATCTTCATCATCATCATAAGAGGAGGAAACTGGCGGATGTCATACTCTATATTATTATTTTTAGCGTCCAATTGTGTGTTGGTATCATCATCAATATTTCTGCCGAAATGCAACTGTGTGATAGTTAAAAATCGGGTGAAGTGTCAACATAGTATGATATGCATATTTTAAAAAAATCATACACGTGGTTTGCAACACTGGACAACAGTAACAACATTTACAGTAGGGTGCCTTCTAATATCCTTGAAGCAGGATATGGATTCGCCTGGCTTTGTCCCTTACCTGTGGTTGATGGCGAAACCTTTCACATGCAACCCTAATAATATTCAAACCCTTATCATGATCCTTTCGAGCGGGATAATAACATCGGTGATACGATGATGAGGATTCACATTGACAGTATTATGCTGTTTGGTCCTTAACACCTCGTTGATCTGAGTCCAACATCAGACATCCAAACTGTCACCAACATTTTCCTGTAGCTGCCCTTCATGCCATCAAGAAGAACGGAAGTGCTGTCAATCATTCTACGAATGACCAATTTCATATTCTTTGGAGCTGCCAAAGGAACCCTTTTTGCTTTTATTTTCCCGGACCTTCATTGATTATTACGAATTGGATGGCTTACTGGAAATTATTGTTTGCTTCCTGCCTAACCGGATATTTTTGTCCGATCCATTTGCCGGTCACTCTCTTCTCTTTCATTGCAGACGATAAGATGATGTCTCTTGTTCAGTCAATCGATTTTTTTTGCAAATATTTTAAGAATATTTTAGTGATGTTTTTACCGGCAAGTGTTCCAACTAACCCAGAAAGTGTAGCTCTTTTTCTTTTTCGGCATTCCGTGTGGCTTTATTGGCTCTTACGTTACTTTGCCACTACACTTCGCAGGAGGTCATAATTTGCCAACCGTGTCGAACAGAGCGTATTACTCGAGAGCTACGAAAACGGGAAAAATGGTGAACCATGTTAGCGAAACTAAGTGCATCAATCGTACCGAATAAAGCTTTTTAAGGCCGATAGCTCACATATTGTGGGCAATAAATCGTAAGTGTGTAACACTCACCTTACAGACCTCCCAGATTTCCCCCCCCCCTCCCCCCACAACACGCCTCTCAGACCAGGAAGTGGCTAACGGCAGATTTAACCTTATTTTACGCATTTTGTAACGACCGTAAAATCTTGATTGATTTGATTTGGCACAACCACCACCATGGTAATAGCGAATGAAACGCTGTTTATTTTCCCTTTTCCAATCGAACACGGTTCCGATGACAAATGACCAAACGATAGAAGAAGGGGAAATCGAGAAATAGCGTTGAAGAAGTGAAACTCTAAATGCATTTGCTTTGGGAAACGGTCGCGAACTGGTACGAGGAACCTCTCTAGCGCAATATTTATGCGCTCACAAGCAGCGGAAGGGACGTTCAACTAAAGACCGAAGAAAAACTCCAGCAAATGGTAATGTTTTGCTTAAACATCCTATCGCTAACTCAGAGTTGCAGTGAGGTTCCGGACAAGACACTCTTCAAGATGACGCGAACGTCTTTAGCGATGTGCCATTTGTTTTTTCGACGAACCTCGACGAACGAAAGTCATCAAAAGAAAGCTACTCTCCCAGTTGCACCTGCAGCAGTTCCAATGGACGATCGGCACAGACGCGCGCGCATCCCCGACAATTGCATAGTTTTCCCAATGGCGTTGAAAAATGAGCTTTTACTTTTCTTCTATTTGTTTGTCCATGCTGGAGACGCGGGCAAGGGGGCGGGATGTGTGCGGCACTAACGTATTGGTCCCAACTCTTCGACAACTTCCTCCCATTGTGCCGATGATCGTCGTGGTCGTAGTCGTGGTCATCGATTGCCTCACGGTCAAACACGAAACTTGACCAAACAACCTACCGATCGGATCGAAAAAATAAACAACAACCTATTCGACCATCGGCCTGAAGAGAAGCATGAATGATTCATGGGGCATCTTTGAACTTCGCTTTTATGCAGCTCAGTGCTTGTGTCGGTGCGCGGACGTGTCTGCAAGGTTAGCGAAGCCGCACGAGTCTTAAATACCGCTAACTGTCGCGATACTGGTTTCTTATTTTCCTTGCCAAATTGATTAATTTAAATATTTTGACTTATCCATTTTTTATTATTAGTGGGCATCTTTCTCAAACAGTGCAAAATAAAGCCTTCAGGACCTTTTTTGCTTAATGTCTTTTTCCTCCTTCATGTGATCGGTCGTGTTTCGAGATCGCTTTGAATGTTGTCAACCGAACGGTTTTAAGGTTGTTACCCTCATAAACGTCACTGCCATTGCCTAACTCCACCACCATGGTCGCAGCATTATCGAATTAGAAAAAAATAGAGCTAAGCCCGGTCAACGTTTTCTGACGCGTGATTGACATATTAATGACATGTTACGAGAAGCCCTTTCAACCCCTCCGATGCCGATGCCAACCTGTTATACATGGCAACAGGTGCTGCGCTTTTCCAATCTATTTTTCTCGCTTCCCTAAACCGAACGAACGCCCTTGTCCAACAAGTTGGTGTTCACTGTTTGGTGAACTCCCGATCTTTACGGTGGTCCATTACCGGTTCCATCGTACAATAATTAGATCAATCATGCGAGCCAATGTGACGATACGTAATGTACGATAACGTTACGTTTCCGCCGATACTGGCACACGTCCGGTTTCCAGACTCTCGCTGGCTGGCTCGTCTGGAGGAAGGGGGTGGTGGGGCAAGGAAAAACTTCCCCATCCGGTCGGGCAGCTAGAAAACTCCCTGCCCTGGTCCCCCGTTCCATCAATTCTCATCAGCGACAGACGGACGACATCGATCGATTGGGTGGTCGATGGAGGAGAGCAGGGGCACAAGTAGAAAAATAAATGGGAAAAACATGAAAAACCCCTTTAGATGGTTCGTGTACCCTCCGCGGAAGGGGGAAGGTTTTTCGGTGGTCCATTCGACGTCGGTGTTACACACAATTAGCGTCCAGGAGAGAAATTCCTCCCGGCCGCGATGGAGCTGAGGTGGCTCCGATAGCTTCATGGACATTTTACTATCTGTGCTGTTATTTTCTTTAAAGCTCAATGCTTTTTCATGTTTGCGGCCTCTTCTCTGAAGACGATGCACATGACATGAAGCTGTAGGTTGCGGTCGGTTCGTTACCGAAGGAGAGAAGAACTATTAAACGTCATTTATGCGGCACTTATAGCAATCCAACAAACGAATACTGGCAGATAAACGGTTGGTCACTGAAGTTGGTAAAAAGAATAACATATCTTGAACAAAACCTTCTTTGCTACTCGTTATAAAATTTATTGTATTTTCCTGTCGGCTTTAGAAGATTCATGGTGAAGAAGAACTGCTGAAAAACAATAGTTTTGCGGATAAAAACGTGTCCAGTGCGGTCTCGCCCTTGTTAAACAGACTGTAGAGGAGCCAAATTTAAATTAGGTCAATCAATTTATTATCAAACCTTTCCTTTTACAGCCAAAGACTGTTGACTGGTTACGTTTGTTTGTTTGGAAGATAATTAAAACAACTCTCTCATCTCATTGATAATCATCTCAAAAATACAATTTATCATAGACGAATGAAAATAAGATGTCGCCCGGTTGGGTGATTAATCACTCCGGGCGATAGTTTCTTTGAAGTTCAAAAAAAAATCTTTAAAGTGAACGGAAGCTCGCTGTGCAGACGAACGCACATGTTCGAACCCTAAAGCCCCGTCTATCATCTGTGATCGTTTTGTGCAAATTCTGTTTCAAAACAACAAACCCTAATCACCGAAAGCGAAAGTTGTGCCGGCTTGCGAGGAGAAAGGCCTGCCAGGTTGGGTCAACTGGCCGCCTTTCCGACATGTGTGAAGCCGATTTTCGACACATGACCAGCGGCAAGTCGGTCCTACGCAACCACAGCGTGCAAGAAAAGACTGTTCAAATCGCACTTGCCCTCGGCGTAAGGCGTTCCTGTTTACCTTCAATTGAGCCCTTGGTTTTTTTTCAAAAGGAGACTGAATGTTCTAGACTTTTAAGTATTGAAGCTTGCAGAAGTGCACCTTTGGCAGTTCCAGCTAATGCATCGTGCATGGTATCGTGGCGCAAAATACGGAAGCTTATGTGAAGGCACGTTCGAACAAACGAGCAGGTTAACATCTATCCACATAAGCCACCACCGGGATTTTCTCGTTAGCCTTTTGTGGCAGTTTGCCTACCGGAAAATGGCTACCTCGGTTTGAAAAAGAGGTGACTTGCATCACCCATAACGGTGTCGTGATTGTAAAATGGGTTAAAAAGCAAAAACTGGTGGTCGCAATTCTGCAAGTTACCGAAACTGACAAACACACGGAATGGAATGGAAAAGAAAGGAAAGTCTGGCCTGTCTGGTCCACATTTTAATTTCTCGTTGTGCAACTACACTCGCCAAGGTGTTTTTGGTATTTTTCTGCTGCTCCCTTTGCTCCCTGGTGACAAATGGAACGTAAACAGTGGCGAATTGGCGTTAAATGAATGCCAGATTCTGTTTCCCGTTCCCCCCAAAACCGAGGCAGACACACATTTACGTCAACCCGAAACGGTAAAGGGATACGGATTTCCAAAACAAACCGCATCCCCGGCATGTACCCCGCAGCATACATGCTGGCCGATGGATGCACTTTCAAGGTTATGTTTAAAATCATTAATCTATCAATCCATCTGTCAATCCATCTGATGTTGGGGCACGGGTGAGGGGTTGCGATGGGAAGACACTGTGTCCGATTCTCCTCGTTCTCCGTCTGGGGTTCAGCCGGGTTGATTTTCCGGGCTGATGAACTCAAAGTTCTAGCGATCACCGCAAGAAAGAAGCGTTCAAAATAGCTATGCTTTACCGGCAAAAATCCGTTGTTTTCCTCCGGCCGTAAGCTGTAGAACACTCTAGTATACTTTTAAATTGATTGTAAAATTATTCAAAATCTCTCCAACAACTTCACTTTCTATTCACAGGCACTGGAACGTTTGGCCGAGTTTGTCTCTGCCGGGATAAGATTACCAACAAGTACTGGGCCATGAAGATACTCGCCATGGCCGACGTCATCCGGTTGAAGCAGATCGAGCATGTAAAGAATGAGAAAAACATTCTGAAGGAAATCGACCATCCCTTCATTGTGAACATGTAAGCACTCGCATGATGATCCTCCAAATGCTCGCATCCCTATACCCCTTTCTTTACGTTGGCATTTTGCAGGCGATGGAACGCCAAAGATGACTGCTGCCTGTACATGCTGTTCGAGTTCGTGAGCGGTGGCGAACTGTTTTCCTATCTGCGAAACGCGGGCCGTTTCGATAGTGCGACCGCCAACTTCTATGCCTGCGAGATTGTCCTGGCGCTGGAGTACCTACACTCGCTGTCGATCGTGTACCGCGATCTGAAACCGGAAAACCTGCTGCTCGATCGGGACGGCCACCTAAAGATCACCGACTTTGGATTCGCCAAGAAGCTCAAGGACCGCACCTGGACGCTGTGCGGTACACCCGAGTATCTGGCACCGGAAATCATCCAGTCCAAGGGTCACAACAAAGCCGTCGACTGGTGGGCATTGGGTAAGTGAGGGGAGCGGGGGGAGCGGCGCTGGCGATCATAAAACCGGGCGGGAAAACTGTAAACATTGTGGCGTTGTGTTCTGACTCTGGGTTGGGCCAAGGATTTGTTTTTAACGGCTCACAGCCATGTTATGGGCATCGTTCGTGGTCCATCATCATATACGACTGTTTATTTGTCTTCGAGCGCGGAATAATGAATGCGCATCCATCCGCAATCTCGTTTCCCTCGCAGGAGTGCTCATCTACGAGATGGTCGTCGGCTATCCACCATTCTACGACGACAATCCGTTCGGAATTTACGAAAAAATTCTCAGCGGAAAGATCGAATGGTCCAGACACGTCGATCCCATTGCCAAGGACCTGGTCAAGAAGTTGCTGGTACTGGATCGCACCAAGCGACTGGGTAACATGAAGGTTTGTCTCAAGCACATACGGCCCCTTGGTTGTGTCATGGTTCTTATCGCATTATTGTTTTTTCTTTGCCAATATCCATCTAGAATGGAGCGGAAGACGTCAAAAGACACCGTTGGTTTAAGCATCTGGACTGGAACGTAGTGATAAGAAAGCAGCTGAAAGTAAGACGAACGCTATGCCCATCATTTTAACTTGCACTTCAATGATGTTGTCTTGTTCTCCTCTCCCATCTCTCCCATGCTTTAGCCTCCCATCGTTCCTACGTACGTGTTTAATTCAAAAGAGGACGACACCAGCAACTTTGACGACTACCCGGAAACGGATTGGAAATCCGTGCGATCGTTGGACAAAATCGAGATGCAGCTGTTTGAAGACTTTTAAAAGCCTCCGACTGGATCGTCGTCGTCGTTCCGCCATTTTGTAGATAATAAGCCATCCCGCCACGAACGCGACCCCCCGTCAGACATGCACTGTATTTATTAGAAAGATGCAACAACAATCCGCTGGAGAGTGCAGTCTAAATTTAGTTTAGAAATCTGAATAATGCTCATCTTTTTGCAGTGAGTCACAAGAAACAAACGTTAGTCATTGTGTACATAAAACTAGCTTTTAAAAGAACAGGCAGTCAGTGTGTTGCCGTGTAGGACGTAACATGATATAGTATATTTCGTGTGGCCGTTATTTCGTCGAGAAGTGGGCGAAAAAAAAGAACAAAGCTTTCAAATAGACTAGAGCCCCTGAATGAGTGGGGGAGGGGAGGTCAGTAGATTAGGGATAGGATATCATTTGAGTTTGCAGTCAAAAGCATAAGTTTTAATCCATAATGGTACTGTGATAGGAGAAAACAAAAAAAAATGATGCAACCATAATTGTGCAGGTGTCGATTGGTTAAAAGTTGAGAAAATCAATGTCTACTTGCTCTAGAACTTTCAAAATGTTACTCTTCTGAAGTCTGTGTGTGTGTCTATTACATCAAAACCAATCCAACAGGATAAGGTATAACCTAAATTTCTTAAATTTGTCCATTCGAAAGCTGCAGAGAATGGTAGAGTGGTAAAACAAAAACGATCAACTTTTACGATACATCATAGCTTATCCAAACGTACTGTTAGGTCTGAATGTCATGCTATACTCCTTGAATAAACTACAATATTTGCTGAAGAAGGATTTTCTGAAATAAAAGTCTTACATACTTTTTTCTATGGAAAGAGCAAGATTAAACGAATTGATCGCTACCGTGAACTCACGATATCGGATCGTGTCACTATTAGTGACCTACTGCTAAATACCTACCACTCACTGTAAGTGAATCGTAATTGCAGTCAATTCTTTCAATAAACTTTTCATAACGTTATGTTCAGTAGCAGTCGAGTTGGTTATCTTCCGATCATTTAGCCGATCGTAGAAGTACTTTATTTGGAAATGTATTATAGGATAAATAAATTGAGGTAATTTTAAGATTTTTTTTGCACAAACGTATCATATTAAATAACATTGCCTTCCTATTACAATCCTGGCGACGTTATCCGGTGGTTTTGATCATTCATTCGTGGATAGACATAGCCACTTTCATTAGTTGGTACCAGAGCTGGGGTTTATAATGCGGATGGGTCATTGGCTGCGGCTGTCCTTATTCTGTGTCGATCAAACAGGTGGCAAAAACTCGTTGTATCCGGATCGGACAGCATGTCCATGTTTGTTCTGCTGCTGCGTTTGATTAGCGGAAGGCTCCGAATTCGGGCCGAATCGGGCAGGGTCGTGGGAACAACAATTCGTTTTTCGCCTATGTTTGCTGCTGTGGGTTTTCTTTCCGCTTTCCATCCCACTGAATATTCTGCAGTTGCAACCTGTGCAGTTGATGCCTGTTCGGCTAGAGCCTGTGCAGTTTTGGTTTTGAAGTTGGACGTTGTGCAGCTAGATCACGTTCCAAACCGGAAACGTTTTTGGTGCCTGAGAATTGTAGGATTGAGAAATATTTGCTAGCGGTGGTGTGCGTGTCCTCAATTATGCCCTGTGGGTTAGGCAAAATTTATGATTTATGACCGAAGTTAGGCAAAATTGGTGGGGGTACTCTTTGCAATCGAGATTCCGTTTCGGGATCATTATAATAACGGCCGACTTTATATTTCCTGTTCAGTACATCGTCATCGAATGCAAACGTGTCCCAGATTAACAGCACACGCTTCTCGATCGGACCAAGCAGATCGCACAATATACGATCTTGAAATGTGCCTCTGATCCTGTCCCGCATTATCTTCAAGTTTGAGTGGTTTTTGACTAACTGTAAAATTTTTTCTTCTTCTCTTGCCACCTTTAGTGTAGCATCAAAAAGCACATTATTTTTAGTCATGTCGACGAAGCACGTTTTTTTCAATCCGTTCATTGCGAGAGTACTGACCACTATAGATTGATAAGCAGCATCCAAAATGGCACCCTGTGGCCAGTGGCCACGCTAAACATCCACTTCCAAAATGGCAATTCGAATGCAGTGATTGCTTATTTCTCGAGATGGGTGAACTATCTGCTTACAGCAGGGTTGAAAAAGTGACAAGCGTCGTAGATTTTAACGATTTTCTCGAAAAATACTGATCCAGTCGCTTCCAAAGTTGGCATTTAACTAGGATAAATCGATATCAACACACTAAAAAATGCAAGAGAGTGGTTTTGTTTGAAATCAGTATGATAATTGATGTCCTTTTCAGGTGGGCCAAAATTACATGCATGGGCGAATACTCCCTCCTTCACAATAGTAAATCGTAAATCGATATGAATACAATGAAAAAGGCAAAAGAGTGGTTCTATTTGAAATTAGTGTGATAATTGATGTCCTTTCCAGGTGGGTCAAAATTACATGCATGGGCGAAATCCCCCTTCCCCACCCTAAACGATTGGAAGGACTGATAACACGAGGATTACGAATTTGACAGCTTTTTGGTAGTTAAAACCAATGTTCGTACAACTGTGCAGGTTGTGAATTTGAATCGTTGAATTGAATTGTTCAACTGAACTCCCGGATAACTAACATTCTACTGTATTTCTTTAAATTTTTCCCTTCATATATATGATATATATCTTATTGTGCTGGTCGAGCGAGGCTCAATTTATCTGGTCGAGCGAGGTCTAAATCCGATTCGAATCCTTGAAGGGATTGAGTCTTCGAATCATCCGAATACCGAATCATGCCAACGCTAGTTTGTTTTGTTGTGCTGTTGCTGTCCGCGAACTAGTTGCAAGTCGGTGGTTATTCCACAGCCCCACAGCCTGAAGGAATCTCCGGAAAAGTGTGGCCACCATGTTTCGCTCAGTGTACATTCGGAAAATTCGTCGGAAACTCTATCCGCAGCACTAGGCGCGTCGCATTACCGTATGCCAAACGTTCACCGGTTGCCCATCTGTTTGCGCTCTGTGCCACCGACACGGTGCAGGACACTGATCCAAAGGAGTTCTCGTGCAAATTTGCTGTGCCAATCGAGTTGTTGACGATTTTCCACACGCGGTCTAGCGCAAGACACACCGTCTGCAGCTAAGGAGGCTAAAGCCGACACGTGCCGACGATGGGAGAATTACGTGACTGGAGGCCGTTTGTTTACGGCGGGATGGCATCGATAATGGCAGAATTCGGTAAGTAACGAGCTGAAGCTGCTGAGGGCAGCGAGATAGAGATTAAGGAAGAGCAAAAACAATCGCTTTCATTATGGCATTATGTAACAATTCCGTGATGCGCTGGAACGGAATAGATTTTTCATCTGGTTTTCCGTGCCTTCCCCGTTCCAGGAACGTTTCCTATCGATACAACAAAAACTCGACTGCAAATTCAAGGTCAAAAGATTGATCGATCGCACACCGAGCTGCGTTACCGGGGCATGATGGATGCCTTCGTGAAAATTTCCCGCCAAGAGGGAGTAAAGGCTCTGTACTCGGGGTAAGTATTTCGCGATACAGTGAATTTTCTGTTCCGCAAAGAAAATATACGTTGACCTTTTTTATTTTATTTTTTTTTTGTTTTTTCTTCTAGAATATGGCCTGCAGTGCTTAGGCAAGCCACTTATGGTACCATCAAATTTGGAACGTACTACACACTGAAAAAGGTAGCCACGGATCGGGGTTTGCTGCTCGATAAGGCGGGCAACGAGAGTGTGTGGTGTAATGCCGCCTGTGCCACGATGGCCGGGGCCATCTCGAGCGCCATCGCCAACCCCACCGACGTGCTGAAGGTGCGCATGCAGGTGCACGGCAAGGGCACGAGCGAAGTTGGACTAATTCGGTGCTTCCGGGAGATCTACATCCACGAAGGGGTCCGGGGGCTCTGGCGAGGCGTTGGACCGACGGCACAACGAGCCGCAGTGATAGCGGCCGTCGAACTTCCGGTGTACGATTTTTGCAAGCTGCATCTGATGGAAACGTTCGGCGATCAGGTAGCGAACCATTTCATGTAAGTTCCGAGTGACTGTGGAAGCAGATGCAAGCGGTGTGAGACCTATCGCCCTGTTTTTGTATTGCAGATCTAGTTTTATTGCTAGCTTAGGAAGTGCGGTAGCCTCAACTCCAATCGATGTGATAAGAGTAAGTGTTTTGATTTTCGATCTTCGTGCCTCGGATCGGCTGTGCAACGATTGTATCCCCATTTTTTGTTTTGTTTTTTTTTCAGACCCGTTTGATGAACCAACGTCACGTACATCAGTTGCAACATAGCATTTCGCCGGCCACGACGGGCACAAGTCCTCCACATCGGCTCTTCTATACGGGAAGCGTCGACTGCGCCGTGCAAACCGTCCGGAATGAAGGCTTCCGTGCCTTGTACAAAGGTTTCATTCCGACCTGGGTGCGCATGGGACCGTGGAACATCATTTTCTTTATAACCTACGAACAACTAAAGCAGTTCTACTAGGTGACCTCCCTCCCCTCCCTGTTTGCAGGCAATGCATTGTCATGCTTCAAAACCAAAGCTTGGATTTACATTTAATGATCTTCAATGGACCAGAGATTTAACAGGCATTTGTGATGCATTTGTAAGAAATGGCCACGTAAACCTCACACGTTAGCGAGGGCACGCAATTAAAAATCAAACAGGTTATGTTAAAATCAGTTCAACCTGGCTACATGTAGGCAAAGTATAATAAATCACCCACCACAAAACAAATAATCGACTCTACGTGCTGTTTGTCAACTATTGTTTGTTGTAGTCTAATACAGAATTTTGACGATAAAATACGAATGGCAAATAGAAACGAAATGATATCATACTTGTGATTGGCAAATTTTATTCAATTTTAATTTTGTAATTTCTTCCGAATTTTATATTCTCTTAAGTTAATCGCATCCTGCAGGTCAGATGTACAGCGCTCGCCCAACGGATTCAACATCGTATTGGCCGTAACCATCGTCGAAACCCGTCGTTCTCTGCTGTATGATGTTAACGCTCTGTCCTTAGGTCCTGCGTGTCGCCGCGTATTCTCTCTCGATAGCCTTTCAAACATTTACTTTATAACTTATCAAGCGCAGACAAATCGTGTCTTCTACTGCAATCGTACATATAAACTGCATTTTTCGTGCGTCGTGGGGCTTTTAAGAGCCTTTTGGGTATGTTTGGTTTACCCATTTCAGGTTCCGGTTTTTCCCACACGCGCACGGCTTCTTACTTGTTTATCTTTCTCTTAAATGTACATACATTATTTTAAAAATTTGGTTTTCCATTTTGAACCACAACTTAACTAACGTTGAAGAAAATTCAAAAAGAACGCACACATAGTATATCTTACGAACAAAAGTGAAATGGTACGATCCTCTCCTTCTTTCCCATCTTATACGAATAGTTTTCTCATATTTATCGGCTGTAGCGCTTGCTGAGTGCATCGTATCGTAATATTTAAACGAAAATAATGTGTTTCAGAGCCGAGTTGTGATAATCACACATGTATCTTTCTTGGTGATTGCGGTTGACGCGCGTTATCTAAAACCAAATTTCATAACAGTTGTCGCAGTCAGTAAAATATAAGTTAACCCAACATATACAAAGCAACTTGTTTTATCGTTTACTATTCCTCTATTGGCTGATAACAGATACAACCTACTCTGCTAGGAAAATATATATGTCGGCGTAACAGAGAATCGATCCTGAATTCCGTCGAAAGTATAGTATTTGTGCTTAACGAAACCTTCAATGGCGGGAAACGGTCTAGGATGCGCGACCTTGAGACCCTCTTCTGCAACAAATTATCGGTTACAAATGTAAATCTAAGATTGAATAATAATATTAATAAACCTCCATCCTAGCTCCAGCTATTTCCCAGGGGAGTGATTATTGATGGTGCCCAGTGGACGAAGAAGAAGGACCCTTCAGCGGTCGGGACTTTCTGGTGGTCGGGTAGTACGGATGCAGGTGTACGCTGAAAAGAAGGAAACATTCAGAACGTTATCCTCTCGGAAAGAGTAGAATTTGTACCAATTATCATCAATTGAAAGCATTAATGACATCTTCTACTAAAATTGTTATTGAGGTCAGTTTTCGTTCCATCGATGGATTATCGGCAATGATTATTATTGGCAATTTTCATATAAAAAAAATGCCCGTAAGTGCTAAACTTTATTAGTAGATTAAAAAAAGCAAATTCGTGGAAGCTTGAACGGGCAGATGATGCTTTTGAATCCGCATGTGTTCTAGTACCTTGTTGCCATGTGATGATTGGGGCCACTTAATGGCGATGACATGCTCAACGGGGACGAGGTCGGCGAACGGATGGACCGTCGAGATGTGATTGGGGCTCCGTTGCTATAGCTAGCACTGCTAGCCTGCCCCATGGCTGCGGCACTATGCTTACCACCGCTGCGACCGCCTGCTGGCGTCGACGAGTTCTGTTCCGTCTGCTTCGATTGTTGCGACTGAGAGTTATGTTTGGGACTGGCCTTTTCGCTGCAGGCTGTGCACGTGGGGGTGTCGCTGGGATTGCCACATGTCTCGCAACCGTTATCCGGCACTTCGGTAATCGAAAGGATTCGCTGCGATTGGCTGCGGGGTGGACAGAAACCAACGCGTATGGGAAACGCGTTGTACGATGCGCCATTATAGCCGTTTGATACTTTTTACAATGCTTCCTTTGATTCTACGTCTACTACGCTCTAATACACTCAAATGGGTGAAAATATTGTTTCATTTGGCCAAGCAAGTTAAACCCTCTCAAAAACAAATCATCATACATCTGAATCCCATATACAACTGGAAATGGCCAGCCTTTGAAAGAAAGTATTGATGGATATCATGCTTGAACATTATCACACGGTGCAAACGGGTTTCCGGTGATCTGAGTCGCGTGAATCGTTCCACTATTGACGGCATACTACGAACACTAGGAATACTTACCTCGGTTGATTAGAAGGCAGCGCCAGCTGCTCCGTACGGCGGCCGCCGGATCCATTCAAAACGGTACGCGCCTTACTTTGGAATTCGCGATCAAAGTCTTCCGCTTCCTCGTCATCCAGGTTGATGTAATCTTGGCGTTCTTCCTGCACGCCCGTGTTCAAATTTTGCTCACGCTCGATGATGTGTGCTCGCTCGCCAATGTGATGCCCGATGGCCATCTTCTTCGTGCCCGTGCGGCTGTCCTGAACCGTTTTGCGAGTCTCCTTGATGCCTCCCGGACCCGTGCGTGTGCTCGAGGTAGCCTGATAGACCTGCGGCCCATTCGGACCGGATGTCATGGAAATGACACTGCTGCTGCAGAACGATGCACCATCGACGGGGCCCATGTTTAGCAAACGATTCATTGGTGGCGGTGTGAACATGGCTGGCATCAGCGCATTGTGGCGCATTCCGAACGCAGGACCAGCGGCTATACTCTCCATTCCACCACCGAGCATTCCGAACGGGTCGGAGAATAATGAGTTCAGCATGTTGTTCATCTGGCGCATCGAACGCATGTGATGGCTGTTTAATGTGGCAGAAAACGAAAGCGAAATGTATTCCATTGTTTCATGGTCATTAGAAGCTCACTTTGCATCAGAGAAATTTAGCTTTAATTTGCTGTCCCACTGTCAAATGCTCCGAGTTGCCCTCTTTTTCCTGCTACGCACTCGCGCAACATTACACATAATTTATACACATTTTACCTACCCAAAAATTGGATCCTCCTCTAAATCATTCATCATTCCGAAAAGCGACATATTCACCAACGATAAACACGACCTTTGCAACAAACAAACGCGATTTTTTCTACGATTTGTGAGAAAAACTTTACGATGCGATTTTCGCCTACGTCGCTGTTCGACTCAGATTTAGTGTTGGCAGAATCGGGATATGGAAGACCCGAAGACTCCATCTCATGACAGATTCTGAGGGACTGGATCCCATTTGGCGGATTCGGGTACGGGTTGACTCGCTTAGGATTTGAATCGTTCGATGAATGGACGGATGAAATATAAAATCTGCAAGTTCGCTGTGTACGCAAGACATGGCGGTTGGGGAATCGTGTTCGGATATTCGGATCTAAGAATGGATTTGAATCGAAAGATTCGGATCCATGCAAGGATTTGATTTTCCCATCACTACTTAGATGGGTTTCTCGATTTCGAGCATTCGAAGGGACTCGAATGTACTCGAAATATCTCGAACCTTTGGCAGAGCGCGATTCCTAGACTTCATCAATTAGCTCACGGAGAATGTAGATTTGAAAGGTTTAGGTAAACACATTTTATAATTGATACTTTTTTTTAATTACACTTATGTAAAGCAAAACATTTTTTTATTTTATTTGAATAAATTTCGTTGAAAAGTTGCATGAAAATCGACTAGACAAAATTAGACTACCGAAAAATCGAGCTGAATAAATAAGTGTATTCTAGGAGAATATTTTGCTAGAATTATCATAAAATGTACTACTTTTGATCAAACATTTGTAGCAGCTGTTCATTGGTATCAGTAGTGCCTTCCTCAACTGCCTTAAAATCCTGTTTGTCCAGGTTGATTTTTTTCATCAATTTCGTCAAATTGCTTTCTTTGGGAATGTTTTGTACATCACCTAAGGACGTTTCATCATCATTGGATGTATGCTTGTATTTTTGCGTCTCTATACTTGAATGAGCGGATTCACTGTGATTGTTTCCTTCTGCAATCACTATCTCGTTCAAAGCACCGTGGAGTGAAGAGGACTGAGAAACTTGATCGGCCTGTATTGGATTAATAGCAGTATTTGTCGGGTCATGATGAATGTTTAACTGTTGAACCAGTGTGTCAATCTCATGCCCAGCAGTTATCATATCCGTGCCAGAGCTACTGGGCGAATTTTTCATTTCACTAGTAGTTCGTAACGCGGTAAGGTTGGCTGTTTTAGAATATACATTCTCCCCAATGTTGTTTATGTAGTAGTTATAAAAAATATTATTTTTCGGTTCGAACTCGAATTCCCCATTAGATTTCTGCAAGCCCATGCGAATAAGGATAGATATTTTGGTGTTATACGGCTTTAACCATTTGCACACTTTGCGATGCACGATTATCTGCTCGTCTTCACATAATGGTTCCCAAAGTTCGATGAGGGTTTTTTTCACGTTGTCGATCAGAATTTGCTTTCGCATCTCAGGAATCAAACGCCCAATGCCGTCCAGATGGCGAAATGTTAGATCCAGCAACATTTGAGCATTTTTGTTGGTTAAAAACATCTGCCACTTGAATATCATCACCATGAGATCCCATAACTTGTCCATGGAGCTTACGTCCAAACGCATTAGCGAGCAGCAGGCAATGTCGGTCAGTAGGATGCGCGATTGTTGAACCGTCAACATACTTTGTTGATAAGCCGTTGAAATATAATGTAGAAACTTGGGGTCCAACAGTACTTCGGTGATTTCGCGGAGAACTAAAATAAAAGTTACGAAAAGTTAAATAATATTTTTAGTAATGAAATTGATTCTCAAACACTGTAAGTCAAAAAAAAATTTAAGTGGCAAACAGAAAGCAAACGTCATGGACCAAATGCATGGACCTGAAAAAATTGGTTGTCTTTGATATCTGCCAGTATTAAAAACCAAACACAACACAACTCGGAACATACTTTGTATCAAAGACCTGTGCGCACTAAAGCCGGTGATTGTTTGGTGAATAATAATGAGTTTTTAGCATTCTAAGCAAATGTGGCATTATTTTGGTACCCTTTTCTATTTTTTTTAGCCCAGCACAGATCATCAACGATGTCCGGACTTGAATCGTATGTCAACAATACGGTCTCCATTATTACCGCCGATGGCCGCAACTTTGTGGGCACGCTCAAAGGCTTCGATCAGACGGTGAATATAATCCTGGATGAGTCTCACGAGCGTGTTTATTCAATGACTGCTGGCATCGAGCAAGTTGTGCTGGGATTGCATATCATCCGCGGCGACAATGTTGCCATTATTGGACAGTTAGACGAAAGCATAGACAGCAAGCTAGATTTTACCACCATACGCGGTATGCCTCTAGAACCTGTAGTGCACTAGCAAAAAGGATAAGAACGTGCACATTGCATGTTGAAACTAGCTCTAGTTCATGCGACCATTATGTTTGTGTGAACAAAAGGGGCAAGGATGAAGAAATTGAACCTATTTTAAAACGACAAAAAATGTATGGTACCGGTTTACCGCAAAGAAATGCAAGATACTCACACCGTAAAATACGAAATGGGGCTCTTTTCTTAAAGTGTAAAATAAAAAAACTACGCTAAAAATAATATCGATTGTCCTTATTCATGCGATGGAACGCTAGAGCGGGTCGTGTCGCAACCCCTAGCACCCGCCAATCAAACATAAAACTGTAAATTAGAGATTCTTGCTAGACCTTGCTTACCTTGTGCGGATTTATCCAGCGGAATAGACTGTGCCTTGAGCCGTTGATCAATCACATACAACATCTCACATCCCAAGTTTAAAATGATTAAAATGTTAGTCACAGACATTATGCCACGGTAATCGCTCAACGAAAGAGGCACGCATGCACAACCTGTATCCACAAAATAAGCTGTACAGATAGGAAAGGTCAGTACTGTACTGACTTAGTATTCGAGAAAGCAGGTTAAAATTGCTTGCCAGCCGCTATGATATTTCTGCTTTTGCATCGGTTGCTGCACATTTTGTTTGTTGCCAACCGTGTCTCCATGGTTACGCTGGTAGCAGTATCTATTTCACAGTGTTGTTGATGATAGATTGAAAAAAAAGTTAAAGTAGGTATCGAAAAAATGAAACGAAAGGCAAAATTATTGCTCGTAGAGAGTTATTTTCTGCTCAACATAGGTATATTGAAATCAAGATACAAGTTTGTCTTCAATCAGCTCTATCCGTATGTAGATCGTTTGTTGAATTACATTTCATTTTTGACTTAAGCAGTTTATTTCATATAAAGAGTGAGTTTTTTTACGAACAACGCTTATCAATTATAATTCCATGGAATTCGGAAACACTGCAGTGTACTCCGCGGAACATTTAAAGTTCAATTTGCCACAATATGAGGTTCGATTCCGTTGCAACAACGGGTGTTTTGGTTAGTTTCAGCTCGACTAGCCAATGGGAAGAGGCAACCAAAACAACGACCTACTGTCATTCGATCAACAGTCCAAATTCTTGGTCAGATCGAGCATTACCCTAAATGGGCAAATATTTTGCCTGTCTTCATGTTCAGCTTCATTCCTAGTAAAATTTTGCACGTGTTCAGCTTTATAGTGTATTTAATTGACTCTCAAACGCCAATAGATTCGTATTCGTCATGTGTGATTCGCTAGAAGAAAAGTTTGGCGCCTGGGAACTGTTCGAGGAAGTATGGGAAAGAGTAGTCGATACCGCAACGGAGAAGGAAGTTAACAAAAATTCACCCAACACACTTTTTGAAGCGCTAAAGCTTTTCCGAAACGAAATTACAACAACCCATTTAACCGAATGCCGCCTTAAACTTAAACTCAGCACAGATGGGAAGGACAACATTAAGGCGGATCATGCACGGGCCATGGGCAACGTTTTGTTCCATCCAAAGGTGAAGCGATACATCGAGGCCGTAAAGCGATACAATGAAAGCATTTCATTCTCCGAAAAGGGATCTGAAGCTAGAGCTCTAGCCTATGCCAATCGGTCAGCTGTTTGCTACGAGCTTCATCAGTATCAAGAATGTCTGGACAACATACGCCTAGCTCGCGAATCCAACTATCCTGCTCGATTAGTAGATAAGCTGAACAAACGGGAAAAAGCTGCCCGGGATGCGTTGGAAGATGTCGTTAGAGGTAAAAAGAACGCAGGTGGATCTGAACCCGACGTAGACGCGCCCAAACAGTTATCCTTAAGCTATGATGGGAGCCATTTGGTGCCACAGGCTGTAAATTGCTTGGAACTGCAGACCAGCGAAGAATTTGGACGATTTGTTGCCACTACCAGAGATCTGAAGGCTGGTGATGTAGTTATTATAGAAAAACCATTCTGCACGTTGCTGCTCGATGTGTATCGGCTGGTACGTTGCGATTTTTGCCATCAGGAAAGACTATTCAATCTCATCCCGTGCGAAGGGTGCACGGTGGCCATGTACTGTTCGGAAGAATGCATGACGCAAGCCTATCAACGTTATCATCGGTACGAGTGTCCAGTAATACGCGATATGTGGCGTATTTTCACGAAAATTCCCGTGATGGCCATGCGCACGGTAACCACCGGGATCGCATCGTTCGACCACAATTTGCATGACATGAGAAAACACCTGCAAGATATGGATGAATCGAAAGTAGATGGTTTTACAATGGACTGGACAAAAGCCACCCCGAGAGACGTATACGAGACTGTGCATGTGTTGATAACCAATTATGAAAAACGCGATCCTAAAGATCTCGCACACAGGACATTTTTCGCGATTATCATCTATGACTTGTTAGTAGCACGTTCCGAGCTTGGACCGGAGTGCAACAATGATCCGGACATTTCATCCCTCGTAATGCAGCTCCTGCTGAAGCACCTGCAAACCACGCCGATGAATATGCACTCACAGTACTACATGGATTATCAACCGGAAGAAAAGTTGTACGAAATCATGAATTACGCTTCCGCCTGCTTTCCTTTGTTAAGCATGATAAACCATTCTTGTGCGCCAAATCTAACACGTGTGACTTTGCACGATGGACGCTGCGCTGCCGTAATCTCTCGCCCAATAAGCAAAGGCGGACAGCTCTACGATAACTACGGGTAAGATATGCTCCATTCAACATGACATGGTGGGCTTTCCTTGATTTTAACATGTAGTTTTCACAATTTCCTCATTCCAGACAACATCACAGCCTGATGCCAGTTCGAGAAAGGCGTGCCAAACTGTTGACGCAGTATAAATTTCTCTGCAACTGTGAAGCATGTGTTAACAACTATCCCTTGTACAACGAACTACCGTCAATTAATGTTTCGCGATATGGGCTGATTGATTCTGCTGATATACACGCTCAACTAGTGCTGCATCAGCCGAAGATAGCTGCCGAACTTTTGCCAAAGCTAAGTCAGTACTTGAACAATATCGGCCATCAGTATCCGCGTTACGAAGTAAGCTCTTGCCAAGAACTTTTCTTGCGTTCCTTTCAAATACTGTTCATGGAAACTTCCAACAGTGCCCAATATTGGAAATATTGCAATCCCTGAACCTTTTCGCCTACGTACTGATCATTTAAATGGCGGATCATACAATGTGTTTATCTATCGGACAAATTTCTTCATAGCATTATTAAATAGGAACAAATCAAACGAACTGGATTTTGAACTAAAGAGTCGAAAAGAGAGTAAAAAGTATCTCAATTGATATTGCGTTTATGTGATGCTATTGCAATGCGTTGAACATATTTAATAGTTTATTTTTTTAATATCTCAACAAGTTGAATTTGATTATTTTAGCGTTGTTAATCTTTTAAGTAGCAAAGTAGCCAATAAAGTTATTGAAATATCTAAACAATCTAGAATTTACTGTGCATCGGAGAATGTTAAGCTCCATTAAAACAGGTACGATGAAAAAAACTGAAAGAAAGTGGTTGAAATGTAATCTGATTCTTAATCGTGTATCTGCGGACCAAATGAGCGAAACATAATCCAACCCTCAAAACCTACAGGTTCGTTACCATACAAAAATAAAAGCCTGGTTGAATATTCAAATTATGATTAGTGTCTACCAAAAATGATTTAGTGGTCTATCTGTTATACGTTATTCAAATGAGAAGTCAGCACAGCATTGGAAGTACTCCACCTTTAAAACACTACACTACTATTGGGTCACATCTTCTTTTCTTTTAGAGTAAAAAGATGAAAAACCATGGTTGGCCCGATTCGAACACACGAGCTGAACTTTTGAAGAATATGCGTTGCACGTAAGGCTATGAAAGCATATTTTGAAAATGGTACTAATTGCAGTTTGATGCTTCCAGCATAGACTACCATTCAATTGATGTATTTCTGCACTACGAGCTCGATCTATCAACGATCATTGTAGGATTATTTTCATTTTCAAATTTTATGGGACCAAAAGATTCATAGAAAAAATATAGATAAAAATATTATGTTAATTCCGGGATACGCGCGAATCCTCGCATAATGATGCAGTATTCGTCGTATAACGTTTGCTTCAGTTTCTTGACCGTATTTGATAACGGAGGTAAGTGGAACTTCAGTTATGTTATACGCCAAACGCCTTAGAATGCTTGAGGTAAATTTTGTTCTTATAAAGGTAGTATTTGTACGTCTTTTTGAGAAGAATCTCAGTTGAAATTTAAACATTGCAAGATATAAAAACTTTTGAAATTCAAGAATAGTGAGGAAGGTAGGTACAACAATTCATTCACTCTCATTCATTACTACGACGCACTATGGGGCCACGGATGCTATTTCCAGGAATGAAAGTCTCCAAAGGGCCGAGAGATTCGAACACACAACCTTCTCTAATGGTGCGAAGCAGCAGCTTGTTAGACGATGCACGCTCGGCCAGGAAAACATTTTTTGAAAGCGATGCAGATTCAAGTTTGATGCTACTAGTGAAGATCGTTAAGTTGGATCACTTTTACATAAGGCCGTTTCTCTCTGCCTTGCTCAGCGAGCTTTCTGCTGACTGCTTTCTCATATTGCTAAGAAATTTTATGTACTTTTAGTTTCTTAGAGCAACCGCGGTGGAGAATGTCCCGCAGTATTAGCGAAACTCTTGCAGAGACAACATCACGAGTTCAGTGGGGATCGCGAATTTCAGCGTTGAGTTCGTTTTCCGGTCCCGGGAAGAGGCAGTGTTATACGTTAGCACAGTTTTATATGTCAACGGTTTTAAAGTGTTTTTCGGCAGTGCCTTTTTTTTGATTTTGTTTGAGACTAATTTAAACAACAGTTTAGTGTAGAAATGGAGCGATCTGGTGACAGTCTTTACAACAGTAATAAAAGTTTGGTGAAACATGTCCATAAATTTTCGCCCCAGGCTCTTGCCTCGTATGGGTTGATCACACCAACGGTCCACGTTTTGTTCTGCCGTTTTAAGAATAACGTATGGGCTCGGTATTTATATGATCATTTGGATGTCGAGGACTGGGCCTCGCCAGCCCCGTCAACGGCTGAAGATCCTTTGAATCTAGATGATCGCTTTCGGCTTATGGTGCGCCAGTTGGTGCGACTGAACAGTAAGATTGCGTACACAGAAACCGGCACGGAGCAACTCGCCGAGGCTTTCATCGAACGGGCGCTACTCTCGTACACTTTTGGTGAAGATTGGATAGCAATGTTTAACCTGCAGCTGGCTGTCTCGATGAACTATACCCCGGTGGCGCTCGTGAATGATATGGTATCATTGTACAAGAAGGCGTACGATCGAGCCATAGGAAAATTTTATCCACCAATAGAAAATAGAGTCAACCCACCGTCGTGCTACTCGGAGGCCTATATGGCCGAAAGTCCTTCTAACGGACGACATCTTCTTGCTAGACGGACCCTTTCGAGGGGGGAGCTTGTAACTCGAGAGTGGCCATTCGTCCGCCTGCTCACTGCGGACAATTACTTGCGCTGCGACTACTGCCTAGCCTATCAACCGTTAGCCCTGATACCGTGCAGCGCCTGTTCCAGGGTTCTCTACTGCAGCCTCACATGTAACATGCGCGCGTTCGAAGAATATCACGCACTAGAGTGTGCGTCCCTAGGTATCCTGCGTTCACACTATACCATTTTAGAACAGCTAGGCACTCGCCTAACCGTCCGCGCTATTCGACTGTGCAGTGGAAGAATGGACCAGTTGCGTGAATTATCCGAGAGCCGTGGAGGCTACAACTACAACGTTCCACTAGGATTCCAATCGGACCCACGCATGGCTTACGGCATGATCAACAACCTAACAACTCATCGAGATCGCATGAGAGGACGCGAATTGTTTCGTGATGCCGCCAAAGCGATTGGATTGGCCAAACTTCTTGGTCCAGAAATAGAGCGCATCTACAGAACGAAAAACGACATGAAGTTGCAGAACACCGTGGCCGAGCATCTCGTGCATCATCTGCAAATTGCGCGCATAAACACGCTGTACCTGTGGCGTTCGGCGGATCATCCGGAACTAGTAACAAACTCGCGCATCAATTCGAAGCCTTTTGCGGCGGTCCTGTTGGCCAACGGGAGTCTATTTAATCATTCCTGCGTTCCAAATGTTCACTACACTCTCGAGCCATCATCCGGGGCAGTACTTTTTACGGCTAGTACGGATATTCACCAAGGAAGCAACCTTTGCATCAACTATGGGTAGGTTTTGGTAGGTTCATATTCTTCCGGAATAAGCGTTGAGATTGTTGTTTTTCAAATTTTATTACCGTCCCACAGCGCCTACTTTCCTTGGGCCCGGTATCGGTTCAACTGTACTTGTCCCAAGTGCGTGGCAAAGGGGCTGGGTGTCGCTGGATACAACACGCTGTAGATAATTCCCGCAATATCGAATATCTAGTAAGATAACTTATTATTTAAAACATTAAACATGACTACTCCAGCTCATTCTATTCCACTACAACACATTCATAATGCTAAGAAATGATAAAAAAAATCAAAACAATTGGTTCATCATTGTTTCATGGTGATAGATTTCTATTACTGTACTATTGTACTGTTAGGTTAAGAGCCATTCCGAATCGAACGGTGTCTTGTGACAATAAAGCAGTTTTTTTAAGAAAAAATGATATGAAATTGATTTTTTTAAATCCATCAGCTTTTCCAGAAGATCACCAGCCTTTCACTTCCTATTTCTAAAATACAGAAGCATCACACATTACATTCCTTTCTGCAGGGTACTGGAAAGCCGTGTCCCCAATCGACCCCCCCCCTCCCCCTTCAACCGCATCCTCATCCCACCCTGTCATCACACACCCCACACCACGCTGCACATTCTCCGTGCCACAAAGAATGACTTCATCTTCAACTGCAACGACCGAATCCGTAACGAATTTTCGCTTTGCAGCTGCAGCCGTCTCGCGGATTTTATTGCAGACCTTCGGACATGGCAACATGAGACATAACGAGAACAACAGTACATAATATATGTATTTGTTGGTCCGATCGTACGGAAAATTCCAATCCCTTCAGTGAAGATCTTTGAACCTTGAGACGGCCGCTACCACGTGGAGGATTCTAGCAAAATATGTAAAAGCACGCAGACGTTAGGGGGGCTATCTTGAGTCATCATGTTTATTTCCGTCGACGGATGTTGTTCTTATTTCCTGTTCTCCATCGTTTGGTGGCTTATTTTTTATGATTATTTACACCTAAAATGTTTTTGAAGGACTGGAAGTTGGGATCGGTTCCTGACGAGACAGCTTGACTATTGCGCCTGGGGTAATCATTTAGGTCGAGTCATTGGGTATTGAGTTTTAGTTTTCACAAGACGTTGAAGTTCGTCCACTGTCGTGTCGACGGTTTCCACCGGAAAATAGTTTCGGGTGACATTTTGTCCGAAAAACGACGATATCTGTTAAATCCTTCAGGAATGGTGAAAAAGATCCCTTGTCTTACCTCATCGTGCTGTTGATATTTCCGCTAGTACGGAGTTGGCATCAAGTTGATACTTCCGTTCGAAGCTAATACGGTTGACAGAGGTCTTCCACACGCACGTATCTCACATGCTGACGAACCCGTTCGAATTTCGGTTCTTCTGATCTGAAGTAGCCTGAGAGGTCTTTTAAAATCTTTCGCATTTTGTAAGACATGGGCATTATTGGACGGAACACTTCGTTTTTTGGTGACTATTTCAAGAAATGGACTATAATCCTTGCGATGCAGATAATGTAGGTATGTATGTACTGGTCGGTCGTACTGGTCTTGATAGAACCACAACACTGGACAACGGCAACCGGATGCAGCTGGGGATGGGAAGATGCATCGACGCAATGAGCTGAAGAACGATTTTTGACCAGGCCATGTCTCGGCAAGATGGACGTAAGACGTTCGTATAAGTTCTTTTCAGTGCAAAATGGAAATGTTAAAAAATAACGACAAAATTTTAGCTCTAATCAATTTATTAAAAATTATTTTACTAGATTAACCATTGTATGGTCTCTCTATCTATTCATCACAACGTTTAGACTAAAAATTAAAAATATACTTCTTCCCTACAAACCCTTGTATGTTCAACGCATTTGTCACTGCCATCTCGTAGTCTTCGAACGGAATCATTTCGTGAGCCGGGGCTTTCAATGCTCCCCGATCGATAAGACCAAACAATTCATTGAACATTTCACTTCGCTGTGGGTTATCGACGTTCTCTTTCGTCCACCGGGTCATCCAGAAGCCGACGAATCGTAGATCTTTGAAAATAAGCGATGCCGTCGGAACGATCACAGGCTCTCTAGACATGCCCCCGTAAGTGACCATCACGCCAGCCTGATCCAGATGACGAGACATTTCCAATGCGTTCTTACCCCCGACACAGTTCAGGGCAAGCTTTGGTTTGCGGAAGATGCCGTCCTTAAATAGTTTGGTTGTACGCAGCTCTTCCTCTGTAAGGATCTCGGCTGCACCGAGTCCCTTTAAATAATCCTTCAACTGAGAAAACTCAGGACGATCACGTACGATGCCAACGCACTCGATTTTCCATGCCCTGCACAGCTGAATGATTGCTTGACCACAGGCTGAGTTTGCCCCGTTCTGGATAACTGTGTCGCCTGGTTTGAGGGAAACGAAATCCTTCAGCATTCGATAGCCGGTACATGGATTGACAGTAATCGTGGCCGCTTCCGCAACACCGATGTTGGCGGGCACTTTCATCAATTGGTTCGCGCTATAGATAGCATGTGAGCGCCATGTGCCCAAACCAGTGGCAAATGGTACGACGCGATCGCCCACTTTCAGCTGACCGCCTCCACTGCCCCGTCCGATGGCCACAACCTCGCCAACGCATTCGTTACCACCCACCGCGGGAAACACGGGTTTAACCGGGTATTTTCCTGTGCAATAATTAATTCAAGCTTATAGCTTTTTCTATGATGTGTTTATAGGATATTCTGCTATGCATACCTTGAATAGTGTTTATGTCCGCTGGGTTAATCGGTGCACCGAGAGTTTTTATCAGCACCTCATCATCTTTCGGATCCGAAATGGTTTCCTCTTGCAGTCTCAACACTTTTGCCGGTTCACCAAACTCACCATACCGCAAAACTTTGGCCATAACGGACATATTCCGCGTAGCTGAGGGCATCAAGTAAAATTGCTTGGTAATTGGAAGCACTTGTTTAGTGAGAAACGACATTTTTATGCTTCAAAGAGACTACCGCGTTGTTTATGATAAAGATCAGATGATTTTTGTTATTTTCTGATCGCAATAGACTTTGACAATTCAGACAAACAAACAGATGATGTTGTTTTGGTGACAATACTCGACACCAGCTACGGTAGTTGGTGCTGGCTTCCATACGTGAATTAATTCGCAAAGAAAAATCCAAGACAACGTTTGCAATGCGAATTTTATTCGGTTTTATTGTATCGCAAAATATAAAGATAAGAAGAACATTGTAAAATGGCCCATAGCTAGGAGGAAAAATTATTTCGAGGCTTCCTCTTCCCAGCCAAAGTAAATGCAACTGGTGTCTATCGTGCCGTTACCCGGTGCAAAGCAAGGTGCATCGGCAAACTTATTCGTTGGAGAACTTAGGCGCGCGTTTCTCCACAAAAGCAGTCATGCCCTCCAGCCGATCCTTGGTGGAGAATGTGGCATGGAAATGGCGACGTTCGAAGCGCAATCCCTCGTTCAGCGACATCTCGTACGATGTGTTGACTGCTTCCTTGCAAAGCCGCACGATCAGCGGCGAGAAGGTGGAGATCTTCTCACCGAGCTTCACAGCTTCATCCACGAGTTTGTCGGCAGGGAAGACCTTGCTGACGAGTCCCGATCGCTCCGCTTCCTCGGCCGTAATCATGTTTCCGGTAAGGCACATTTCCATGGCCTTCGATTTGCCCATCGCTCGGGTCGTGCGCTGAGTACCACCGGCACCGGGAATGGTGCCGAGGGCGATCTCCGGCTGGCCAAAGCGTGCCTTCTCACCGGCGTAGATGATATCGCACATCATGGCCAGCTCGCATCCACCGCCGAGCGCGTATCCATTCACGGCAGCAATGATGGGCTTCTGAGACTTGGCCACACGCGTCCAGTTGGCCAGGAAGTCGGTATTGATGCACTTGGCGTACGTGTTCGGTTGCATCTCCTTGATGTCGGCACCGGCAGCAAACGCCTTCTCGCTTCCCGTGATGACGATCGCTCCGATCGAATCGTCCGCCTCATAGCGATCCAAGGCATCACTGATTTCGGCCACCAGCCCATTGCATAGGGCATTCAGTGCCTTCGGGCGGTTCAACGTGATGAGGGCAACATTATTCTTCTCGCCCTTCAGTTCAGCTTTGATGAATTCGTACGATTTGGGAGCTGTCGGAAGAGGAAAAAAATGCGTACATAAAAAAACCAGCAAAAACATGGATCCCTTAAATGTATATGACCTTCAATTACATAACGACGCAAGGCATTCGGCCATTCTTTCAATTAGAAACCCCGTCAACTTACCAGCACTGTAGAATCGTAGCAGATTCGATTGCTGCTGCTGCTGGTTGATGGTCGCATTGCGCACCAGCTGTCCACCGACGCGGGATGCAAGAAGTCGTCCAATGTTAGCCATGTTTTGATGTTACAAATTATAACCTCGCGAAGGAAAATAACTATCAGCAGGTTTACAACCGAATCAACGCACCAACAGCTAGCAACTAATCGACCGGTTCGCGCACGCTGAGCTCTGGAGGCCTGCAAAACACATACACATTCGTGCCGGAAGGAGGAATTACACGTTTATCACCATGTCAGAATCGAATCTACAATGTTGCCAGAGCTCCCCACCGGCAAAATGCCACACGTAGACACAAGAAAATTTCGGCGATCGCTCCCCACATGAAATGACATGCTCCACTAGGTTGATGGGGGTAATAAGAATGACAAAGACAACCCTCTGGTGGCGATTCGCTGATGAAGTATGCAAAGATTACGAAAAAAACATGTGGAATTATTCGTAAATTGTAAATCGTCCTCCAGTCTTGAATTGCAAAAATCCTTTTGGAAACTACAGGTTTTTCACTTAACTTAGCCATTTTCTTTGCGAATCTGTATGTTCATTCATTGAGAAGCATCCCCTCGTACACAATTCAAAGCTTTCTTTATTGTTTCTAATTCGATACAACGTTTCTTAGCACTTTACACTTCTTGTTCTGTCTTGCACATATGTTACGATAAGGAAACATTTCTGGTTTCAATAAATGATAATGATTGAGATAAAACATCAAGGTATCTTCTGCAGTTTCTAACAATTACCGGTGTTTCGTACATTTTCTGAAATCAAATAATTTGAACAATCCCTTTTAAAGACCGGAAAAGCCGGAAAGATAGCACCGTTTACAGAACATCTTTATAGAAATAAACTGCGCTCTTTTTTTGTACGCAAAAGAATTTGTGAAACTGATCTGAGGATCTGATCTCGGAAGGAGATGTGTAATCAGCGCAGAATGTAAATAGTAACAAAATAATGTTGTGATGCCGTTTCCGGCAATCGATAAGCAAAAGCTTCCACCTTCCAGTTAACGCACAAATGCGACATCTACTTCCGGGGCTGCTGAATATGGTTCACTGGCTTGTTGGGTACGACTGCCGGTGGCTTCTGGGCATGGGCAACCTGCGAAGCCTCAACCGAATGATCCGAATGCTTCGTGCTCGATGCAGCCTGAGCAACTTCACCCGTGTTCACGTTCGGTGGTGGATTCTACGTTGTTAAAACAAAATAAAACCATTTGGCATGATAGTAGATGATAATCGTAGTTTCTTTTCAGGCCCACTTACCGAAAGCCCAATGACCTCGACCGGATCCTTGGCCGGCCTTTCCGTGGCTGGATTCTTATGTTGCACAATGCGCATTCCACCAGCTTTCACTGAAATCAAATGCAGAGCAAATTTCCTCTTTAGCAAAAGTAAACCAATAATCTAGAAAAACCAAATCGAAACAAACTTACCTGCTGGAGGATGTCCAGCGACCAATCCCTTGTCATCATCAGCCATCTTTCTGTTTAGCTAAACTGTTGCTACGTGTCTCTCGTCAATCTACGCGTTGGTTGACTTGCACAATGTTTCTAATGCACCTACCTTCCACGATGTACGTTCAGACACGGTACCGCTTATCTCTTATCGTAGGACGAAATGAAATAATCACAAAGTAGGAATACAAAAAGAAAACACGTTTTACAGATCTACTCAATTCGGTGGAAGTACCAATGGCCGATAAACTGTTTGACAAGCTGCTCCACGAAGGCAAGAAGAGCAGCAGTCCAGAATCAAAATAAATAAAGTTCCTTAGGAATCTCTTTGTGTCATGCTTCTCTTTCCCCCTGCAATGGTTCGTGTTTCTTTTTCTCACTCTTTCTCTACTTCCCGCTCTCTATCTCTCTTCCCTCTCTTTCCACAGTTGCAAAGTAATGCGTAGAAGCTTCTGTTTTCATTTGATTCCGATAGTATTACGTTGTGTAACATGCTCCAAATATTATAAAAATCAGCTTAATCTTTAATTTTATTATGCTACGATTAAATAAAAGAATTAAATTAATCACGGTGCATGAAAATGCGCATTGAAATCATCATAATGTGAAATATTTCACTGTCTCTGAAAACATGTTTGACAACATAAAAACAGAGCGGGTTGTCAAAGTTGGTATAAACAAACGTGCACGTGTTTTAGCGCACATTTATTCGTTTTGCAGCGCGTAATCGTGCAACAAAACCTGTGCTATTGTAAAACTAAAGAAAATGGAGGATACTAAACCCGAGGAAATTGCAAATGGAGATCCTGGAGTCGCCTCCATTAGTGTTCATGATGGAGAAAGTGTAGCTAGCAGCAAGGGAGCCGATACAGCAGTAGAAACCGTGGTGGAAGGTTCCAAGCACGATTCTCAAATCGAAACCCCTCAAAAAGATTCTACTGCACAAGATACAAGCGAGGCCAAAGCTGGACATACCGAAGTCGCTTCGCAGCTAAAGAAATCAGACATTTCGGAAACATCCAGCGTACAAGCACGTGGAGAACAGGAAGGTACTTTAGAGCTTGAGTCTGCGCGTCCACCATTGGAAGAAAGGCAGACGATAGTTGATTCCGTTGTTAAAGAAATTCCTGTAGCTGCTACGTCCATGGATGTAGGAGAGCCTGGCGAAAGCGTCCCTGCCATTGAAGCCATTGCATCCCCAACAGCGGTCAAAGATATGGATGGTTCAACATCAGTAGCTGAGTCTGTTTTACCTCCACAACCGGCAAAAGGAAGCAGCGATGAAGAATCGTCAAAAGACCCAGGTAGTGAAAACATCGTTGTAGCTGCAGACGCTTCTATAAGCACAATGGAAGTCGAAGAGTCGGCTGGAAACGATCTTTCGACTATTGCAATTCAAGATAAAATTGTCTCTACGGAAACGGTAAATGAATCGCTCAAGGAAACGGAAAGCAAAACACCGGACGGTGAAAAAGTTCAGCCTCAATTAGCCGGAAGTAGCAGCGAAACTGCTTCCGATACAGCTGCTGCTGCTACAGAAACTTTTGTAGTACCATCTGCAAACTCGATGGAAGTAGAAGGGCCTGCTGAAAATGTTGCTAGCAGTGTAAGCATTCAAGATGAAATCGCAGAACAACAGCAGCTTGAAACGGAAGCAGTAAAGAATATCAATAAAAATTCATTGTCACTTTTGTGCCAATACTCCGGTAGCTCGGAATCGGAATCCGAGGATACCGATGGATCTAAAACGGTGGACAACAAAAAGCATAGTTCTCCTTCTTCCTCTTCCTCGGATGAAAGTGAGGATGAAGGTGCAGACACGGGATTGTCCAGCAGCTATCGAAAATGTACCGATGCGATATTGGTTAGCGATGCAGAAACTATGGATACAAAGTAAGTACAAAGGGTAAATGATCTTGGTAAATGATAATAATGTTTCGTGTCTTTCCTATAGTGCCGTTTCGTCGGATGATGATGATGAAGATTTGCAAAACCAAGCTCCAATCCGCACGAAAGGTGAAATCCTTGTTGATGAGCTACCCCCTATCGAGGAGTTAACAATCACCGTCCCGGAGACGGAATGTAAGCCAATAGGGCTCATCGATTCGATTGTAGCTCAGATCGTGCTCGTTCAGTCCATTCCCGGAGTGGAGCTGCTAAATCTTGACACTGTTCTATTTTTGGATCGTGGTAAAAGACCGCTGGGAAAAATCTTTGACGTTATCGGCCAAGTGAACTGTCCCATTTACTGTGTACTGTTCAACACGAACCAGGAGGTCGTTTCGAAGAACATAACTGTTGGCATGCAGGTGTACTGTGCCCCAAGAACGGAGCACACCTCATTCATTATACTTTCCGAACTGATGCGATACAAGGGATCGGACGCTAGCTGGATGAACGATAACGAACCACCTCCTCATATGGTAGAATACTCCGATGATGAAGCTGAGAAAATTGCAAAAAGAAATCGCAAGAAAAAATCGAACGCAAATGGAGAACGCGATGGAGAGAACAGTCAGCAACCACAACAATATCATCACCAGCAACAGCAGCAATATCATCATCAGCAGCAGCAGCGGCAATATCATCATCAGCAACCGCAACAACATCGGCAACAACAATTCCAAACCCCTTATATGGCTCCAAGACCACAGTTTCGACGACCTCCACCAAACAATAGAGGACATTTTAATCCACAACAGCGTTCCGGATATAGCTGGCATCACAATGTTAACAATCCGCGGTATCATAATCCACAACAGCACCACCAACATCAGCAACAGTTCCCACAACATCAGCAACAGTACCCGCAGCATCAACAACAGTATCCGCAGCATCAACAACAGTACCAGCAGCATCAACAACAGTTCCCGTCGCACCAGCAGCAGCAACAGCAACCTCCTCAGCAGCAAATGCAACAGTTTCCAAATGCGCAACCTGGTCCAGGTCCAGCCTATCTTCCTAATCCATTCGCGATGTTTGGTCCGCATCAGCCACCTAACCAACAGTAAAATGCAAAACGATTTTACCCTGCTAAAGACGTTATGGCATCTGCAAATTGAACGTTTCAACGAACTCTATTAGGTTTAGAAATGAATTAATATCAGAATTACACATTTTATTCAAACATCAGTGTATAGAAGCAAAGCTAATTTTATTCACTATGAAATAAAATAAAGGCCGCTGCCCTGTAAAATTTGATTCAATCTTTTATTTGGGAAGAGATGAAATGGGTAAAATTAGACTGAACTGAATTTTCTTAATTGGAGGCAAACCCAGTTATATCCTAACATCCGGTATACGATGCACGAGTTCTGGAAGTAATATGCTAGTTCTGCCCTTAGTCTATTCTTGAAACACACAGTGGACAGGAATTGACGATACTTCGCGGCATATCTCTTACAGGTTCCAGACACGGCGACAGATTTTTGATCGGTAACTGGCACAATTAAGGCGATAGGATCACCGCACTGATAGCATGTTCTATGGCTGTAGGATCACATTGTTTTCTGACATGTTAGGCCACATCCGTACTTCCTGTCCATCAAACATCCGTTGCTATGGGTAACCCCACCCCAACGTGTGGTGCTAGTTTAAATTTCATTTGATAAGCAAATTGGAATAAAGCTCGTTTCATCAGTTTTTGACCTACTGAAATGCAAGTTTTTTTTAATTTTAAGGAAAAACTAGTAAAATTTAAATTTACTAAAATGTAAAAATGGGTTATGTTCACCCATACGCGCGTGATTCTTATCAAACTGATAAGCAACGAAAGCTTTCCATGAAAGCTCCCGCCAACTGCGCATAGTCGAACGCACACAACTGTTGATAGACACGACACGCCGGACAGGTATATTTGCCGGTAGCTCGAGTCAGCAAAACACTCGTGTTTCGACCATCGACAGGATAACATCGGCGTCGCCCGTTTTCACCATCTTTATCCTCGTTTACCTGGGCACTTCTATTCGAGAAAGGCAAGCTCACAGAGTTTTAAGCGCTAAAGTTTTTAGATACCCGTGTGAACATAATAACTACATCCTTCACGTGTTGCTGTAGTTTAGAGAACCTCAGCAGTTGAGTGCAGCAGATCGGTAGGCTCTGGCCATTCCGTTTTGCATCTTTTATCGCTTTTAATTATTTGTTATTTTCTGTCACGGAAATGATACTCTCCAATGGCTCATTTCGTTTGCTCTACTGCTTCGTTTGCTTAATAGTGCTTGGTCCACAAAATAATCTTGTTAAAACGTAAGTGATTTGAAGTGGTGTTTCTCACCCAGTGTTTGTGATCAATTTGCAGCTTGTTCGACAAACATACCCGTCTAACATGTCATCCGACCTGAAAGTTCTTTCGCCGAACGTGCACTACGATGCGGAGTACATCGAGGTGGACTACCAGTATCAAACTACCACGGTGGTTGCCAGCGGCCCGGGAGGGTACACGGTAAGTCTCGTTTTGCCTTCGCGAAGGAGGTAGTTTTCTATCCCATTACCAAGCATTGGCACCGGGGGGGGGGGGGAAGCAAAAACCAAAACAAGTGCATTTCATTGCACCTGGGCATGTTTTCGGTCATGGTCATGGTCACCCTATCGATCCAGTAAGATGCAGTAATGCAAGGTACATGCGTACACACCTGCATCTTCCAAAAGAATGCGCAAATTGTGGCGAAGGAGAAGCAACTGGATGGTTCCATGAATGATGCTAAAAATAGAACACATAAAGGGAAATTATCGATTTTCTTGTTTTGTGCGTGGGAGGCAAGTGCCGGATCATTGAAATTTTCTCGCCATGCATCCAAGAGAACTGCCTGGAAAACCTATCACTCCATGATGCATATTCTACCGATAATTTTATACCAACAGCCACACACCCTCTAATGGTCATATGAGTACCATCGTGCATGTATTCCACGACATATTTTGTGTTAATTGCACAGTTAAAAAAAATGCCCACGTTTGAAGCCGCTAAACGGTACAACAAACCAGGCACCAGGCGCAATCATCTTCAGCCATCAAACTAACAACTGCTTGCCGACGTTAGTCCGTTGAAGGTACAATATTTGAGATAGCGAGTTTGTGTGGAAACATTTCGATCCATTCTGGTTATTTATTCACTGGTTCCGATAAAGTAAACGAAGTATGAAGACGATACGGTATACAAATGTACACGAAACGATCGTCCCTATGTAAAGATTATGCAGCGGAACAGTAAGTTTATTTGACCGTTTCTATTCTTTCAACAAACCCGTATCAACGTGGGAGAGAATTTGTGATGTCGTGGCGTTCAATCGATAAGTAAGCTAAAAAAGTTACATAATTTAGTTTCACATGAAGCCACATTATGCCGCCTGACTTGGCGTTTGGTGGCGGGAAGGATTATGATAAACATATTTGAGTGTCGGTAAGCTTCAGGGGGACTCCAGGTGACCACATAACACCTGGTTCGTCTTTAATCTTAGCGTACATAAACATTATGATAACGTACAACACCAAACATAAAAAAAACTAGGTAGGCCGATTTTGACTAAAAATTGGTATGGTTATCATGCGCATGGCATCATCCATAGGCTTCCCCGACCAAGGGACAAAGTCCTAAGAGCATGTTCTATGATGGACTGATGGGGTGTTTTCTGGTTCGTGGTTCTGGAGGGAGTTCTGGTTCATCAAATATTTGAATCATGTCAATATTCTTCCCGGTATGCACACATCTTATTCCTCTTAGGGTCATTTTCCTGGGGAAGATTTATTTATTGCTATCATCATCGTTGATAAGCATACATAGGGTGACAGTACATAAATGAGTTTGAATTGACTATCCGATCTGCCCGATAACGCATTAGTGGCGCATCCTTCGCCTCCAGAGAACACGTGTCGCGCGCTGTTGGTTACCACACGGAACAATCAACTTTCGGTCCCTTTCGTAGGGTGGGCGCGTGATTGATTAGACATTCACAAAGTACTTGCATTGTCGAAGGCGCGGTCGCCTTTTAAGAAGGAACGCCAGATAAAGGTATCATCTCATTTGCCTTTCTCGTCTCTATGCAAAGTTAGCAACAGTTACGAAATAGCTGGTAATGAACGAAACTGTCCAGTCACTGGGCGGCCTTTACGTCACGCGGAATGGCCGACGCAACGGAGAACACATCTCTGGCTGGATTGTGATCGGAAATTCAATTCCAGTTCTACTGGTGCCAATTTATGTCCAGTGTTTATGTATATATATCTCTAAATATTGCACAACATGTAGCAAAAAAGGAGCAAATCATTGTCATTAATATTATCGCTAAACCTGTTCTACACTACTACGAGATCAGGGGAGAACGATCATCCGATCGATAGGAGGAACCAAATTATGCAAAATTATTGCTCCGGGTACCGGAAGATGGGTTGGGAACGGCCGTGATTGGAATATATTATTGGATATTCCACTAATGACGCTACGAAACGTTCGTGATAAACGAAGCAAACGATATTCAAAATCATCCTCTCTCCGGGGAGCCTCCGGGGGTGGTTACAGTTGGGAATTTGATGATTCTTTGTGTTCCTTTCGGTTTTATGTTTGTGTGTGGCCAAATTCAAGGTCGAATGATTATTTAAATATTTTGGAATACTAGTTCGTTTTAAAACGGTTTGTTTTTTAATACAGGTGAAACCCGAAACGACGGGACTGAATATCCGTACGCAACGGAATGTTCCGCGTCTGGGACTGATGCTTGTCGGTTGGGGAGGCAATAATGGATCCACCCTGACGGCCGCGCTGGAGGCAAACAAACGTGGACTCGAATGGCGCACCCGTCAGGGAGTGCAGAAGGCCAACTGGTACGGTTCGATCACGCAATCGTCAACCGTGCTGCTTGGCACCGATGCGGCCGGCCAGGATGTGTACATCCCGATGAACAAGCTGGTACCGATGGTCAACCCGGACGATATCGTCGTGGACGGATGGGACATCAGTTCGCTGAACATTGGTGATGCGATGAAACGTGCCCAGGTACTCGAAGTGGACCTGCAGGATCAGGTGTACAAGCAGCTGGCACAGTTGCGCCCGCGCGCCTCGATCTACGATGCGGATTTTATTGCGGCCAACCAGGCCGAACGGGCCGACAACACGATCAGTGGGACGCGCTACGAACAGTATCAGCAGATCGTGGAAGATATTCGCGATTTCAAGCAGAAATCCGGTGTCGAAAAGGTCGTTATCCTGTGGACGGCAAACACTGAGCGGTTCGCCGAGGTGAAGGAAGGGGTCAATACCACCATGGCGGATCTGGAGCGATCGTTGAAGCAGAATCATTCGGAAATTTCTCCTTCGACCATTTTTGCTATGGCTGCAATCAGTGAGAATGTAAGTATTGCAAAAGTCGTTCCACCGAACGCCAGTGTAATATTGATCTTTCAATCCACAGTGCATCTACATCAACGGTTCGCCGCAAAACACCTTCGTGCCGGGTGTTATTGAGATGGCCGAACACCATGGTGCGTTTATCGCCGGAGACGACTTCAAATCGGGCCAGACGAAGCTCAAGTCGGTGCTGGTGGACTTCCTGGTGTCGGCGGGCATCAAACCAGTGTCGATCGTCAGCTACAACCATTTGGGAAATAACGACGGCAAGAATCTCTCCGCCCCGCAACAGTTCCGTTCGAAGGAGATCTCGAAGAGCAACGTCGTGGACGACATGGTTGCATCCAACCGTATCCTGTATGGAGCCGACGAGCATCCGGATCACTGCGTGGTCATTAAGTATGTGCCGTACGTAGGGGACAGCAAGCGAGCGATGGACGAGTACACGAGCCAAATCATGCTCGGAGGACACAACACGCTGGTCATACACAACACCTGCGAGGATTCGCTGCTAGCCACTCCGCTGATTCTGGATCTGGCCATCCTCGGAGAGCTCTGCTCACGTATTCAGGTCCGACGTAACGAGTCCTCGGCCGAGTTTGTTCCCTTCCGTTCGGTTCTATCAATTTTGAGCTATCTGTGCAAGGCACCGCTAGTGCCGCAAGGTACGCCGGTCGTGAACTCTCTCTTCCGGCAGCGAACGGCGATCGAGAATATCCTACGTGCGTGCGTTGGATTGCCACCCCTCAGTCACATGTCCCTGGAGCATCGTTTTGATCTTCCCGTCGGCGAAGTCACCGCATCGCCGGTGCAACCTTGCGCCAAGAAGGCTCGGGTGAATGGAACGGCCACGCTCACGAACGGAACTGGTGAAAAATTAAACGGTGTGCACAATGGGGATGCTCACGTGTCGGAAAAAGCTGTTGTGAGCCATTAGTTTCAGCGATATCAGCGACGATATTATTCGTTTCACCAATCCTAATTTCCAATCTTCTTATTTCCATGTTGATTGGTGTGCCGAGTATTGTCAGGTGCACAATAGCATACCGGCCTCTTTTTGAATAAGATACATTATCTATATACCGATTTCATTCTAAACCCACCACAAACAAGACAATTAGATCCATAGAGGGTCTTGAAATAGAAACGACAAACCTATTCCTGTTTGTAGGAATACTCAATCGACATACAACGCGTGCCAAGAAGAATTTGGACTGAAATTTGAACAGAAAAGAGCAGACAAACCAGGTTATGCGTCGCCAGAGCGGTACATATTTCTTATAGTATACATTTCACAGTTTATCCAATCTAGATCCTAAGGATGCAAACTATATTGTGTAAGAATCTATTGGAAAACAATAAATAAACTAAGCGATAAAAGCAACACCTTGTTCTAATGTACTACCAATTGTTCCTTAGATTCATGAGGTATGGGTATGGGAGTTTATGGGTTTCTACGATATTGTTAAACAATCCTTCCAAAAAGTACGTCCCATTTTATGTTACGCCTTATAGAAGACATTTAACCGCCACGAAACATGTTTCTGGAGGGTTTTCTATAGTTAAAAAAATGATGTATTAGCATTTAAAAACATGTTTCCTATTATGAATTTTCAATGAATATATTAACAGTAACCGTCATTGACAAATTTCAAATTCGTGTTGTCTGCGATGACAAGGCAATGAGCTCACCTTCTTTAAATAGCCCTTGGTATTTCACATGGAGTGTTATGACAGTTCCGCAAAATATTGCGAGTTGTCTGCTTCCTTCGCCCGATCAGAAGCGATTGTTCAGTCGCAATAAACCGGAAAGCAATCCAAAATGGGCCAGGACGGAGCCCTACAGGAAAAGGCTGCTCGCCGGGCAGCCCTTCGCAATGAGTACTGGCGCACGATGACCAACCCGCACAACCATCTACGTGGAGAGTCCGGTGGAGTGGTAAGTACAATCGTGCTGGTTATGTCATCAAACGTTTGGATTCTGCTAAACTATTTGGTTTTATCGTGTTTATTTAAGTTTGATACTGGCTTAGCGCGATTCCAAGCGATGCGCGTAAATCATTTTGAGCACTTCAAGCCGACCGGACGCTCGTTCAAAATTGGAATGCTCACCGTTGTCCTTCCCATCTTTGTTTACGCGAAAATGATGAAGTACGAGCGGGACCAGCGGGAACAGCAGTACCGTACCGGTCAGGTGGCGTATAAGGACCGTCGTTTCAAGTTTATCTAAATTCATTACCCACTAGGAGGTTGTTTCTGTTCCGGTAGCAAAAAGCGCATTGACAAAATAAAATGTCTACACTTCAATGTGATATGCTAAGATCTCGTCGTACCCTTGGCTTATTTTTATGCATCTGAACTATGGGATGCCGTGATACGCGCAGGGGTCGGCAATCTCCGATGCCCGTGAGCGTGCATACATGAGGTCGGAAACTGTAGAAACTAATGGTAGACGTTATTATAAATTTCATTTGTCGATTTGTTCATATATTTCATTAGACAACATGGACAAGTTATTGTACTATTATTTATGTTTATTTTCTTCTCCACGACTTACATTTAAAAATTACATTAAAAGATGAATGTTTTCACCACATAACATTCGTTTAAACATTGGCGAACTTTTCCCCCTCGTAAAAGATGTTGTAATATTTGATTCCGGCTATTTTCTACCAACTATCTGTGGCCACCTTGAAGATGTGTGTTGGAGAGGAATGAATGAAAATTTAAAAAAAATGTTGTCTGATCCTTTCTTTTCTATGGCAAGTTATTATCGTTTCACTTTGATCAGTATTGGATCACATCTCCCACTATTACTCATCTGTATATATCACACAGCAGAACATAAATTCTTCGTAACCAGTTCGTTACACCAGCGGGTAGCTGGCTGAGGTAGCGATACCACAGTGGTTGTCGCGGTTACGGGCCATCTTCACGTATCCCTGGTCGCCCCAGGTTGTGCCCCAAGAGTTCTTCACCAGCCAGTAGTCCTCGCCTTCCTCAGTCGTGCCGTATCCGACCGCCAGCACGCCATGGTCCAGCTGCTCGGAATCGCACTGCGCCTCGTAGTATACGCCCTCCGAGTAGAACTGGAAAGATTCGTGCGAAGCGTCGATGGCGACCGACACTGGGCCGACCGTGCCGATGGCCTTCTTGAGCGCATTCTCATCACCCTGCGGAATGTCGACGAAGCCCTTGTCGACGGCACCAACGCTCTTCGGGTTGTAGTGACATTCGTCGTCGATCGCCTCGTACGGGTACGCCTTCTCCGTGTCGATACCCTTGTTGTCCTTGATGTACTGGAAGGCAAAGTCCATCATGCCGCCGTTGCACCCATTGTTACCGTACTTCTGCGAGCAGTCGATCAGGTTCTGCTCCGACAGCGACACCAGTTTTCCCGTCTTGCGGAAATGCTGTCCCTCCAGGGCACCGGTAGCCGAGAACGACCAGCAAGATCCACAATGTCCTAAAAAATCATCAACAATTGCCGGGGTGGTATAAAACTGACAAATCCATACTGGAAATAGGGCTAACCAACAGGTAAGTGCTATTACCTTGATCCTTGACTGCGGTAACTGCGCCCTTCTGACGCCAGTCAATTGTCTTCGGTACCTCGACATTGGCCGGTTCGATCCACGTGATGGGTTCCTCAATGCGCTGTGACACACTGCAAGACGCAGGAGGAGATGACAAAGAACAGCGGTCAGTTATTACATCAATCAGCAGCCACCCCCTTCATCCCAACGTACCCCTTGATGGCCGAACGGTTGAATCCGTTGAGCGTGTGCACAAACTCCTCGTGCAGCAGATCGGCGTACTTGTTCACGCGCAGTCGGAACTTTTCCTGTCCCAGATCGAAGCGCTGATTATGCTTGGCGATTTTGTGCTTGTTTTGCACATAGATCTTCATGCGGATGCGTTCCTCCGTTTCGCTTTCATACTTCTTGCGGTGTTGTAGCTAGCACGAGAGTGGGACAAAACAAAGGGATACTGTAAATAATGCTCTTCCTGATTGAGATTCTTAAAACATAAACATCGAGGAAACATAAAATAAACAAGAACATTCACACGACAAGAGAGGCTTTGTTTGGTGGAAGGAACTGTGACAAATGATTTCACTGAATTTCTTTGAGTCATCGACATTGTCGCTGAGTTAAGCTTAAATCTGACTTTGTATGGATATAAGATTTTTAACAAGTGTGAAATTGTAAGCAGTGATTGAATATAAAAAAAGAAAACATTTTAATCACTCCTCCAATCGATTCACACTCGGGCGAGCGATTTTTTCCAACTCGCATAACAACGCAATCCGAGGTCACCATAATAAACCGGTTGGCCGGTGGAGTCAAAACATGCGGCCAATCGTTAGCGTCAGCTCATTTTTCTTTCTCTGAGCTGTATTCGCGTTATAATCGCCTGTAGACCGTGTGAGGCAAAATCACAAAACAAAATACGCAAGCATGTGCGATGGTCGGAAAACATGTGATTCTAGGCTCACGCCAACTCCTAGTAGGCCACATAGGGCAACGTCGGGTTATCAAAGAGTGTGTTCATGTGCTCGTGCTTCCGAAAGTCACCCTTTTCTTGATTGCGCATCCGAAAAAAGGTCGTGGTGAAAAGAAACAAATCAGAACAAAGACAGGAAAACCACATCTTATAGCCTGTTTTTACCAAATCTGGTTGGTTTTTTGTCAGTTGAAAAGGTGATAAGAATGCAAGAGTCCGTTGAAATTACCTTCTCTTCCAAGCGTTTGTTGAGTCATTTGTCGATGTTTGAAATGGAAAAGGCGTACATCGCCAACGTGGCACAAAATTACCACGGAGGAGCGAGAGAAAGGATAAACAAGTTAAATCGCAGAACAAAGGGAAGGATATAAATTATGTGCCAGCATTTTACTATCTGCGGGTTATGTATTTACAATGTTACCCGCATCAGGATTGCTTGTAAAGCGTTCTATCACAAAAACGCTTTAATCCAAATGTGCGACAAGTAGGCACGTTCGTGATGTTCAGATTTATGAATCATTGCCCGGCTCAATGTACGCGCTGTTCTCTCGATACTGCCTGTGCTGGCCTAAGCACAGCAATCAAGTGCCCGCAGAATATCAAAGACCGACATCTATTTCCGGGCCGCATTTCTGATGGACAGTGGGTGAGTGAAGTGAGGAGTTTGAGAAACCTGAAGCTGAAACGACTAGAACGTAGTAAGCTAGAGGAAATGAGAGTCGAATGAAATCAGATACTTACCTGCCCTTTACCACATGAAAGGCAGGTGAGTAGGTAGCGAAAGATAAAATAAGGTGGCAAATGATCTTTTCACTTGGGCAGGGTGTTAAAAGAATCCGGGATTGATTGAGACAACAAATAGGGGTAGGATGATGCGAATATAGGGGTGGATGAGATTTGCACAACAATCGTAAACACCAGCTGAGCGCGTTTACACAAACACACTTTTGCCAGCGAAGATTTCAAGCAGTTGAACGACACGACGACGACAACAGGTAACAGCAGATGTGACCGCGAAAACGATTCGTGACTATTTGTGTGTTCTTTGTTACATTTTAACGAAGAACTTCATTGTGACAACATGAAGGTCATGATTGTTGGTGACCATCGAGTACGATTTTGGTAAAAACTTTGGTAAAGGCTCAACGAGGTGTATGTATGATGTATGTATTAGGTAGGACAGGTTTGTTATCAACAAGCCATTTTGTGGTTTCAATAGCTTGCGCTTTGTTACGGTCCCGCTCTCTGGGATGACCCAGAAAAACAAAATCGTACAACCGCTTGGCCGATGATAATCAAATTGCGTGGCGGCAGAGTAGTCTAGCTAACGAATGAGTTGATGCCCATGGATTATTTATGGCGTCATCGAATTGAAAGTAGCGCGTATTTTCGTGGTTTTCCGCATCACAAAAGTAGGATGCGAGCAATGCCATTTTGTTTTTTTTAGTTTCGTCACCATGTTGGACTAGATGAAGAAGGGGCGAATAGAAAAAAAAGCTTCTCTTAATTCTTACCTTGAAAGCAGTCCACTCTTCCTTCACCAGATCAAAGATGGAGATCGCATTTGCGGCCGCAACGAAAGCGACGATGAGTATCAGAAACTTCATTTTGTTTCTGCGTTCACAATGACGCCTATTACGATGGAGATCTGAAAAAAGAGTACAGGTTGCGGATGCGACGCCATTACGTTAAAGATAACATTTTTACGTCATTTTCTGCTATCAATTACGCCCCTTCAGAACGCGCTAACGTTTTTGCAAAACTAACCTGAAGTAAAATCTAAAGAGTTAAAACTAAATTACGCCACTTAGTAATCCAGCACTTCACTCGGTAATTGATAAGTTTTTCGCGAAAGTTTACACTTGTTTTTTTGTCAGTAATTAGAAGCACTTGCACTACACGCCTACTGCTCTTACAAGGAAGTGACGCTTAACAAAGAATTCCTAGCAACTGTTCAACACGTCCGCGTTCGCACGCAGTTGGAATCTGAATGCCTGTCGGTGGTATATAACCGCCTGTTATATCAGCTGAGGCTTCTTTTGTTTATTAAATCGGCCCGTGAGCGAAAACGAGAGCTCTACTTGGGTGTTTACAAGCCGTAGCTGAGGAGTTTGATTGGGGTTTCAATGAGCTTATCACTTTAAAGAGCCAGCTGAAACATTTTCCTTTTTTAAAAAGTCGTAAACAATGCGTATGAATCATGTGTTGAGTAGAAACGGCATAACTGCGCTCACACTTAAATACATTTTTCATAAGCGTTCATTCGGAGCCACAAATGATTCAAAGTCAACAAAACTGGGCGGTTCCATTCCTGCAACTGATATTTCAGACGTGATTGTGCTCCGATATCGGAAACGGAATGTAAGAAGCAGTTAAATAATGAAAGACACAAGGATTCGAATGCATATTAGTCATGCAAATTGAAGAACATCACATCCGTTTGATTTAGATGGTTTTGAACCATTGCGCCAATTATGAATTACCAGCGCGCAAAAGGATCTTTGCCCCAGCAATATTGTAGGTCTAGACGCGAACTTCAATCAATGTCCGGCTTACAAAGAATTACCAATGGAGGGGTAATCCACTAAAGGAAACGCGTTGTTCCAGATTCTGAGGATGTTTACTACGCTGTCATTCAAACTTTACTCGCCATCCGCAAGCGGCTAGTATCCAGGACAGACGGAACGAAGTAGCTGGCAGTAGGTAAAAGTTCATGCTTCGACGCTTCGGAGAGCACACGCAGTATGCAAGGACGGGGGCAAGGCATAAATCGTGTGCATCGTTAGCACCATTCAGAGAGGACATCTTATCTACTGTTGATGCTATTGAACTCCCTGACCATCGATGATGCAGTGCTTGCTTTCGTCATCCTTAAAACGATGCTCCACTTTCATGGTGCAAAGGAAATTTAATGACGCAATAAACTATCTTCTCTGATCTTCTTTGATCCTCACAAAATGATGTTTTTTAGTATCCTGGTATCTAATCTAGATGAGTTCAAAATAACGTCTTGCTTATCAAAATAGCCACCCCTTAGAAAACGCCTTCGGAAACGGTTGCTCCGTCGATTTTGACACCAAGTGTTGCCTGTGTTTATTTACATCTAGTATCATCACCAAGGAAACCATCGTAGTCGTCGTCGTTGTCGGGGGATATTAAAAACTGTGAATATAAAGTTTTCTTTTATCCAATGGAAGTGTGCTGTAGAGAACATCTGTATCGGTCATTAAAAACGTGGAAGTTGAATTCAGATGAAACCGATATTCAGTCTTTTAAATACATTCACAGAAAGAGCTAAAACCAATGTTGCGACATTCGCATTAAAATGGAAAGCGACCAACTTAGAGGCGAGCTCAAAACCCTAATTGACCTACTTTGAGTTTTTAAAAGCGCCTCCTCGAAACGACAATGGACAACGCGCTGTTGAAAGATACAGTTTCCTTAAGGTATGTTTGAATATATATATTGATCTTGTCGTTCTAAATTGTGATCTCTTTCTGAATCTGTTTTAGCAATAGAAACAACATGTGTCGACTTTGTTTGTCTACCAATGGCGTCACTGAACCTATCGGGTATGGTGATCAGTTTCTGTTGCAGAAAATATACGAGTGCACATCCATTCAGGTACATATTACTGTTGTGTAACTAAGAATTTTGTAATGAAATTTGAATTTTTTCACGCTGCCAACAGATAACTCCTTTGGCAGGTGTTTCCTCAGCGTTGTGTACGATCTGCAGAGCTCGTCTCGAAGACTTTTATCAGTTCCGTTGGCAGTGTATTAAGAATGATGAAATCATTCACCGTATAGCTGCTGGTGGAAGTAATAAACCGCTTGAGGCAGGCGAGGGGCGCGTACAGTCGGATATGGCTAATTCAGTCGATTGTGATAAACGATTGCAAGAGTCAGCGTCTATTTATGCGATCGACCATTCGGGAGCAACTCGAATGGTGCACCACACGGAAGCTAAATCCCATCATCACGGGGTACATTCTGTAGGTATGGCTACGAATAATGCGTACGCTCCATTTGGTTCAAAATACGTAGATCCAGCTCAGGCTTGTCCACCTGTCGCCGAAACCCCCGTGAACTTTCGAAGAAAGCGTGGAAGGCCACCGAAACAACAATATGATTTCGGAGCACATGTCAGCAAAGGGCAGACGCCGATGATAGGGGAGCAGTCACAAAGATTGCAACGAAATCCAGAAAACAGATGGAACGATGTACCTGTTGCAACTGGCAATGTCTCGCAAATGGATCAAGATACATCGGGAAGTTCTAGTGAAAACCAAGAAGATCAAGAGTGGTTTAAGGTGAAGGTTGAGCAGATTGACCAACAATCGTACCCTTTGGGAAGCGATCAGCTGCAACACATGCCATCGATGAGTCATAACACTCACCAGATGAATGCTAGTCGGGCACAGGCAGATTGTGCGCCTTCTACGCAGCTGAATCAAGTGTTGGCTAGTCCAGCTGATCCTCGAATACAACCTCCTTTCGTGCAAACAGGCGTCAAGCGGAGTCGTGGTCGACCGCCGCGGGAGGGTGGCTGTCCAAATGAGGATCGAGCAGAGTACCGCTTCCGCTGCCAATATTGCAGTGCACGTTTTAAAGCGGCCATAAACCTCAAATTACATACCAATACGCACACCGGGGAGAAACCATACCTTTGTACAGTGTGCAACAAGTCCTTCGCCCATCCAAGCAATCTTAGTGTGCATATGAAGTTGCATAGCAACCAACAAGCCGGGGTCGATGGGGTGTATCGTAGCAATCTGAAAGATAATGGTGAAAAGCCTGGCATTTCTTTACAGCCGGAGAAAAAGTTTCAATGTCCTTATTGTCAAACTCATTTTGCGTTAGCCTTTCAGCTGAAAATTCATATTAATACGCACACCGGTCAAAAGCCGTACGTGTGCAAAAACTGTGGCAAAGGTTTTGCTCAACCGAGCAATCTGCACGTGCATAGTAAAAAGCATTGTAGACGGAAACCAGTTCAATTTAGTGATACTCGAACGAACGAAGGACAAAGCAGTGAGAGCTACACACATTCTGTACCGGGAAATACGGTGACCATGCAACCAGTAGGATCGAACAGAGGAAATGAATTGTCGTTCCAGAGAAGTTCCTCCTATCAGGCCCAAGACTCTTCAATTTCCTCATTATCGAGTGACTCTGCTGCCCGATCTTCGCATCATTTAAATAACAGCATGGAGGAAAGTACACGAAATAATCACCCCGCAATGAACACTAACCATCCTATGTTAGTTTAGAGCGCTATGGCATTCCTGTTAGAGTAATTTTCTACAAGAAAATTGTACCCATAATATATTGTACCACGTGGAAAAGGAAATGGTGAAATTAGTACTCTTTCGTTCGTGTATCAAAATTCGTATATATTTGGACCTCAACAGACATACATGATGATTAATGTTAAAGCTAACGAAAAACAAAAATGTATGGAAGAAAGTAAGTATAATATATACTACATCCTAGTGAAGCCCTTTGCTCGCTTAAAATGGAAAATAATAGATTAAATCATCTTCCCTTCTATCCGAGAGAGTGTACTCGATCGAAATGAAATGGAAGTCTCGAGTTATAAAAAGGGATATTCTCGGCACCATCTCGATTCACTTTTTAGCCCATTTGCACGATGGGAATCAACTTACTATTAGTACATACAAAAAAGAAAGCGTTGGTTTTCTTACTCTGGTGTTCTAACTTACATTCTAGGAATCTGTCCTAACCGATAAGATAAACATGTAACAAAAGGAAGGGACACATAAAACACAAATAGTAGGAGAAGAAAAAAAACCGTAACTTTTCGACCACAATTTTCGCTTGCTCCAATGATCTCCTGTTTAAACTATTTCGGAAGGCGTTGCTTTTCACTCTGCATTAGCTTCGGGGTGTCGTTCAAGAAGCATAGCAACACCTTGTCCACCGGCAGCACAGGCCGCCACGAGACCAAGTTGTCCATTTTCACGCACCAAACGGTTTGCCTAAAAGAAGAAAGGTATTCAGTTTTTTCAAATTGTGTTATCGAAAGACTCCGCTCGTGCAATAACGTACCGTATGCATGCACAAACGAACGCCGGTGGCGGCGAACGGATGTCCAATCGAGAGCGATCCTCCCCAGTTGTTCCACTTGGTCATATCGGGGGTGCCAAACTTTTCGTTAAGTCCCAAATAGTTCTTGCAGAAGTAGTCCGAATCGAGTGCTTTGAGGTTGGCAATAATTTGACCCTGCAACAGACGCACATTTGTGAGGTTAGTCCACAGAAAACGTTTGTACTGGAAAGGGAACTTACTGCGAAAGCTTCGTGAATTTCCCACGAGTCAATGTCTTTCATCGTGAGGCCGGCCTTTTTCAGCAATTTCGGAATACCATAGGCTGGTCCAAGCAGCAGCTGATCAATTGGATCCTGCGATACGTACAAGAAGTCGCGCAGGTATGCCTTCGGACGCAGACCGAGAGCTTTCGCCTTCTCCTCGGTCATGATCAGACAGGCCGAAGCGCCGTCCGTAAGGAAGGACGCGTTGGCAGCCGTCACGGTACCGTAAGGCTTCACGAAGGCTGGCTTTAGCTTGGCCAGAGCTTCCTTGGACGAAACACGGATTCCATTGTCCTTCTCGATCGTCTTGTCTACGCCGGAAACTTTGAAGGGAACTAAATCGGTGAAATAGCCTTTATCCTGGGCCTCCTTGGCAAGGGTGTGGGAACGCAGGGCATAATCGTCCTGCTCCTGGCGCGATGCGTTGAAAGCCGATGCCAGCCGGTCAGCCGAATGTCCCATTGTCTCGCCGGATGAGAACTCGGCCACAGCTGGAAGCTCGGGAGCGAAGAAGTCTGGTCGAATCGTAGAAAGCAGCTGCAAGCGTTGGCCCATCGTTTTCGCCTTGTTCGCACGCAGCATTAACGAGCGCATCTTGCGGCTATGGCGAATAGGTACGTCGGACATGAACTCGACACCACCGGCCACGATTGCATCGTATGTTCCGGTAGCGATCAGCCCCATGCCGGTCGTGATGGCCTGATTCGAGCTGATGCACGCCATCGTAACGGTGTGGGCCGGAGTTTTGTTGCTGAATCCGGCGCTGAGCGCTGCCTCGCGAGCAATGTTGGATGTTTTCACCTCCTGGATGACCGTTCCGTACACAATGTAGTCAATCACTTCCTTGTCAACTTTTGCTTGCGCAAAAGGCTCCTGAAATTCGATACACAAAGTGAGTGCAATTGGCTCAGAAAAGGGAAAGGAATTCATTGTAATCGTTCTCACAGGAGCGAATGGCGGGCGAGTTCGTGTGGCATCAGTTTTGAGTAGTCAGAGCCGGATGTCAGGAATGGCGTACGAACGCCGTCCACGAGGACTACATTTTTTCCTGTTTTATCCGGCAAACGGCGCGGCTCAAAGACGGTGCTCGTTGTGCTGATGCTACGAAGGGCTGAAACGGCATGTTTAGGAAGAAAACAACATTATTGAAAAATAATATTTGTGTTCCGGAAACATTTTCGCGGACCTTATCAAGGTGTTTATTAACAAGTGATCACGTTGGTGTATAAAACTGATGAAGCCTGATGATTACACAAGGAGAGAAATAATCTACCAAAAAAAGGAAAGTCCACCCCCGGCATTCGTACAGGCATCAGAAATGTCCGGGTTGCTGATAAAGCAAATCTTCTACCTCGCCCAGTGGTAGTGACGCGGATTTCAAAACAAAAATCCTACAGCGATGACACGGTATCGTGTGGACTTTGATGATGAGTTGGACTTTGTACTTTCTACCGAAGGAGATAGGTATGGATCAAGTTGGGCAGGCTTCCTAATTGGAAAGAGCCAAAGGGTGGTTTTGCATACAGTACGTAACTAAGAACTTTCGAAACATTGTTACAGTCCTAAGAAAGTTGAGAAGATTAGGTTATGATGGTAAAATGAATTAAATTTCACATCTGAATGATTTCAAAGTCCAACTGGGACGTATCTGTTCAACCGATTACAATGATGGCGGCACTTACCGGTCTTAGCAAGGTTTCCAGAATATGAAGAGGTAGTTTTGGCAATCTTTACTAGGTTGTACGCCATTGCGAAAGTTAGATGAAATATTTGCGATAATAAAATTGTACCAATTGTATATGAAAACTATCACGTAGCCACCACCAATTACTTCGAACACCGTTTCCCCACGAAAGCTTACGGTCGACTGTTCGACACAACAGGTTCGTATACCATTTTTACCTACCAAGGTGGATCAACATCAAACTTTTGACAGCTATCGAAACGGTGACGACTTCTCGGTGAAGTGTTACCAGTGCGGGTTCATAAAGTGATAATTATAAGTTAATATTATGGTAATGGCTGAAATTTGCTTAATTTCGGATAAAAGAAAACATGGATAACATCGAATTAACTCTATTACATATTATCTTTTGTAGGGCCCTACACTCAGGTTGTTAAACCAAGCTATATAAGTATGTTTTGCTTTTATGATCCTCTGGAAATTGGGTATCGATACAGGATTTCGGGAGGATAATTTATCATTTTTCATCCGTTCTTGGTTTGAAAGGATCGCTCCACACTCGCATATCTATAAGAACATAGAAAATTACAATTGTTTCAATCGAATTCTAGTTCTGCCCTTCCTGGAGAGGAAAGGTATACTTACTTCCGGGCTGAATTTCTTCTTGCTTGATCCCTGCCCTATTGATCTGTTGCACTTTTTCTGCAAATTGAAAGGAAATGATGAGCTACGAGTGGAATGGATTAATTACCGCCTTGTAATGATTACTGTATTGTTCTGGATTCATCATTGGATGTACGATGATGGGGTAACAGGCCAATCCAATGATTCCTACGATACCGCCAACAAGCAGGGCATAGTTACGCCCTCTTAATACCGTTGGCGCCATTTACTTTAACTTTGTTTTACAAATTTACTTGCACCACAATCACGAAACTACCGGAAAGCTCTGGTATTGAGAGATGTTATGCAAAATCAAAACACATTTGTCGATAAACAGCTGATTTTGATGGGTAAGTAAAAGGCGAAAAACTGAGCTACTGTCAGTGAGTGAGTGTAGACCAATTCGGAACCGTGGGTTCACATGCAAAAGGAACGAATTCAAATAATTTATGTTTTACTCAGCGTAACCCGAACACGTGCTTATGCTGCGGTGCAAGTGAAACTCCATCAAAAACATTTAGGTATGTATGTTTTAGGGGATCATAACTCTAAAAGTAGGGTATTTATTCGGGAGAAAAGTGGCTTAAAAGTATATTTCTTTTTACCTATGTTCTTTACTATTAGCTACACACTCCCGGATCTGATGCACCATCCATTGCACGCCATCCTGCAAGCCTTCGCCGGTAAGTGCGTTGCTCGAACTGATATGCCAGGGTTTATCCTTGATTTTCTCCAAACCCAATCCAGCAGCAATTTTCACGCTTGACAACGCCTCCGTGCAGTCCATTTTGTTAGCAAAGAAAAGGATTGGTACACGCCGGTTCGCAATATCTGGATGTTGTAGAAGTATTTCCAACTCGTCTTTTACGACCACTGAAAATGAATTGATTAATCAACGAAATATGATCTTGTCAGTGACACAATCAACTGCCCTTACCTAAGCGCATACGATCACTAGAATCAATTACAAACACAATTCCTTGGCATGCTTTGAAGTGATGTTCCCAGAGACTGCGGTATCTCGTAGCACCGGACATGTCGAATGCAGTGAAAAATACTCCCTGATCTGGAATCAAAAGACAAACTGTTTCAGTACAAATAGAAGAGAGAAAAGTCAATTAACAATTAGACTGCAAAAACACAGGCACAATACGTTTCGAAGCCTGATACCCTGCTTATAAATACTTAATAATAATCCCGTCCGGGTTGGTGTTGGCGAACTTGCTACATAACAACTTCCTGCGCGCATTTATTATCGGCTGCGCGTAACGGCTCGTCTCCCTACGAGAAACCAGATACGCCGTGTAAAATGTAATCTCACTTCGTCAAGCAGGTCAGTGCTAGTGCGGAGACCGAGCTGAACACATCGAGGTTTGAAAAAGTAAAAGTGAAATTCGCGACACAATGCGTATCGGTGCAACCATTCCCAACTTTCAGGCCGACTCGACCAAGGGGCCGATTGATTTTTACAATTGGCTCGGTGATTCGTAAGTGAATAGGACGCTTGTTTACTTAGAATTTCCTTACTTTGAATTTCCTGTTCTTTGATAGTTGGTGCGTCCTTTTTTCGCATCCGGCCGATTTTACTCCCGTGTGCACAACCGAGCTTGGAAGGATCGCGGTCCATCAGGAGCATTTTGCCAAACGTAATGTGAAAGTGCTGGCACATTCCGTCGATGATCTCAAGTGCCATGTGGACTGGGTTAATGTGAGTAAAATGAAGTCAATCACTCATTTTTAGCTTTTTTATTTGGCGCAATAGCTTACGGCATCCAAATGGACCCTATTTATAGCCATCAATCCGGTAACCACAAGCCCACATCCTAGGGTCATCGATCCTGATCGGACGATTTGTCAGCTGATCGCTGAAGAGATCTTTTTTTTCTCTTTTTGAACCTAATCAAAGGCTGGTGTTAGGAACGTGTAAAAGTATGGTTAAAGATTTTTTCGTTCCTTGTACCTCCTTAGGACATTAAATCGTACTGTCCGGATATTATCGGAAACTTTCCCTATCCCATCATTGCGGATCCGAGCCGCGACTTAGCCGTCAAGTTCGGTATGCTCGATGAGAAGGACAAGGACAACCCGGAGTTGGCGCAAACGGTGCGAGCGTTGTTCATCATCAGTCCCGATAAGAAGGTTCGTCTCACCATGCACTACCCGACCTCGACGGGACGCAACGTGGAGTAAGTAGTCCCTTCCCCAATGTATATGTTATCGAACAAAAAACGACTTGACTTATTCCTCTGATTCGATTGCCTGCAGTGAAATTTTGCGTGTTATCGATTCGCTTCAATTGACCGATCGGGTAAAGGTGATAGCGACTCCGGCTAACTGGACGGTAAGTACTTTAAAGGCAATCAACTGTTCGACATTCGACATTAAAAATGCTTGCCTTCCAGCCTGGAACGAAGGTGATGATTCTTCCGAGTGTCAGCGAAGCGGAAGCGGACAAACTGTTCCCCAATGGGATCGAACGTGTCTCAATGCCTTCTGGAAATGTCTACGTCCGCACTACAACCGATTATAAGTAGGTTTCTTTGATACAGATAATTGCGTGACTGTTGCCTTTTTTGTCCAAGTTCGTACGAACAACAATAAACCTGTTTTTACAAGCATTGCTACTCAATCCGCAGAGAACTGAAACCGTCTTCGATGATCAGTATCACATTTACTTATCGATTCATATTTGTTATACAAGTCCATGCAAGGGATCGTTTTTCACAATACTTCCGTTACAGCAATCAATCACGTTTTGATCAAGGTTGTCCAGTTGTTGTTCCGACTCAAGAGGCCTGATGGACAAAAGCAATGCATTCACGTGTTGTTTGTTTCTCTAAGTAGAGAAGACATTCCTTACCATAAGTGTGTCGTCATGAATATTCATATTTACATTTCCGCCAGATACCCCTGCATAGCCGTATTCATATTCTTCAACGATAAGGGCACGGCCAGATTTAATATGATGATTGCACAATTGTTATTTGTCTTATTCCTGATTTGCAACTTCTGATCACGTTTTCTAGATGAATGCAGCATGTGATGGTGATTTCTTCCCCATACTTCTCTATCTATTTGTAGACAATTCTAGGTGCTATATAATGAAGATGGGACTGCAGGTGTAAATAAACATTATTTAAATAATTTAAGCACATTCCGGTTCGTTATCCACGCTGAGATTTTACACGGCTTGCTTTGATTTATGTCTGCTTCATTCCAGTACGAGCAATTCGTAAAATCGATACGTCCTTGGTGACTAGATTACATTTTTTCCTGCCATCAGCGTATCGACACGAGTCGGGCTATTAGCTTTCGAAAAATAATACGTTGAAACAGAAACTTGCTGTCGCTACTTCTTCGGCACAAGAAGGGCAGATTTATTTATAATTTTCTGAGGGCAATTAACATGGCGAGTTTTTATAACAATGGTATTGTGTAATGCTCGTTTTGGTGGAATGTTTTAATTCATACAATACTTACTTTCGAACCGCTCCACGCTGAATCCCACCGTCGGGACGATGATCGAGGTACGCTCGTTGGGGTTTTTGAAGTGGTTCACAATCGTTGACTTTCCGCTGTTATTCAATCCCACGACCAGAATGTTGATCTGCTCTTTTTTCATCTTCAACATGTTCGCCAGCTTGTCGAACAGCCCCATGATGGTCGATGGTTTTCCGAGCGACTCGCACCTTTGAGAGTCTACCACGACTGATATAGTACTATTTACAGTAGTTTTGCAGTATTACTACTGCTTTTGAAACCCGCACTTATTCAACAACCGGCTCAGATTACAGGAGAGGTAGATATTGATCACACACATGGCGGAGCAAAACGCTGAGAAAGTGTACGCTTTTCAGTATATTCTGGTTGGCCCGTACAGTCGAAGAAGAACGGACCAGTGTAATTGTTTGCGGTCACGGTTATTTCAGTACGTTCTGAAGCTCGCGCAGGATTCACCGCAGGGCCAGTTCTAAAGGTCAGCATTGCCTTGAATTTTATATCACACAACCAGCATCAAACGATTCGGGAAAACCGACATTGTTAAAACGTTAAAAATCACGGAATCGATCGGACTCTTATAAACGTCCCAATATATATCTTTCAATGTTCTAAATGACCATTGTGTAAATACGTAACATTGCACTGATTTAGAACAGATTTCATGAATATGTGACACAAAACACAACGGATGCTTTTCTCAAGATCTAAACAAAAACTTCTGCAGCATAAATATGAACTGGATCCTCAATCAATCTTATGTTACTCATAAACAAAACTAACCTGCACTGATTTCATCCACTTTCACCGCGAGTAAAAACACTTTGCATTGTGCTGCAGCTAAAAGAGGGTCGGTGCAATCGTGCACGAAAAACTTGTCCAAAAGGATGCACACGTTCCATCATAGTAGTCGACTGTTGTGGTAACCGTTGCTAGGGGGAGGCGAGCTATCGCGTGTGTAGAGCCCTGGAATGCTATTGATTTGTATTATTTTCTCAAACTTGGAATTATGTATAAGAACACGCTTTTCATTGAATACGCGAATGTTTATGACTATGTCTGAAGTGATTGTTTATTCTGAGATTTCGTTTTAGTTTATTTGGATTTGTTATCCTTCAACTGTCGGTATAAGCTTTAGTATCCAATCAATGTCTGGCCCATTACTTCCCTTAGTATAAATCGGCAGGTTAGGATCGGAAGTAAAAGTGGTCTTAAAGTAAAACAAATACACACGAACATAAAAATAACATCAATCACAGTGCTGTGCAGTGGGAAGAAACGTACCCTATGAGAGGCAGATGCGCAAATGTTGTTTTAAATTAGTTTTTCTTTTCCAGAGCATAAGGAGCGGGCAAGCGCATACACTGCCAAACAATACACATCATCTGTGTTACAGGCTCGCCTGGACGAATAGACTGACAAAGATCGCATTTTCGCAGCCACAAGAGATATTTAAGCAGTAGGATAAGATCATTTCTAGCTTATAGTCTTTCCAAACTTTCTAGTCTGAATGAATACTATGGGAAGAGGATGTACTGCTACGCTCATTGACTACAACACACCTGGGGATGGATGGTGATAAATAAATAAAATAAATTATTCCTACCTGCTGATGAACACCTACACCACAACTACGTGCTAAGATTCATTTTCTTCGACAATAACCTTTAAATTTTATCCATCGGCAGTCTTGGTTTGCTCCTCTAATACGTGCTAGTTTTCTTTGCGTGGCTAGTTCCATTTCCAGTAAGCAATGTCTGCCTAGTTGAACAACCGTTTTCTGCCAATAATTCATTGATGTTGCACTGATGTTTCTAATGCTATCGATTTCATTTGGTTAAGCTTGTTAATTTTAATTGTGTGCAACCTACGTTTGCTGAGCCATGAGCCCATGCTAATACGTTATTACTGTGCTGTGTACTACGCTTGCAACCTTTCAGAACTGATGCAGTGCCGGGACGCGTACGGGAGCATAACTATTTTACGCATTAACACTATCGAGTGAACATAGAGCGGACGGGTCTGCAGTTCAGACGGTCTCGCGAGTGACACCTTCCCGAACAACAATTCTACTTTGCCAACCTGGAACGGATTGCATGAAAGCAAGCTCCAATACACAACTGGAGAGAAAGTTTCAAACATACTTTAAAAAAGAATTGAACAATGGAAACTAAGGAAACCTTTCACTTGAGTTAAGACACCGAAACAATATAACTGGTCAAGGAAAGACAAAAGTGAAAAGAAGAATTATGAACATACACGGATAGTCGCACACAGAAACACACAAAGCAAAACTGGCGCTCCAATTACGCCTAATCTGTAACTTCGATCATAATCAGAGCATTGCTTTCACAGTAGAAAAGGAACTTACTGGCAGCTATATTCGCTATCTCTGGTACTATTTCTTCCATCTAAGTGTCTACATTTGTTTAGCAACTTTTTGCTATTTGCAAATCAAAATATGCATGCCTACTTGGCTCTTCTCCCTATATTTTCTCATCGGCTCTTTTTCTCAACTCCTTCCGGCTTCCAATAAATTCTCAATTGCATTAACAAATCTAATCGCTTTCAATCGCGTTTACCTCTTTCTCTAACCAATTATCCCTCCATTTTACCCTCTACAGTGTGCTTATATATGCTCGCCGTTACGCAGATTTTCAATTTTCAATTAAAGGATTGTTTTATTTTAATATATTCTGCCTCAAATAAGCATCATTTTGGGAATGTCAACACACGCGCTTTGTTACGCAAGAAAGAGTGTGTGTAGTACGTAAGATGTTTGCAAAGCATGTTTGGAACCTGGCTGATGATGGATTCTAAAAGCTTTAACTTTTTGCAGTATGCAATTTGGTGAAAATCAGATGATGAAAATGGGAGGAAAATAAGAAAGAGTATTCCGCTCCAAAAAGTGCGCATCATTCAGTCAACAATGTAGAGTCAGTCAATTAAGCTCCTAGGAGATGAGTGAGGCACGGTGTTTGTGTTCACGACACGCTGCACGTACTTCATATATTACCATAAGGTTGTTCCAGGTGTTCCAGTGGGAGTAGCACATCCGGCTTAAAACAGCACCGATTCGATATCACTATTATCCTCACTTCCGGTCGCTTCCGTCGGGTCGCCCATCGCCACCCGGGCGTACTCGTCGGTGTCGATGCTTTTGCAGAAGTAGATTGCATACTTGAGTTTTTCTTGTAGAACGGACTGAAAGTTCGGGAAAACATGCGGGGTTTAGAACACGGATTTTATTGCACACCCAGAGTAAGCTCACCTTGCAGGAGTAACGCGGCATCTTCAGCAGGAAAAAGCAGGTGTAGCTCTCCGGCAGGAAGTGATCGGGCGGGTTGTACTTGTCCAGCACCTGGAGCACGAAATCACGTCCTCGAAAGTCGGCGATCGTGCGCGGGAGTCTCGTTCGGCCCCAGACGAAGCGAAGGAACAGGGAGCGCTCCTGGTTGGTGAACTCTTCCATCACCTCCCAGAACCACTGCACGAGCGGGGCGGTCGATTCGACGCCCTTGTACGTGGCCACCGTCTTTAGCAGGCAGAGCGGAATGTCCGGTGAACCGCACACCATCGCCTGCAGCTCCGAGGCGGAAAAGAGCGATAGCAGCGGTACCGGTATCACCTTTGACATGCCATCGCGCACCGCCTTCACCTGCTCGTCGAACTCATGGATGCGATAGTTGAGCGCCAGCTTAACATATTCGTTGCGATTTTCCGGCGTTATTTTGGTGTACCTTGGGGTAGGTGAAGAAAACGGTGGTTTTAAAGTCATGATTGATTTGGATTACATGCAAAGGGATGCTTTAAGATTCGTACTTAGTGGACAGTGGAACTTCGTGTCCTTTGGCGGAAGGAGTGGAGAAGGGCAGCTCAATAGAAGCGAACACCTTCGGGTCACTTTCTACATCGCGAATGTACAGCAGACCGGTGATGTAGTCTCGATCGACCTCGGTCAAATCGGACGGGCGTAGCGTTTCACCGCACAGTTGACGCCACACTGGTTCGGCAAGGCTTTTGGGGAAAAAACGGATTTTGGGATGTTAAATATAGATAAGTAAATGTTTTTTTTGTGTGTTCTTACTTAAGACTCAATGGAGATCCAGTCCGCACGGCAATTCCCATCAGGACACCCAAAAACCGGAACATGTTCATGTGCAGCACGGACGTTAGCATCGGATCGAGCAAGAAGCAATCCCTATTTGCACCCGCTTCCCCGCGACCGTTCGGTGTCTGGATCAGCAGCGGAACACTGCCATTCTGCAGCTCGTCGCACATTTCCGCAATCGACTCGCTGAAACCTCCGCCACAGTCGTCCACACTTTCACCGACGAACTTCACCTTCCAGACGCGGTGCGGCATCGAGAGGGCCTCCTGCGTGAGCAGCGGCAGCTTTTGCACCATCTGACCGAACACACTCTTCATGCCATCGACTCCGGCGAGCCCGTTGCCGGAGCGCATTCGCGATCGCTTCACCTGAATGCGGTTCAGCTCGATGACGGGGCCGTGCGGTTTGTCGCGAACCATGGTCGTCTGGATGACCTTCCGGAAGCCGGTCTCCTTGATCGAGTACACGAGCACATCCTTTAGCGAGGCCAGCGAAAGGCTGCCCGAGATGGGAAGCATCGCCAGGCAGGGGCAGAGCAGCTCGGAGAAATGATGCAGTAGGACGAGCCGGGCGTGCAGCACTTCCGGCGCAATGTCGCGCACGAGATCGTACTCGAGCGGTGGCGAAGGGGGTGGCCGCACCGCTTCACTCAGCTGATACGTCGAGAGGGCGAGCGTGTGCGCGGATCCACAGATTACCTTCACGATGTGCTTGCCCTGCAGGGACTGTACCAAACGGGGGCGCTGGATGGCACTCACCGTCCCATCGCCAAGCTGTCCTTCGTCGTTGTCGCCCCACGTGAACACCTCGCCACCGTCACTGCAAGCGACACAGTGCAGCGATCCGGTCGCGATCGAGATGATCTTTTTCCCCTGCAGCGCGGCCACCTTTTTCGGACGCCTCACATGGTCGGTGTTGCCGTGTCCCAAGCGGTGGTAGTCACCTTTGCCCCACGTATAAACGGCGCCCGAGCGCGTCAGGGCCACCGAGAACTGGGATCCACATTCCACCTTCGTCACGCCCAGCCCGGCGAGGCTCTCGATCTTCATCGGCGCCTTGCACCCATCGGAGCCGCCTCGACCCAGCTTGCCGTAGTCTCCGTCGCCCCAGCTCCACACGTTATCGTCGTCGGTGATGCAGAGCGTCTGAGCGTCACCCGATCCGCAGGCGATATCGATCGCCCGATAGCCCAGCAGCGCCTCCACCAGCTTCGGCTGCAGCTGATCCTCCGAATCGCCGTGACCCAGTCGCCCGTAGCGTCCCTTGCCCCACGTCAGCACATGCCCCTGCGAGGTGATGCAGGCCGAGTGCGCACTTCCACACGCGATATCGATCACTCCGATCCCGGAGAGGGCTTCGATCAGCTTGGGCCGGTCGTAGCTGTCGCGATTGCCGTGGCCCAGCTTGCCGTCCTCTCCCTCGCCCCAGGAGAATACCTCCCCGTCGGAGGACAGCGCTAGGCAGTGCTTGCCGCCCGAGTTGACCGCCACCTTCTTGATCATGACGTGCTGCAGCGACTCGACGAGCGTTGGCGTCGTGACGGAGTCGGTTCCTCCGACGCCTAGCCGTCCCCCGGCACCGTATCCCGTGGCGTACAGCTTCCCATCGGGTGTGACGGCGTAGAGTGTCTGCTCTCCACCCGCAATCTGAACTGGGCGCAGTAAACTCAACGCCTCGCACGGTGTCGGTATCTTGATGCGACTCCCATCCAAGCCACCCAGCTGGCCCCGGTGATTGTGTCCCCAGCCGAAGATGGTACTCGCACCGCCCCACGAAAAGGCCCAATCTTCGGGCCGTCGGTTGAACCATTGCAGCAGCTGCGAGTCGTACTGGGGCGTAAAGTATCCGTGATCTTCGTGCAGATACTTCACGACTGCTTCGGGGACGCTCGAAGCGGGGACGGACGAATCGATGGCCAGCCCGCTTCCGCTGCTTCCGGCGGTTATGGTCGTCGTGCCGGTTGTGCTGCTACTGCTGGTGCTCCCACTTGAGCTGCCCACGGTGCTACTCAACTCAAACACCAGCGGATGCTGGCTTAGCAAGCTCGAGTGGCTGGAGGTGTGTTGTATGAGCGACATGTAGTCCCCTTGACTAGTGCCGCTGCTGCTGGCGATGGAAGCGGTTGTTGCCGGAGCCGCTGGTGATGCGATTTCGGCCAACTTCTTGCGTACCTCGAAGCAGAACGATGGAGGAAGGTTCGTACGCCGGATGAGCGCCTGAGCGACGCGGACCGCTGCGCAGTAACGCCGGAACCAGGCCCATCGGTGCGGATCGGCCTGCGGCAGCAGCAGCGTATCCATGTGCATATCGCACGCCAACGCAACCAACGTTTTAAAGTACTCCGAGTGCATCAGATGGATGCCGCTGCGTACCTGCGGCTCCTCGTACTCGTACTGGCGTAAAATGATCGGCACCAGCGGGGTCAATATCTCCGCCACGGCCGCATCCGTGCCCTTCGAACCATCCTTCGAAAGGGCGGCTCCACTGTTGCACAGCAGTTGGTGCATTTTCTTCAGTGACCAAATTCTTTGTGCCACGGTAAGCGAGCTTAGCTGCGCGCATTGCGACAGGGCCGACGTTAGACGGATCAGTACGCTGGTGTTCGCGCTTGGGACGGGCAGGGAATCGAGCAGGGCCATCACGAGCGCAATCGACGGTTGCGAGAGCACGGTACGATCAGATCCGAGCTCCTGGAGGTACGACTCCGGCATAATGGCATGCACGTAGAAGCGCCAACCCCAACCGTTGACCGAGTTGTCGCTCGTAAACTTCCAGCGTATCTCGTCACCCGGCACACGGATTTCCTGAGCCCACTGGGCGTATTCGCGGCCCGAGCGCGTCGCCACCACGTTGCCCGAGTCGTCGATTATGATTAACGGATCGTTACGGCGTTCGGTCGAACACTGACTGTCGAACTCGATGCGGAGCGATTCGGCGCCGGGAATTTTCACGTGTCCTACAACGAAGCGAATCAATTGTATCCTTACATTCTTTGTTCTAGCCTCTCATTCCGCTCCCACTTACCGACAAGTATTATATCATCGATGTATGGATGGCTCGTCTCCTGCACGACCGGCTTCGGCAGCTTTCCCAACGAATGCCGTGACGTGCACAAATCTTCCAGCTCCGTGATGCACGTCTCAATCAGCATGTTCGCGATGTTTGCGTTCGACTTGGCCAGCGCGATCAACGTGGTGGCTATCGTTTCGGATGTGCTGGAAGGTCCGGTACGACCGAAAACGCTCAGCTTGAGCAGCTCAATCAGATGCTTCGCTTCCGGTTCCCCCAGCAGTGCGGTAAAGTCATCCAAATTGCTTGCATTCGCTTCGTTCATAATCTTCGGAAGAGAAAGAGAAAGAGTACAACATATTTCAAATGTGCGCTTTTCCAGAAAACTACTAAAACCAACGTTGATATAAGAACTTTTTGAGAAATGGTTTTGAGAAATATTGGTAGGAAGAAGGTAAATCTGCTCAATAATAAAAAAGACGTGAATCTGCAGAACGTCACCCAAATATGGTACGTGGTTGTTCCCCTCTCACTTACCTCATCGTGATGGGTCATGGTGGCCGCCATAACTGACATCGCACTGGCGGACATTTTCGAGTGTCGCTGGGTCGCATTGCAGCTCGACAGCGAAGCGGAAAGTGATAGCGACCCGGTCAGACTGCGGTACGCTCCGAGGGTATTGCTCATGCCCGAGATGATCGGAATGTCGCCGGAATCGATGAAATCGGCTGTCTAAAGTAGAAAAGGGAGAAGGGAAGGAAAGACCATAATTCGCTATGTGTGTGTTTGCCCGCCGCCTCTCAACTCTCTCATCTATCCTTACCGCCACCGTTAATCCGGCCATATCGGCCGGCCCTTCGCCACCGCCCTGGGCGATAGTTTCGTTCTGCTGCGTCAAAGTGCTCTCGGCGCCGGTTTTCGCTCCCGCTTCGTCCGCTTCCGAGATGGGCGAGATGGGCTGCAGGCCGGCGTTCCCTTCGGCCCCCAATTTATCGGCCGTGTTGACCTGCGAGTGACACGTGAGGGCTGCGATGATGCAGGCGCGCGCATGGAGGATACTCATGGCGTTGAGGATGTGCGACAGTGCGGCCTGCCGGGCACTGGCCGTTTCCAGCGAAAGGACAATCTCGGACAGGGAGGGACGCTGCTGTTTGCTACTGCTTGCCGCCGGGAGGGGCGACGAAGTGGTCGCTTCCGTATCGGACGCGTAAATCCCCAGACTGTGGCTTCCGAGCGGGTCCTTGGCCACGGCGAACGGGACCGGCTCTTTTTTGTCCTTTTCCGACTGGTTCTGCGGTAAACTCCAGGCCACCGAGTGCGAACTGCCGCAGGCAACGCGGTTCACAAAGATACCGTCCAGCCCGAGGACGAGACTCGGCTTTTTGTTCACGATCGTATTGCCGGATCCCTGCTGGCCGTGGTCGTTGTCACCCCAGGCGTACACTTGCCCACTGTCCGTCACGGCGAGGCAGTGCAGCGCCCCGACGGCCACGTGAATCACTTTCTTCCCGCGCAGACCCCCGATCGGGGTGGGTTTACGAACGTGCTGATCCGTACCGTGTCCCAGGCGATAGTAGTCTCCCTTGCCCCAGGTCCACACTTCGCCGGATTTCGTGAGCGCAAGGCTGAACTGGGCGCCGCACTCGATCTGCATCACTCCCACGCCGTTCAGCCGGTCAACCTGATGCGGGATGGAGCATCCTTCCGAGCCGCCGCGACCCAGCTTGCCAAAATCACCGTCACCCCAGGAAAACACGAGCCCCTCCTCGGTGAGGCAGAGTGTCTGAGCGTCACGACTGCCACAGGCAACCTGCACGACACGATGGTCCTGCAGCGCGGTCACGTGCTTCGGTTTTAGCTGCGTACAGTTGTCCCCGTGTCCCAGCCGGCCGTACTCTCCCAAGCCCCAGGTGTACAGCTCGCCCGAGCTCGTGATGGCCGCACTGTGGCTCGATCCGCACGCGATGTCCCGGATCCGCTTCGTGCGCAACGTTTCGATCAGTTTCGGTTTCTCCAGCGTAAGCCGGTTGCCGTGGCCCAGCTTGCCGTCCTCTCCCTCGCCCCAGGAAAATACCTTCCCGTCGAGCGTGAGGGCCATCGCGTGCTTGCCACCCGAGTGTACGGCCACCTTCTTCACCACGTACTGGCTGAGTATCGGCACTTGCTTCGGCGTGGGCACGTTATTGTTGTGCCCCAGTCCAAGCCGCCCGTTCGTTCCTTCCCCGCACGCGTACAGCTTTCCGTCCTGCGACACGATGAACAGCGACTTCGAGCCGCCCGCGATGTGTATCGGTTTCAGCTGGCTCAACACCGACGAGTACGTCGGCAGCTTCACCTTCGACCCCTTCAGCCCACCGAGCTGCTCCTTGTCGTTCAAACCCCACACGAGCACCTTCGAGGACGCTTCGTCGTTCAGCGAGGCCGGTTCGTCCACGTAATTCGACGAGGTGGAATAGCTCGGCTCGGCAATGGTCTCGTTTTCCGACGCAAGAAAGCCGGCCCCTTGCAGCATCGCGTCCAGGTCGGTCTGCTTGCGCTTACCGACAATCGACAGCCCGTGCACCTTGCACTGAATGCCATTGTTGCGGCACTGCTTGATGCGAATCTCGATCCACCGATAGTACTGCTTACAGTCGGTCAGCAGCGGGACGGTCACGTCGGTCGGGCTGATCGAAACCCAGCAGAGGTCTTTCAGCGTCACCTGCGAGCAGCCCACGCGCACCACCACCAGCGAAGGCATGTGCGAGAAATCGTCCGGATCGACGATGATCGCCAGCGATTGTACCAGCACCTGCTCGTGCATCTTCAGCCGGATCCAGTGCTTACCCTGCGCCGCCGCCGTACTCGTACTCTGCCAGTAGTTGTTTGCGCTGCGATCGAGCAGATACTTGGCGGACGCTTCGTTCGAGGATACCGTCAGCGAGCGAATGCAGCGCGACCAATCGTCGATGATGTCGAACACACCCGGACCGCCGCCACCGGCCGAGGAACCTCCACCAGCTGGGCCGCCCGACGCCGTGCCGTACCCGCCCGGGTTAGAAATCAACTCGAGCTCACCGATGCTTCCTTCCCAGAGCGTTTGCTCGGGGAACTCCACCGTCACGTCGGTGCCGTTCAGTGAGGTCACAATGCCCGTGCTTTCGCGCGACACCGAAAACGATGGAAACGGATGGTGGTAGCTTTGCAGCAGACGCACTTGCGACCCCAGCATAATTCCACCGCCGGATGCTTCCGTGGCCGTCGGTGGCTCGAGCATCTCCAGATGCACGAAGCACATCCAGTACGGGCGATCGTGAATCTGCCAGTTGACGCGCACGTTCAGATCGTGCAGGCCCTCCGGTTCCACCTTCTGCACCGTGCCGATGTCGCCTTTGCGAATTTCCTCGAAATCCTGACAGCAGCGAACGAGCATCCCCGGCGCTATAATGCCCCGCACGTACATGGCGTACTGGTCGGCCGATTTGAAGTCTTCCCGCGACTTGTAAGCACTGCCACCGCCGCCGCCCGCCGCGCCTTGCTGGTGATAGTCGTGCTGCGACGAACCTTCCATCGTGTCCGAACTCACGCTCTCCGTGTCACTCTGGCCGCGATGATCCACTAGATCGTGCTCCCCTTGATCACCTCCCGATTTACCTCCACCCAGGCCAGCCGTCACGTCCGGATGTTCCAGGATCCACTGGATGATTTGTTCGGCCGTTGGGCAGGCGTGCTCGTTTTGATGCATGAGGCTCTTGAAGGCCAACTCGACCGACTTCCGGGTGAATCCCATCTCCATGATCTGCGACACGAGGGGAGTGGGGGCCGGGAGTCCCCGGCCGCGTCCACTACGGCTCGTGCCGGCGGTGTCCGTCCCAGCAGCGCACCCGGCGGGTGTTCCGGGCATCAGCTCACTGGCCAGCGATGAAGCTTCATTGTTGTAGATCGGAACCCCGTGGATCATGGTCGGTTGTCCCAGGGGCAACGGACGCTGCTGGTGTCTCGGGCCATCCGCCACCGCTGTGCAGTGGACGTGGCTCGCCAGCATTTGCGATATGTTGAGCGCGGCCAGTTCCATCTCCTGATAGGTGTAGCACGCTTTGAGTGGGCTCGGTTGGGTGGCTCTCAGCAGAATCGTCTGTATCAACAGCTCGGCAGCCGTGCCGTACGCTTGCGACTCATCCGATGCGTTCGATTCACTGCGAGGCTTTCCATCCTCCACCTCCGGGCTCGTGTCATCTCGCTCGAACGATACGCTTTCCCTCGAGGCGCTCTTCGCCAGGCCGGGCGATCGTTGGCGGAGGATACGCCGCAGAAGACTCTGATTGCGGAACAACACTTTGGTGGCCTTGAGGGTGGCAAAGTTGATCTGTTGACCCTGGAGCAATGCTGCGCAGATTGCCGCACCTCCGGGGCCGCCACTACCACCCGCACCTTGCAGCGGCACCGTCTGGCCGACGCCGTAGAACATCACGGACCACGAATTGAGTAGCATCTCGCTGATCGTCACCTTCGAGAGGCTGAACGCCCCGACGTCCGCACACTCGGCAACCTTGAAGATGGGAATCTTCTTGGTCTCCGCCGCGCCGTGCACGTTCATTACCACTTTGCCTTTTTTCGTCATGCGCGAAATCGTTCCTCGCACACCATCGAGCGTGAGATTGAGGCCGATGCGAGGCCGTGAATCGCAGCCACCGATCGTGCCGAGCGTGCCCATGATGGCTCGCTTGTCCCCCTCCGTGATGCCGTCCAGCTCGTTCACCAGGAAAATGTCCGCCGTGAGGCACAGCTTCTGCTGGATGAACGAATTGATGCTCTCGTTCCACAGCGGCAGCGTGTGCAGCTTCCGTATCAGAACGACCATTTCCTCCGCCACCGTTCCGCTGTGCGACGCGCTGTACAGAACGCGCGATTTGGTGTCGATCGAGCCGGACAGGAGCGACGAATCGTTCGGGCAGGTCAACGAAATGCGACCCAGCACATCGAACAGCTGACCCACGATGCCATCGACGCGCGGTCGCTCCTCCTGGCCCCAGTTCACGAGCGTCGATTGCAGCAACCGCAGGCAGTGCAGCTTCTTGTAGACATCCTTTTTGCTCGCGATCGGTGAGCTGAGGATTTCGAACGCCAGCGCGATCCAATTCGGAGTGGTAAGCTGCCGGGAGAGGGCGGGTGACGATGAGATGGCACGCAGAAACCCGAGCACCGTCCACTGCTCCAGCCCGAAGCTGTTGTAATGGTTGGAGCTGGCGGCGGACGAGGAGGTTGCGCGCGGCAGTTCATTCTGCTGCTGCAGCATCGTGCGGAACATGGAAGCGACGGCACGGAGCGCATTTTGCTCCATTCGCTCCGCGTGCAGGCCAACCGAGGCGAACAGCATCTGCAGCGTTTTGATGCACACATTCCGGAGCAGCTTGGTCGGATGCGACTCGTTCGCCAGCGAGTGATCGATAAAGTCGTCCCGCTCGCTATCCTTGTCCGGCGAGAGGGCTTTCAAGGCGCTGTCCGCAAGCCGCAGGTCGTACTTTCCTTCCTTGCCCATACGGTACGAATTAGTCGATCCATTGTCCCATTCCACACGAACCCATCTAAAAATCGGGAAAAGTGAAATGAATGGAACGGAACATATGGACTGCGTCCGCCGGTATAACTTACCCGTCCTCCCCGATTTCACTTATGATGCGTCCCTCTCCACCAGGGCCATCCTGCTCACCCCATTTCCAATCGGCACCGCGCGCAATTCTGGTGCCTATTTTCATAAACTTGGACAGCTCCGGACCCGAGAAGCCTTCTTTGGACGATTTTAGCTGAAAAATAAGAATTGCGCGCATTGTTATGAGCTTCACCCGTGGCACATTTTTGTAGCCGACATTCGACTTACATTTGTTACGACATCCTCGTAAATGACGGACGTGTCGGATGTGTTCTTGCTGCTCGGCATGTCCGCACCAGTTTGACGCAGCAAGCCCATGATGCTGCCCAGAATGCCGGAATTGATCAGCAAACTTAGCTCGTTCGCCTCGTACGTCCGCGAAAGCATGCCGAAGATGCTCAGTAAAAAGCGGGCCCTCGGCAGCTTCTTCAGGAACACGTACGTGCCCAGGTTCGAGTTGTCCTTTTCGCCGTGCGTACGGTGGCGTCCGTTGATTTTGTCCTGATTGACGTACTTCTGCAGCTCGCCGACGGTCCACTCGAGGATCTTCGCTTGCGCGATCAACAGATCCGCCTTTTGGTAGGCGGTTATCATGTTCAGATTGTCCAGCACGTGTTCGGCCCCACGCTGCTGCTGCTGTTGCTGCTGTTGTTGGTGCGGCATTGGGACAGCACCATCAACGCCACCAGCCGCCGCCGATAGATGGTCCGTCGTAACACTTACCGCTGCTTGGCGTACGTGTAGCCCGAGAAACCCGTTAAACAGGCTGTACTGCACGGCGTCGAAAAGGCCGGGCGTGCGGAGCAGCTCGTAGAACATTTCCAAACCCTGCCGGCGTATCTGGTAGCGCTGTATCTGGCAGTACATTGCCCTGCGGAGTGTTTCCACGTCGCACTGGTCGTGCAGGATGAAATCGACAATCTGCTGGCTGATGCCGCTCTTGAACTCCGGGTACGATTCCAGGAGGCACTTTTCGCTCAAGTTCGCAATCACATTGTTGATGAAGTCGTCCCCATCGTGCAGCGTTGTCTTGGCCGACTTTGCTCCAGCTCCTCCTCCTCCTCCTCCTCCTACGCCACCCTCGACAAACTCAATCATTTCATTGGTCGGTGTTTTGCTTTGGTCGTCATTGTTGTTGTTATTATTGAAGGTGATTTGTTTCTTTGTGTTCGCTTCGGCCGCATTGTCTCCGGCGCCAAGTTGCGCGTTGCCGTGGATCATGGGAACTCCTCCATCGACGGTGCCACTTTCGAGAAGGTTTTCGTTGGAAGCGGTCACAACCTTCACCACGGAAACGTTACCTAGGAGAATCACTGGCGAGGCGGACCGATCGCTCGGTCGATCCCGTTGCACATTGCCCGAGGTGAGACTCTCCAGGCTGCCCACCTTGATACTGCTTTCGTTGACTAGATTTTCCGAAGAGAGTGCCCCAACAACTCCTTGCTGCAAGTGTTTCATGCTGCTCGTGAGCAGACTCTCCTGGGATTGAATTTTGCCCGTGTGTCCCGTGAACTGACTCTGGATGGTGACGTTAACGATGTCCTCCGGTTTGGCGCACGGGAGTTGTAGCTGGCGCTTGGCTGCCCGCATGTCAGCGATGATGCGTCGCACGAGCGACTGAAAGCGTGGCATTCGGTGCAGGATGTGCAACCGCGCCAGTCCGTGCTGCTCCAGGCTGATCGCCGGTCGGATTTCGTACAGCAGAAAGCGACATTTGTCGATCATGGAGGCGCACACTTCCTTGTAGCTGCGGTTTAGCTGCTGGCGCATCTTCACGACCGCCCACTTGGTCTGGTGCACCGTGCGGATGATGGTCACGATCGGCTGGGGTGGTTTCGAGCCGATCCCATTCAACTCGCGGTCGACGACGGCCAGCGCCAGCGGTCCCAGCGCCTGATGACGGATCAGCACGGCCATGAGCAGCCGTTCCAGCTCTACCACCGGGTGCTCGGGCGGGAACTCCTGATGCCAGATGAGATGATGCTCCTTGCAGTAGCGCTCGCAGATGGCGATCCACGAGGAAACGAGCGGGTCGGTGATTTTTCCATCGCCCAAGTTCGCCAACAGGGTGTCGACGCGTTGAGAAATCAGCACTAGCGGCCAGCTTACCAGCGACGGTAGACCCTCGACGATGGGTCGGTGGTGAAGCGAGGAGGCGTCGGTCGGTGTACTTCCCGCCGTTGATCCACTGCTTCGAGCTTCTCCTTTCTCCTCGTCGAACGGATTCGATGGTTGCAGCACCTGCAGGCCACCGCTGAGGACGTGCGAGTTCAGCAGATTGCGACACTGCAGCTCCGCCGGTTGCAAGGGAGATCCAACCTGCAGAATGCTTGCCCGGAGACCCAACAGGTATCCCAGCACGCACTCCGTGTGAAAGTGTGTCAGCGTGACCATTGGCCGCGCGTTCGACCCACTCTCGGTCATCTCGCTGACGGCGTAACGACCGACGCGCAGATACGAAGTGATAAACTCAAACGCCGCTCGATGCTGCGGATTTCCAATCTCCAGCGAAATGTCCCGCCCGGCGTTCGTCTGCAGCAGCTCCTGCGTGAGCGGATTTTCCGGCTGGTAGTCCTTCACGTCGTACACGTTCCCGTTGATGATGACCCAGCTGCCACCGTCGCGGATGTGGTTGTCGATGTCACTGCGCCGTATCAGTACCGCTTCCTCCTGCACGGGCGGCGCTTTGGCCGTGCCGCGACAGATGATGCCCGGCCAGCCCATATCGTCCGTGTCTTGCAGTTCGCCCTCCTGCGTCAGCCGGTTGAAGTTGTCGAGCGCGTTCAGCAGTGGAATAAAGTGCCGGTTCCAATCGAAGTTCGACAGCAGCAGCGGTTTGTCCTGCTGGATCAGCACCAACCCGACGATCAGTTCGTGCAGAAGCGTGTCGGAAATGTCGTTGCTGATGATTTCCGCCACCCCCTCCTTGCCTTGGATGATCGTTTCGTACGCCTTGTTGAGGGTGGTCACGCACGGACCGACCAACTGGCCTATGTAGGTGTACAGCAGTGCTTCCGCGCCACCACCGCCCAGATCGTCCCCCGCTTTGGCGGTGTAAAGGTACGAAAGCAGCAACCGCTGGAACTTGTGCAGCAAATCCAAACTCGGTGACGGCGGTTCGGGGGAGGAGAAACCTTCGTCCGGCTTCAGGTACGGTCCCAGCATCAGCTGACCGAGCCGTGCCTGAGTGAGGCTGGAATTGTTGCGAAGCAGCTGCTTGAGAAGGTGCAGCAAGGACAGATGCGTACCACTGCCGGAGTCCTGCAGCCGTTGCTGGTGCTGGTGGTGATTGATGGCCTGATTGAGCGCCGTCTGAAGACCGCCTTCGGCCATCAGCGATCCTACGAGCAGATCTGTCATGAAACGATGTCCGGCCGATGAGGCGACCCCGGTACCACCGGGTCCCGCTCCTCCTTCGTGCCCCGAAGGAAGCAGTGCGGTGAGCGTTTGCGCCCGCTCCGACGCCGTGGGAAGTATTATACTCCAGCCGACCTGCAGTGTCCACTGGGCGGCTTCTTGCATCGTTTTCAGCACCACAGGACCTCCGGCCAGGTTGAGGATGCGTGTTTTCAGGCTCGCGAGCAAACGCGACCCTTCTACCAGCCCAACCTGCCTCGGGTGAACGTTGTTCATGATCATCGCATGCAGTTGGAGGCGCAACAGGTTCAGCGATGCCACCGCGATGCATTCTGCTTCCTGGCTCGGTGGATGGCGGGATGCGTCCACGCCGGAAACGCTCTGGGAGGCGCACACCATGCACAGCAGCTGGTCAAGCAGCCGGAACGTGTGCTCGCTAAGATCCACCACGAACGGGATCTTGGTGGGGATGCCCAACGTCGAAGAGTGGCACCAGACGATACTTTGGGCTGCACCGGCCGCGATCCCTGCGATGCGTAGTGTTGGTGGCGTCGTTAAAATCGGCGTCAGGATGATGGGATCTCTCGAGACACATCCGGGGCAGATCTGCTGGAAGTCGTTGCGGCCCCAACCGTAGAGCTCTCCGGAAGCGGTGAGGGCCAAGCAGTGCGCTAGTCCAACGGCTAGGTCAACCACCTTCTTCCCCTCGAGGGCCTGTACCATCTTCGGCGAGGGGCAGTGTTCGGAGTGCCCATGGCCGAGCCTTCCACCGTGGCCCTTTCCCCAGCTGTATACCGTTCCGTCGCGACTGAGGGCGATGCTGAACTGAGATCCGGAAAATACCTTCACGGCAGCCGCTTGGGGCAGCTCAATTTGGATCGGAATAGATGATCCGTTGCAGGAACCATTGCCGAGCTTCCCGAAGTCACCATCTCCCCAAGCAAACACGTCCCCCGCGTCCGTGACGCACAGCGAGTGTGCGTCTCCACATCCGAGCGCCACATGAACCACACGGTGGGCCTTTAACGCCGTCACCTGAGTGGGCACGTGTTTGTCTTCCGAATTGCCGTGTCCGAGGCGTCCGTAGGTTCCGCGGCCCCAAGTGTACAGTTCGCCGTTGGCGGTTATGGCCGCGCTGTAGGATGCACCACAGAAAACTCCGGTCACCTGGCGCTCGGCAAGTGCCGCTATTCGAGTGGGTTGTTCTTTCGCGATCGTATCTCCGTGCCCAAGTCGACCACCTTCTCCGTTGCCCCACGAGAAGACATCACCGCTAGCGGCGAGTGCTAGGACGTGCCTGCCTTCGCAGTGTGCCGCCAGTTGAACGATGTTAATCGCGTCCAGCGCTTCAACCGGCTTGGGGGCACCCGTGTTCTCCGTCACTAAGTGAGGCACCGAGAACACCTGGCCCGTGGTGGCGAGTAGATAAACGGTGTGCTCGGCGCATACAACTTGCCGAACCTGCAAACCACCCGGCAGTTCGATCGTGGCAGAGGAGTAGCGGGGAAACTGTCCGGTCGAGCCCGCAAACCCATCGACGGCGGAGTTGTTCGCTGCCTCGGTAGCGGTAAAGCCGTAAACCTCCGGCGAACAGGCGCTCCAGCCGAGGGTGAATATTTTCTGCGAGTTGGACTTGCTTGGGATCACCTTTGTGGAGTAGTTCCCGGCCGGTAGGTGCGGTTTGGCCAGCCTATCCAGGTGGCTTATGATGATGACGGCCGCTTGTTTCAGGTCGACGCAGGTGGTTTCGTTCTCGGGCAGCGTAAGAAAGCGCAGGAAAGATTCCGTCGGCCCGAAATGGAACGAGTCAGACCCATTGAAGGACCCGAAGCTTTCGATCTGTTCATACCGATGGAGCAGCGGGACTAGCGGGGCTCCCGTATTTTGGGGTGGACTTCGATTGTCATCCGATTGTTGGTCCTTTTCGTGCAGGGTGAGCAGCAGCGAGACGCCCTCGAGTGATCCTCCCAGCGTACCTTTCTGAGCACCCAGTTCCAGCAGCAGATTGAGGGCGATATGCCGATCGGCCTTCGGTACCAGACAGCGTCCTCCCATAACATCGCCCAAAACCACCTGGCGCAGAAATTTGATCGATTTTTCAACTACCTCAATCCACAGGGTCGACATGTGGGAGGTATCGAAGAGGGACGCTTCTGGCAGGCTTTGTAACGCCTCCAGCGCCTCCGAGAGCAGCTCGCTGCAGAGTTCGACATCCTCTCCAGAACGCCAGGCACGTCGAAGGAAGGCGAACGAAAAATTCAACGCTGCCCGTGTTCCAACACGTGCCAAACCGAACGTGGCCTTATCCGAGTCTTTCGTTGAACCACCGACCGTTCGATCGAGGCTAGAATTTTTCTGCAAATAGAGGAAAGTAAAATTGTTGAAGTATACCGACTAGGGTTTCCACTGAAAAGGGTATTTACACTAAGCTTTCCGGCATCGCACTCGCTAGTAATCAGGTCGGCGGAATGTTGCTTCTCCTCGGATCGTTCCTCCGGCTTGCAGCGCTGCAGCGCGATGAAGTATCGCCTGTACACGTAAAGTATTTGCCGCGTGCGATTTGCCGAGATGCAGTTACCGGCTGCTTGCAGACAAATTTCCCTTTGCTCGGCTATCAGCTTCTTAATGCATGCTTTTTTCTCCTCCGTTCCTGCATACGGGTTACGGGTGGCGTGCGGTGGTGGGCATGGAGAAAGAAATCAAACAAACCGTGAAATGAGCGAAGACGGTCGAAGACGCTTGCTTTGTTTGTTCGTCGTTCGTGCGCAGTGGTGTACTGCACCATTGCAAGATATGCACACAATACCAAGAGTCCATGACAATGACCTTTACGACGGTTGGTGTCGAGGACTGTCTGCACTTACCAGGGACGGGGCTCCAAAGCCAAGAGTCTAGCTGGACCGAACTTGCGTTGCCCGATGACGGTTCGGTTGATTGTGTGTGGTTCTGTGCTTGACCTCTCCTCGATTGTCCATATCCGTTGCCTGCTGATCCTCCTCCTCCTCCTCCTCCGGGTGATTCTCCTTCAACATCCAACGATTGGCAACCGGAGCAGATACAGTGTGTGTTTGCCCCGCAAATCCCTTTGCAGCAGGAGCAGCTTAAATTTTCCACCCCACAGTAGTATCGTCCATCGGAACGAGAGTAGGCAACGTCCCCATTTGCGTTCACGGCCGTGTGCGCTCGTTCCGTGCTAATTTCTTCATCCTGGATAAGGTGGTTCCAGAGGTTGGCCAAGTCTTCCGCATTTCGCAGCGCGCTGCCCACATCCGCCTTAACCCACTTCTCGTCCAAATAGGGCAGCGGGCGGAAGTATACTTCACCGCTGATGGCTGCGGGCGGCGACGAACCGTTGGTGGAGTTCATCATTTCCATCTGAAAACTTTTCGTTTCGTTTTCACTACTCGGAAGTGATGTACGCGTATGTGTTTACGTGGATAAACACTAAACTCAGAGGCTATGTGCTGCAATCGCTGCGCACAGCTATAAAACTATTGCTGGCACACATAACAGCCATACACTCACGCGCGCGCATATACGCCTGTACATACCCTCCGGGAACATTTATCAACGCCTGATGCAAAGGAAAAACTCTTTTCCACACACCGCACCTTCCGACCGATCAATTAAATGCACTTAACGAGGGTATGGATGGAAAGTTGTATGTTTCTGCCTGCTCCGGTCCCATTCTATTCGGATTCTTTTCCGAAAAGAGTGGAAGGCGCACTGGACGAACCGATTGAAGCGAACTGAGTTACAAAAGCACACCTTTTTCTGTTGGAAAACAATAAATTTTCCACCAGTCGGACGATTTACTTTCTCCGACAAATTTTCACAACTTCCACTGACGTCTGACTTTTGTGATTATCACTTTAGCGCAGAAGCAGTGTTGCTTTGCTGTGGATATCCACGAGTAGAAGTTTTCAGCAGTCTGCAGAATGGTTTGGGAAACATATCGTTTTGCAGCGATTCGTGCATAGAAAGACGTTTAGACGCATGCGGCTTTATGGTTCGAGAAAACATGAAGGTTATTTTACAAAACCTATCTAGAATTATCTTTCTTTTGCGTTTCCAAAAACAAATTAAATCATATCAATTTGTGCAATAAGAATGATTATCTCGATTCAAGTATCAACGCTGCATGTTAAAACGCAATATATAACAAAAAACAATAGAAAAAGTGTTTGTTTACGTTTACATTACGATCACCTGTTGCCGGTTTTTATCGATTAGTTGTCAAAAAAAGCCGGTTGTTCAATGAAAAATATGCAATTAGAACATCATTTTGTGCGTATTAAATCACTTGAGAAAATAGGACGAGAATCTATTCAATTCCTCTCTGTAAATAGAAAGGTAAGTGAAGAAATATATGCGTTGGAAATGGTAAACTTGGTTGAAGTCGCTTTGAAATTGCCGGGTCTGAACCCCGCATTATAAACAAGGCTCGTTATTTAGCATCTGCTTTGACAGGACATCTTTGTGATTGCATCGATTCTGTGTAGTCTACTAGAAAACTGTTTCGTTCTGTTTACAATCTGCTTGAAGTTCATTATTATCGTGATATTTTAGTGGAATTGTTTATACAATCTTGCTGCAAGAATGGCTGGTAATCCGACCGAGGAATTGGGTATGTAAAACGGACGCAACGGTCACGGAATGGCATGGAATTGTAGTTCGTGCTCGTGCGGAAGGGCTAATTCGATGACTGTGCATATTCGCATCTGCAACGAATGCATCAATTTTGTGATTTTGAATATCAACAGAACTGCTGGAACGTGTGCTCCTTCGACTGGGATATGCAGATACGGACGAGCAGCTGCAAACCACCGTGAACAAGTTTCTCACTCCGGTTTTGATTAAGATAACTTCGCCGAACGAAAATGTGCGCAAGAAGGTAAGGTTAAAATTTGTTCGAAAGTGCCATATCTAAAGTGCTAAGAATCTTAAATATCTTTTCCCGCATGATTAGGTCATGGAGATTTTAACGCATATCAATAAGCGGCTTAAATCGAGGAATCAAATCCAGATACCTCTTACGCCACTCCTGGCGCAATATCAACAGGCTGACTCATTATTTCTCATTGTAAGTCGCTCTCAAAGCAACGGGAAGGATGCTTGGAAAAGAACTGAAACAAATGCTCCTGTTTTTTCTATAGAATTTTGCTATCATCTACATAACGATGGGCTTCCCGCGATTAACGATCGCGGAACAAACCGAATTCGCGCCGGTATTATTGAACTGCTTAGAGGGGAAACCGGAAACACACCAGGACAAGTGAGTGTAGAGCTAGGGTGGGTGAGTAGTAGCATCGTTTAATACCCTTTGCTTCTTTTGCGTATGATTGCAGAATACTGATGTTGGTATTACCCCTGCTTGGCGAGATCAAGATACCGGAAGATCCGGAAAGCCGTGCGGAACTGTTGGGGTTGTCTAACAAACCGCACACGAAGCAGCAGCTTCTTTCGATACTGATGGATGTGCTGCTGTTGCCGTACGGAACGCTTCCGGACAGTGACGTTCCACCCGGCATGAGCGTGTATTCGTTCAAGCGTGTTACAGCGAAACCCCCGAAGGCAGAGGAATTGGAGCAACTAAAGAAGGGCATTGTGCGGTTTCTCTGCGGTGGTATTTTTCCCGAGCCAGACATTTTGGCACACCTCGTGGTGGCATCGGCTGATACAAGATTTTCCGTTGCCACGCCGGCCATTGGGGAGCTAAACAAGATCTGCAGTTCGCTGGAATGGACCGATCCGAAGCTGTCGACACCGTTGTACACGCTCTTTACGGGCAACGGATCGAAACTTCCCGACCGTAAGACTAGTGGCGTCAGCGCTAGGGTACGGCAAAAGTTGCTCCAGCATTTGCTGAAATGCCGTGGCAAGGGAATAATCGTTGCAAACGGCATACAAGTGATCTTCGAGTCGCTATTTGGAGAAAACACCAATCAGAAGTGTAAGGTGTTGGCATTACAGTTTGCCTATAAGTTAATTAACAAGTACGTGCATTGAGCCACAATGTAATGCTTTCAGGGTTAATAGTACTAATGTCTTATTGTCCCTTTTTCAGCGGTCAAACGGACTTGTTGAATAAAATAGCAAAGGTTTTGCTAACGGGACTGGCCAAACTTATCGGCACGACATCAGAGGAACCGAACGAGGTACAGAATGCGGCATACAGTGCGATTGCGCAACTTGCCACCGTTTGTCCTACTGCAGTAAATGAGGACCTCCATTTGGTTGGACAGTACTTCAATCATCTGAAACAGGCTCCAGTTGAACTACATTCATCTATCCGCGAGGCGTTGGTTGCATTGGCTCAAGCGTTTGATTGGCGGAAGCAAATGCCTCCAGGGTCGACACAGGTAGATACGGAAACCGCGAACCAACAAGCAGCCAGCTGTTCAAAACAAGGTGCCCCGAAACCAAGATTCGTCCCGAACGCCAATCAACATCTGTTGCTGGCCTTGCTCGCGGAGAATGCGGAATCGAAACTTAGCATCGTGCAGAATGTGGCCTCTGTATTTCTGATCACATGTTTCCCAGACTTCTACGTTCCCTCGCGCTATCTTCTGCTCATCATCTGTGGCGAGAGCCCACAGTTGCGTGAAATGATGACGACCTACTTGTACGGCGTATCAAAGAAAGATCACGTAAATTACGGTGCCATTTCCTCGGTGGAGGATTGTGCAAAGCAACAGGCGAGCTTATCGTTGGCAGAAGAGGAGGGCAAGAAAAATCCTTTAGCCCCAACGAATGAACCGAAGCGCATTGTCTTACCATCGTTTTGCGATATGGTGGAGTATGTGTCAACGAAGTCGGAGCGGAAGGTGGCCACCATCGTCGATAGAATGGGTTATGGGAAGGTAAAGCTACCCTACGCATTCGACACGTACCTGGAGATACTGGATTATTTGCGTATCTGTATGCTTTTCAATGCGGGCGTCAATAAACACCCGTCGATCGACGATGAGGATACGTTCAAGCTCACCGCTTTCCTACGGAAGCTGGTGGCCGACGGGCATCGGGACACGATTGTGAAGTACAACGATCTCGTGCGCCGTCTGGTTATCGCCCGGAAGGGTATCACCGAGCTGACCTGCTTGTACGACCTGGTAAATGCGATCCCGGATGAACTGGTGGAGGAGAACCGTGATCTACTGTTAACGCTGGAAGCCTCGCTGAAGGAAATTTCCGAACCGACGCGAATCCTCATCGCGAAAGTGTACGGCATTCTGCTGGCCTACGTAAGCAACGATGCAGAGTTTGACCGACAGGTAAAGGAACTGCAAACGTTGGGTACGAAATCGCTTGAAACGCGCCACGGTTCCATACTGGCGGCATCGAACGCCGTGTACAGAAAATTGTTGCTGAAAAAGAATGCTAGTGAGTCGTCGGATGAAGGCTGGAACACTTTAAAGGATTTAATAGAACTACTGGCTTCGTTGTTGAACGAGCAGCAGTCACTGCTTCAATCGGCGGCAATAAGAAGTCTCTGCTTGGTAGGATCATGCTCGGTTCTTCCGCTTCCGGAGGAAGATACTAAGATGGAAACGGATGCCGACGAAAAGGTCAAACCGGTCAAAATGACAAAAGCCCTGCTGATGGAAACGCTTATGACGCTGCTGCAGAGTGCGCACACGAAGGCAAAGATTCGCGAGGATGCTGCTCACTGCCTTGGTTATCTGGCCGTCGGTGATCGGGAGTACTACGCTCGGAAGGTGCTGTCTCGCTTTCTTGGCCTACTCAAGATGACCAAAGATCCCGCGTTGCATATCGCTATGGGTCAGGCGCTTGCGTACACGTTGCAGGGTCTGCCTAAGTGCGAAACGGCCGACGGAACGGTAGGCAATGTGGACGACGATACGCTCTCTTGGTTCCTGATCGAGCTTGTGAAGCAGGTGAATGAAACACATGCCTACCTGAAACAGGCCTGTGCGATCTGGTTGCTGGCGGTGGTGAAAAACTGCACCAAGCGTCGACCAGTTCAGGAGCATCGGCAAATATTGCAGCTTGCGCTCACCGACCTGCTGTGGGAGGACAATGGTAAGATCTCGATTGCGATATTCCTTTTCCTAGTCCAAGTTATCAATAACATTCGCCTCGTGGTTGTTCTCTTTCTCGACTTCGTAGAACTCATTCAGGATGTGGCGTCACGAGCGATGGGTATTATATTCTCACTCTCCGACAACGAAAGCCAGGAGGAAATGTCGAATCTACTGATCGATCAGCTGATCGGTGGTCGACGTCAGGTGCAGAAAGTTGCCGCCGACACGAAGTTGTTCGAGGAAGGCGTTCTCGGCAAAGCACCGACTGGGTAAGGCTTGACCGCCCCAGGAAAGGGGACAATTGTCGTCACCGCTCGTCGTTTTCATTCGTTTGTTTTGTTTGCTCTTGTAGAGGCAACCTTTCAACCTACAAAGAATTGTGCAGCCTAGCTTCGGATCTCAACCAACCGGAAATGATCTATCAGTTTATGCAGCTCGCGAACCACAACGCGACGTGGAACAGCAAACTCGGAGCGGCTTTTGGACTGCAGTCGATTTCGAAGTCGGCCAAGCAGAAGATGGAACCCCACCTGGGTAAGATTGTGCCGCGCCTGTTCCGCTACAAGTACGACCCCACGCCGAAGATACAGAACCAGATGATTACCATCTGGGATACGGTCGTGTCGGACTCGAAGGCCACCGTAGAGCAGTACTATTGGGAGATACTGGATGATGTTTCGCAAAACCTTACCTGCAACGAGTGGCGTACGAGAATCGCTTGTTGTCTAGCAGTGCGGGACTTGATCAAGCGCAGCAATGGGTTGAAGCTGCGTTCGGATGCGGTGCTAAAGCGTAAAGGCTCGGGCAATGAGGAGCAGCAGGAAGAAGATACAAGCAAAGCGATGGATGTGGATTTGAAGCCCGTTCCGGAACCGGAGCTGCAGTACCTGTGGAGTCAGCTGTTTCGCGTCATGGACGACATTCACGAGGGAACTCGTCTTGCCGCCGAAGGAACCGCGAATGTGCTGAGTAAGGTATGCGTTGTGGCCGCATCCAGCGATCACAGCAAGTCCGGCCTAAACGTGGCAAGCTCGATCATTCCACTGTTTCTGGAGAAGGGTGTCACGCACACCGTTCCGGAAATAAGACGCCTCAGCATTCGCACGCTTTCGGAGTTGATTGATTCGGCCGGTGCGCTTATATTGCCCCACTTGACCAGCTTGGTGCCGTGTTTGCTGCAGGCAACGGGAGAGCTGGACTCCACGAAGCTCGCCACCCTGTCGACGATGCTTTCGGGGCAATCGAGCAGTGGAACGCAGGAAGCGATCGATTCGCTGCGTGCGGAAGCCGCGAAGCAACACTACACGATGGAAACGCTCACCAAGTGTATCCGGCACATCGATTACGCGACCATGGAGCGCATGACGCCGGCCGTGCTGGATCTGCTGAAGACAAGCGTCAATCTGGGCACCAAAGTGGCCTGCGCACACTTTATCTGTCTCGTTTGCGTTCATCTCGGTGCGGAAATGCAGCCATTGACGAGCAAATATCTGGGCGCTTGCTTCTCGAGCCTGTCCGACCGTAATGCCACCGTGCGGCGGTACTACGCTTCGGCCATCGGTCACTTGATCGGCACGGCCAAGGAGCAATCGATTGAGCGACTGTTCAAGAAGCTCGAGGAGTTGTACTTCGAACAGCAGGTTTCCCGATCGAAAGCGGTACCGCTGACAATACAGGCCATCAACAAGTGGCACCAGGAGGTGCTGAAGGACTACAGCGGGCACGTGTTGCCGCTGGTGTTTTTCGCCATGCACGAGGAGGTAACGGAGGAGAGCAAATCGACCGTTGAGCTGTGGCAGGAGCTGTGGCACGAAATCAATACCGGCGATGCTGGGTTACGGATGAATCTGGATGCGATCGTGACGATCCTGGAAACGAATCTGAACAATCCGTCCTGGCTGCTAAAGGCACAGGCAGGGGCCGCTACCAATACGCTTGCGTCGAAAATGAGCGCCTCGTTGGACGAACCGGTGCGCCTTCGGTTGATCGATCTGATTCTCAACAATGTCGCGGGCCGCAGCTTCCAGGGGAAAGAAAAGCTGCTGCAGGCGTTGGCTGGCCTTTGCAAGAAATTGAACCAAGAGGCGAGCAACCATGGCCAGCGAATAGTGGACGCGGTCATGAAGGAATGCCGCAAGGAGGAAGCCGTTTATCGAACCCATGCCCTGCGCTCGCTCGGTAACATTCTCGACGAGCTGAAGGTAGACCGGTTCGAGGAGGTTTACAATATGGTGTGGCATTTACTCGACAAGCAGCAAGACTCGTCATCCAGCGACAAGGTCGGCAGCTCGAACGATAATGCCGCGGGCGAATACTTGACCACGGAAGAGCGCAGCAAGCAGATGCTCATTCTCGTGCAGCTCAAAGAAACGGTCTGTGAAACGCTGGGTAAAGCATGGCCAGAGAATTCGATCGAAACGCAGCGTCGCTATCAGAAAATGTTCGTTGAAAAGTGTGTCCAGTGCTTGAAATCCAACACGCGCCAGGTGCAGTTGAGTTTGTTGCAGGCTCTCGGCCGGTTCCTGGAACGTTTGGCGTTGCTTCGCAAGGAGGAAGACATGAGCGCGAACACGATGGAAGTAGATGAAGCAGCCGATGCCAGTGGCCAAGGAGGAAATCGTGAAAAGAAAGCTAAAGTCGAACATGACCAAAATGGCGTTTTGGAAACAATTTGTCGCATCGTGCTAGCGGCGATTGTTGAACTATCGGGTAAGACAGACGTGAAGACAGCGTGAAGGATAGCATTTTACTAATGGTTTAATTTGTTTCTTTTAAAGCAATTCCACACACTGGTCTCAAAAAGGAAGCCCTCAACATAATGCTCATTTTGGCGAAGAAATTGAAGGCTAAGGAAAGCGGAACGGTTGATACGGAGATGGCTTTGGTGCAGCAAACGTTTGCTCAAATACTGACCCAGTTGCAGAAGGACACGGCACCTGAAGTGAAGTGCCGCCTGAAAGACCTTGAGGACAAGCTGAAGTAAACGGATATGAGCTTGGAAAGCGGGAGATATTGGATCACAACTGAGGTTTTGTGGATACTTAAAGATTGCAACATTTAGTTTTCAAACGGTGTGATGGAAATGTCGCTGTAAAGACATTCAAACATAATTAACACATTAAACAGGTCAGTGCCACCAAACACTATTATTCATTTTATTTTCTTGGAAGTTATCCGGATCAATGGTCACAGTTTACGGAGAAAAGTCCATGAAGAAGTTTTCCCATGATCTTTCACTTCAATCGACGAAGACTTCAGTGAGTCCCGTAATTGATCGCAGATGTGGAAAAGTTGCTGATCTTTGGTATCGATGGCTCGTTGGCGGATTTCACTCCGGGTTTTCACTATAGCTTCGACTACACGTTCAAAGGACTTATTGTCACTATCTCCTATCGACTGGTTTAGTTGGGAATTGTCCATCGAACACAATCCGTATGCTAGTAGCTGGTCGCGGATGTATTCAGTTACTGCCAGAACCGCACCGATGTTGGAAGCCCCGATGAGTGGGGACACGTTTGCGTTGCTTTGATCTGCGGGACCATTGATCGCTTTTTGTACCACTGAGACGAGGTCACCGAGGGCGAGTATAGAACTTGCAGTATTGAAATCATTTTCAAGAAGCCGGTCAATGGTATCTCGAGTTTCAACCAATTTTGCCAGTAAATTTTCCGAACTAGCGCTGAACGTTGCAGGTTTCAGCCCATCGATGTAGGCTTTGCTATCGCCGAAGAAACTAGAAAACTTTCGTAGAACATTTCTGGCAGTTGTCATGGATTCTGGACCAAACTCTATCGCACTTCTGTAGTGAGAAAGTAGACAAAGCATTCGAAATTCATCCGGTTCGTACTTTTCCAGCAGCTCCGCTACAGTGATAGTGTTCTTCAAGGATTTGGACATTTTATGCGTTTGTCCTTCTAGATGCAGTTGACCCGTGTGTATCCAGTGAGTCACCCAATCGGGGACGTCGTGATAGCAACAGCTTTGTGTTTCCTCGTTTTCGTGATGCGGAAAGCGCAGGTCTAGGCCACCGGCATGGAAGTCTACCCGGCTGCCGAAGACGTGACTCGCCATAGTCGAACACTCTATATGCCAACCAGGTCGTCCGTTGCCGAAATTTGCCGCCCAGAATGGTTCCCCAGGCTTTGAAGCTTTCCATAGAGCAAAATCGGAAGGATGGCGTTTTCCTCCTGTGGCTGTGGCAATCGCCGGTTCCATGACAACTTTCTGCAGTTTACCATAGTGTTCGTATTTACTGGTTTCGAAATAAATGGATCCATCGGAAGTACGGTAAGCGAAGCCTTTATCGATAAGAGTCTGCACAAACCGAGCAATGGCTGGAATGTGCTCGGTGACGCGTAGTTTGATGTCCGGCGACCTCACGTTTAGTCTGTTTAGATCGCTCCAAAACTCATCCTCATACCGACGGGCTAGCTGTTGCCACGGGACACCCCGCTCGTTGGCTCGAGTTATGATTTTATCATCGATGTCTGTAATGTTCATGGCTGTGAGCAGTGGCAGGCGAAAGTTGTGTCGCATAATTCGCTGAACAATGTCCAACCGCACGTAGCAGCTCGCATGGCCAATGTGAGCGGAATCGTACACGGTTGGGCCGCAAGTGTAGAACGATAGAAAGGGTTTGAGATTATCCGCCACACGCAGCGGTATTTTTTCCTTCTCACGCCCATCGTACAACCGCAAACCAAATTTAGTTGTACAGTATTTCCGAATCGTAGAGGAACGCTGGAACATGGTGGAATCGACGAAATCACAATGCACAGACAGTTTACAAAATAAATAAACAGCTGATTTGTCATTGTTCGTTGATGCCGGTAAACCAAGATAATTACATACTAGTATAAGTGTGTTTGAGTTTTAACCAAGATCATTCAATAGACAGGTTGGAGCAAAGCTATTTTCTGCTTCGCCATTGTTGTGACAGTTGGTCTGAAAAGTGTTTACATTCTACTTAACGAAATAAGTACAGGTGGTCCCCGCAGTACGCTATACTCGATATACGCGATTTCGCAATACGCGATGTTTTGAAAAATGACGTTGCATAACAATTTACGATGGTGCTTGACTTCTGATTGGTCAATCTTGCTTTATTTTGGTAGAATCAAGTATTTACTCTACACTATACGTGTGAATAGAACACCTACCTTGATTTGTTAACATAATTTCTTCTAACCTCTTGTACATGTTTATATTTGAACTATTCAATATTCTACTCCTCAACTTTCTAATTTGATGAAACATACTACATTTGCCTTTGTCAAATTGGCGAATTGACCCGCTAGGCATGTCCAGCAGTGGTCCTACAACCATCCTACTTACAGAACAAACATCCTACATTTTTGTACGGGGATGAAACAAATGTAGGACGTTTTTCGATTAATCATCCTTCATGGTCCTACTCACCATACAAAATTACTGGGAACTTATTTCACTTGTAGGACGTTGTTGCTCGAAACTAGTGATGAGCGCTCCGGAGTGCACCAATGGCTCCGGAACCTGCTTCGCACAAACTGTTCTGGATCCGTTAGTTCCGAACCAGCTCCGGAGCCATTAGTTCATAGCCGTTAGGTTGCAAACGAATCCGGAACCGTTGATTCGGAGCCGGCTCCGAAACCGTTAGTTCGGAGCTAGCTCCAAATTTTGCCGTAGTTGGTCGGAACTAGCTCCGGTTTCGGAGCCGGATTTCCCATCACTACTCGAAACCGCCTGGGAGGTGCAAGTTACGTTCAAAGCACGTTTGAGTTCGAACCTATGGAGACTCGAGAACACCTTCAAGAACTAGAAAGCAAGCTGGCAACAGGTGTGCAATTCCAAAGTCGCATGACTTATTGGCTTTGTTCGTCAATAAGGGCAAATGAAGCCGAAAATCGTTTACACGAGGCGGTCGATCTACTATTCGATCGTCAGCTTTTTACACAATGCAGTTGGACCGGTAGAGGACAAAACGGCCCTAAAATTTCAATCTCTGCGCATGTTAGTATAATATAAATAATGGTCAATCCGCCCGATTAGCTGGAGCTGGAAAACGGTTTATGTAAAAGAAGCTGAAAAATGCAAAAACGCGCTTAGAACTAAAGGGTGTCAGAAAAACATGCAGCAGGATCACAAGGTTTAAGCCATAGATTTTTATTGGTATTTTTAACATTTTTTTGTTGGCCTCCATGTTGCTTTATTAATTTTTTCGGTAAAAGAGTAAATGAGGCCCCTGCCTCCATTTTCTTGGTTTTGGCTACACCTCTTGTGTGATATTGTACTGGAATGTATGCAATCGGTGATACATTTATTCGTTAATTTCAACCTACGGATAGTTAAACCGTTGTGTGGTCCGTTAATATTCTGCAATAAACCTAGTGGTGCGGTATGACAACTATGAGGTATGGGGGCCCGTGGGCCCCTCTTATCTCACAAAATTATAACAAACTCCCTTTTTCGGTAGACCTAGCGCAGTACGCTCGCTGCGCTCGCTGCGACGTCTGCGGTTTGCTTAGGGTTTAACGCAATGAACCAATCTTGTGATCGGATGCTACTTGTTCTAGGCATCGCATCTGGAGGTGTAAGGTGTACAGGTCGACGTTCTTCGTCCTTCTTGTGACGCAATGTTTTCAGTTTCACCCTGAGGCCTGCGCTGATTGTACATGGCAAAGTGGGTGATTCCATTCTTAAAGTAAAAGAGAAACGGTGTGAAACGACGAGCTGCAGTAAAAGCCACAATGTTATCAGAGTAACGCTGGAGCTGCTCATCTTTAATCGACTAATAGATGTGGTTAGCTTCGAAAGCAGTACTACAACTAGATACTACAGCAATTATACCTCGTTTTCTTATCTTTGGTGGACGCTATGCTGCCGGAAAACTGACGATCCTGTACAAAACAAACACAAACATACAAATTTACCTTATTCATTTTGTAAAAACATTTAAAAAGTACTGTAAATAATTATGAATGTGCCAATCTTATATTGTTTACCAGGATTTTCATTCATTTTGATTCACCTTGATTCTTTTTTTTCTGTTAACTAGAATACACAACGAATTTTTTTCTTCTGCTTCATTCGGCCCTACGATGATTCGATGGACGTTCGTTGTAAAATATAACCAACATTTCTAATTTTTCTTTTCGCACGTGACGGTCATGGTTGTCCGGTGAAATTTGTGGAAATAGCGAAGGGCGCTACCTTTTGGCCGCTAAGTGAAATTACCAAACGTGACATGAATTCGGAGTTTGAAAACACGCTTTCTATTGCTGTTTTTTCAAGGATAAACATAGTAGGGGCATGATAAACATAGGAGGGGCATTAATGATATGAATGTTATAGATCTCAGTAAGAATTGTCTTGCAAGACTAATTGAAATGAATTTGGGTTCAGGTTAGATTGTTCAAATTAGTTATTTTGAACATAATAGCTATATCTAAGATATTTTGAACATAATATGTATATTTTCGTTTAACTTTGAATTTGAGCATGGTTCCAAATGTAGTTACAGTATTACTAAAAGGAATCACTTTGATCTTCATCATTCGAATCAAGTTTTCCGAGAGAGACGAATCAGCAGCCTTTTAGTATAAAATTGTTTCCCCTTTCTCCAGAATTATTTTAATCTTTAATTGTTATTTCCCTGTGAATCTGAAGAACATTTATCCTAGAAAGATGTTTGCAAATAGACGGCGCGCGTAGTACGCGGCTTAACATAACATGATACGTATAAATTTATTGCTGACATTACACGTGTATAAATATGATAAAAAAAAAATTAGATAAAAATAAAAATAAGCTTCCTATCATCAAGGCACATGCTGAGTTGTCTTTCATAAGTCAAGCCAGCACGTGTGACCTGCATGAGCGATAGAGTTTAGAACTTTTGCTAGAGAAAGTTCAGAATGATAGAAGTTCTATCGGTTCTGCCAGTAATTGGGAAAAGTTTTCAATCAAATAAACTAATTGATCGTGAACCCCTTATGGATTGGGCTATATATTGCCCCCAACTATATTGCCCATAAATCTCCAAAAATATTAAAAAACATTGGTTTCTCTGTGTTATTTGTTGGAGAATCAAATTAATTAAACAAGATAAAAAGTCAATGCTAGTTTTCGAACTAGCAAACTAGCGCCAACTCGGCCCATGACCTCGACGGCGTGGGTTCTAATCCCATCCGAGACCGGACCCTCTCCTGTACCGGAGGAGTGACTATACACGTAAATCAGGGAAAAAAGTCTTGTAAGCCCTTCAGGGGGCAGGCATGACCAAGAGGTCGTTACGCCAAGAAGAAGAAGAAGAAGATATGAATGTTTTTCCTTACATTAAAAGAAAATTTGATTGCACAGAATGACTATTCCTTCACTTCCTAGCGTCCATCCAATGGAACTACGAACCAGCAAAGCTCGGAAGGCAACACAAGGAAATCTAGTGTTCGATGTTGCTTGGCGGATTATTGAGACAATTAATGATTACAATGAAGTTTATCGAAACTAGACGCCGTTTTTGTCGTGGTTAATTTTTAGTTGCTTTCGTAGTTTTTTCGTTCACACCTGATTCTTTTTACAAGAATAATCTGATTCGGTGACATTTGTGAAAGTGTAGATAAATATAGTAGAAAATTCTAACATTTATTAAAATAAAAATTAGATAAAATGTTTACTTTCGTACTGATGATGGTATTCAATGGCAATCAGTATTATATTTTTTTATATGCAAACATATATTACTACTCTAAGGGATACTCTAGACACAATTCCATACTGTTTCAGAGCCCTTTCTGTGTCCTTTGAAAATGCTTATGGCAGCTGAAAACTTCAGGAGCAGAATAAAGCATGCCTCTCAGGATACCAAAATTCCTTGCTTGACACCGTTCTTGTTTCTTTTCCTTTGATGCTATGGAGAATTATGCTAATAAGTTGATCATTTGTGAATTTGACTAACTAAATAGTCATTCAGTGGGATAGGTAGATGCTTCTAGTTTCACAGCTTACTACTTTAAATCCGTTGTTGATGACGACGTAATTTGTTAATTAGCTGAAATTTACTTACCACTATAACTCGGTTTTGTGCGATGCTTAAACTAAATCGTCATTCAATGAACGCTCATGAAGCGTAGCATTGAAGGGTAGGAATCGAGAAGGAAAAGGATACTACCTATGAACGAAAGAATCTTTAACATCATTTTCTGCTTGAAGCAGGTTCTACTGTTGTCAGTGATAATCATACCAATTCAATTGTCGAATTAATCAACGTTGTCTCAATTCTATTGTGCTTTATACTTCCGCGAGTCCGTGCAAAACCGTAACACCAGTGCTGAAGCATCGATGCCATCACATAAACTCAATCCTCCGACTAATCGTTAACAGTTTCACAGCTTGTTAACGGAATAGCTCACAAATACTCTACACCACCCACTTTGCCGTCTTCCCTACTAAATGAAACCAATAAAGCAAGCCCTCCTTCAGAATCCTTTATAAGTTTCTAGGCAACCTTGTTCGTGGCATCCCGTGAGGTTGTAGCAAAAAACAAAAAATCCAATTGTTTTTTCTCCTCTTGACAATCCTTCTTACTACGATCGAACCCTAGGACGGATTCATCTCGTCACTATCGCCACGCCATCCAATAGAGCTCGGCGACTCTGTATCGCCATGGCCCGCAGGCAAGCTTGCGTCGTCGGCAGTGCCCTTTTAAAGCCCTCTCTATTATATGTGGCCCCTATTAATATCTATTCCTCGTGCCGAGTGGATCAAACTTCTTTCTTCCCTTCTTAATGCGGGAGAAAGTGGGTACAAATATAAAGGTGCCCTAAGGGTGTCAAAGCAAAAACTACGAAATCGATTTTTATTGCCATCCTGCTTTAAGTTTTTGTTTTCCGATGGAAGCAACATCTATGTTAATTTCTCTCGAGAATATTCCGCTGACCTTTTTTGTTGATGTGGTCTGCTCTTTATCTTTTTGTTTTTGCGTTGTGAGTTTAATTTTTAAAAAATCATCCATTCGATAAAATATAATCTATCAGTCAGTTTACTTGACAAAAGTCAGTTTTCAAATAAACACTTAACAACAACATTTTACAAGTAACAAGTAGGGACGTTTATGTCAATCACAGCATCATTGTTTCCAATGAAGTGGATTGCATAGTTGGAGAACAAACGTAGAAGATAGATAGATCCGTTTTGCCGGGCTAAGGCCGCTTAGTACAGGAAAAAGGCAGATCATGAAATGATATCCTTTTACTTCTCTTCTCAAAGTGGCAGTAACGTAAAAGATGAGCTTAAGAGAGAATGAATACGCTATTGAAACAGGCTTCCGACATCTAACGATCGTGAATGGTATGTTCAACAGTTACTTACATATATTGAACATATAGATGGTTTTCTGGAACGAATACGCTCGAAAAACACTTGCAGAAGAAATTTGTTATGCGGATTGTATATCAAAAATAACTTTCTTTCAATTCATACACTTTCATGAATATGCGTAATAATATTTTGTATTCAATGTTCAAGAAGAAGCAAAAATCAATTTTCATTTTTCATAAATAAATTATATTATTGTTTTATATGCTATGTTTTATGATTTGGCTTCTCGGAATTAATGTGTTGTTTCCGGTTGTTAGGAATTTCAATTGCTACAAGAATTAATGTTTGCTGCAATAATAGTATATGTATTTGTATTTTCGTTGCTTCTTTACTAGCTGTTTCAAATTGTTTTCTTAAGCGCTAATCATGTTCGTAGTATTCTTTTAACAACTGTTCTGGATTTTTTCATCATAATTCAACATAACCAATTTTCTGCATTTCTTTGCGCACGCATGCATTATTCTTTCAACTATATTGCACAATGACGCCATTCGTTGAAAACCAAAAAAGGTTCTATTCCAATATCATCGCATGACAATTCTCTGCTAGACTCATGATTTAACAATTCACACAATTTATCCTTCATGATTTGTAAGTCTGTCGAGCCAAATAGGATAATATAAAAAAAAAACTAAGTTAAACTACATCGTGTCTCACAGTACGATGAGTTTACGCTGGTTTAACTAACTGCATTTGGTTGAATTTTAATATTTACATTGTTTTATTTATTTTGTTATTAGTAGGCTCGTATTTGCTGTTAGTGGTTTATGAATTCCTAACTGCATATAGTAAAATGTATTTTACAACCCTCAAAATGACAAAAGAAAATGTGTGTTGAGTTAAAGTTTCATGCACTCATGGCTACGTTTTGTTTACTGTGATATTTTTCATGTTGATCTGCTTTCATGGCATTGCATGTACATGGCATTAACATATTGAACTTAATGACGTCAAATGACGAGCAGTTACGGTTGATAATTTTTTATATTATAATATACTAATATTTGTACAACTCCTGCTGCTTACATTACAAAAACTCGCAACACTTATTTTCAATTGCTCAATATTTTTCATACTATTTCCACCAAATAATAATGGTATTCTTGGAACTTCTCTTGAGGTATCAAAAATTAATCAAAAACACAACTTTACTTCGTTCACCCAACACCATGTTCTAGAAACCTGAACTGTTTTTAGTTCGTTTTGTTCATCTTTCTGTCAAATCTGTACAAATACTTGATTTGTGATTTTGCCTTTACGTTCAATGTAGTCCAAAGGAAACACCGGAAACAAATGGCTTACGATTGAAATTCGATCTTTTCACTATGGAATGCATTAGGATTCAATTCAAATTAATAAGATGATCGCGTTTTTTTGACATTCAAACATGTTGTTCATTACATGCGCTTTACTAATTATCTCGCTCTTCAGATATCTCGTAGGGAAATCCGTTTCTTCTCTTTTCGAAGGTGGGTCGGGACTGATCGCGTTAGAACTGAGACCATGCAGCGCGCTGAATGTTTTTCTTTAAATAGCTTCAATGAGCATTGTATTACCAGAAAATTATTTGAGTTAAGCTCCCGTTTCTTTGACTAGAACATTCTACCATTGTTATGACTACAAACAATGTCATCACGGGTTCTTTCCTTCACTCAAGGCACTATGTGGACTCAAGAGGACACACATACACACAACGCAAAAGAAGCTTGCTGTAGTTCCTGTAATATGCTTTTAGTTGCTCTTATTTCGACGGCATGTAACGCGTTTTCCTTCTATCACATGCTAGCATCTGTTGTTAATGCTCACTATCTATGTTATGCAAGGACATGTGTGCTGCGGAAAACGTCCAAGCGTGGTGGGAATGTCATACAAAAGATGAAATTCTTTATCGTACTTAGACATATATTTACCGGACAGCTTATGCTTCCTATAGCGTTGTGCATCAATTGGAAAAACGGAGAAGTTATTTGTTTTCATTTTTGCGCACAGACATTTTCATTCTGATTCTGATTCTAACGATAAAAATAATTAACTAACCTGCTATTCGTAAGTAATCGCTATGCCCACATGGCTTGTGGCAGTCTTCTATCATTGAAATTATTTACCTCGATCGTGCGATCAGTGCTCCCTTTGTCGGTCGTTTTCACTACTGGACCGACCGTACCGCTGTCAGCTCCGGAGCTGACCGAGGGTTTACTACTGTTACTCCTACTACTCCCATTCTGCTGATGGTGGTGACGATGATGGGGCGGCAGAGCATGATGGGAATTACTTCCGGAGTAGGTGAAGCTGGTCGCGGGTAGCTGGTTCGGTGGAAAGCCGTTGGGAAAATCGTGTTGCCGTGTAGATGAGATCGAGTGGCTGCCTGACTCGCTGCCCGCCGAGCCTCGGGAGGACATGGAATACTTCGAGCTGGTGCTGGAAGTGCACTCGTACGTTTCTCCAGCGATTCGCTCACAACTTGTTGTCGTATTATACGTCTCGTGTGTTGTATCAAGAAGACAATTCGACGGGACCGCATACTCGTGCTGGCGACCCTCGGGTACCGTTTTTCGTATGGTACCAAAGACGTCCGCGCTGAGATGCCGCTCGTGGAGCTGGGTGGTGTTGTATTTACAATTACTCACTGTATCGTAGTTATCACAGTTTCTTGGGCAGTTGGGGCCGATTGTGGCGTAGCTGGGGTGTGGAAGAGCGCCATCTAACCGACCGGAGGACATTACTGGTGGACGTAGCGGTGCCGGCCTGCCAGCTGTGTTGTAGTCGTTGGTGGCCGATGCGTAAATGTTGATCGCCGACGGTTTGCTGATTCCGCTGTTTTTCTTAACGTGTGGTAACGCTATTCGTAGTTTCTGCCAAAACTTCTTATCTTCCCACTCTATGCACGTGTTTGTACGCAGATACAAACGCAAGTCAGCATCGAGATCTCGTTGCGGAAGATCGCCGTACAGAATGATGATCAGCTTTCGGTGGCGCTTGAGCACTTCATGAATTGCACCTTTAAACTCGAACCTTGTCCACTCGTTGTAGAGGAAGCTCTTCGAAAGTACAAGTATTGCGCGTTTGGAACTTTCCACCGCTTCGACGATCGTATCAGCGAGGTACGCGTTAGAGATTAAATCACGGTAATGCAAACACAACCGGAATCCGATATCATTTTCGAGGGTTGAGGAGAGAATTTGGCTCACAAATTGTTCATCATGCAAAGAGTATGTGATGTATGCGTCATACAGCCGATCCTTGTCGTAGTCGTTGACGAAAGTGCCCGATCTATAGCACAGCCCGGAGTGTAACCAGACTTTGAGTTCCTTCCGGTAGCAGAATGCTCCGAAAATCAACCCGAAGAAGCCAACAAAGGCACACGTGGCCACCAGTAATAAGGGTAGCATATCTTCAATCTCCTGCTGGTGGACGATCGAGGACATACCCTCACGAAACGTGCATTTCGTGCCGTTTTCGCGCAGGATACTTGTCGCATTGTTGTAGCTACACGATATCTCCTTAGCATCCGCGATCTTGTCGACGTTTGACTGCAAGTAGGTGCGCAACTTGCTGATAAATCCACAGTCGCATGTCCACAGATTATTGGCAAGAGCAATCTCAACCAGGTACGGGTTAGCGTTCAGTTGCCATACTTCGAAACTTGTGATGCGATTTCCATCAATGCGCAGGACTTCCAGTTTGCGCAACTCTGCAAACGTATGATCCTCGATGTATGCGATCCGATTACCTTGCAGGTACAGTTCTCGGAGGCTCTCGAGCGCGGAGAATTCGTGTCCGTACAGCTTACGAATGTTGTTATTCTCCAGGTGGAGTATCGTTAGACGACGTAAACCGATGAAGGTTGTGTTATAAATGGCTTCGATATTTGAATGATTTGCGTAAAGTACACGTAGATTTTTACGCCCGATGAAACTGTGCCCGGATAGCTCAACTAGGTTGTTTCCGTCTATATACACTTCAGTTGTGTCCATTGGAATGTTGTTCGGGATATCGGTGTAGCCGGCCGCCGAGCACTCCACAATATTGGTTGACCAGCTGTTATCATGGTAGCAAGCGCAGTTGTTCGGGCATGTCATCTCGCAGTCGCACGCGTCGAATTCGCAACAGTGGCACAGCGCAAAACAGTGCGTATTGTAGCTGCAGAGAAAATGCTTGGGCTCTGCCTCGATCAGAGGTATGTAGGATCGTTCGCGATTGTACATCAGTTTGCAGTAAACTGTCTCAATATCGTTGATGGTGGGGTACTGCCGTGAAGTGACGTGATTGATCTTTTGCAACCAATCGATATTACAGTCGCACACGAACGGATTCCCCCCGATGTAGAACTCGGGAAGCTGCTTGCTCTCCGGAACTGGTTGCAGTCGCAGTGCCTTTATGTCCAGACTGGTCAGCTGGTTTGCATACAGGTCAACTCGTGTAAGGTTAGTCTTGTGCATGAAACTGTGCGGATCGACGTGAACGATCAGATTGTCGTTGAGGAATAGAAATTCGACACTGTTCGGAACGGTGGCCGGGGTAACTCGTGTCAATCGATTAAAGCTGGCGTCTAGTGTCTGCAGATGCACCTGGTGGTCCAATCCGTACCGATTCGTTAACTCCATCAGCTCGTTGCGGTGTAAATCTAACCACTGCAGGTGCGCCGGAATATATGAATAGTCAAAGTGCTCAAGCCTGTTGTCGGATATATTGAGCCACACCAAATTCGGCATGTTAGTGAACAGTTCATCGATGTTGGTGAGCATGTTCCCGTCCAGTCGGATTGCTTGCACGCTTACTGCTAGCTCGAAAGCGCCTTTTTCGATGTATGCTATCTTGTTTCGAGCTAAATTTAGGATTTGTAGGCTAGGTAAATCCCTAAACGCTTTCCGCGTAATGTTTTCGATGTTATTGCTTATCAGCCGCAATCCGTACAAATTGTTCATGCCACGAAAACCGGGTTCCTCAATTACGCTGATTGAGTTCTCTCCTAGATCGACGGTTCGCAACAGGCGCATATCTTTCAGGGCCAGCGGGACCTGCGATAACTCGTTGCCGTTAAGGTTTAGGTCCTGCAGCGAGCTGCAGTTTCGGAAAGCCTCCGGATGTACACCTGTGAGGGCATTGTTGTCCAACGAGAGTAGTGAAAGGGCGTACAGACCATTAAGCGAATACGCGTCCAAGTATTTCAGCTTGTTATGGGACAGAAGAAGCGTGTGTAAGTTGTTCATTGGTGAGAATGTATCTGCTGCAATGATTTCCAATTGATTATGGCGCAAGTTCAAAATTTGTAGTGTGTATAGATCCGAAAAGATTTCCGATTCGAGTTTGGTAATCTTGTTGCTTGCGAGATTCAGGAGTACCAGTCGAATAAGACCCGTGAATGTCTCCCTGTTTACCCACGCGGAGGTAAGTTGGTTTTGAGACAGATCCAGCGCCTGCAGTTGCTCAAGTTTTGAGAATAATCCCGGTGACAGCACAGATATGGAGTTGTTTTGTAGATAGATCTCTTGAATAGATGGAGCAGGATCAAGGAACAGATCGGTGGGAAGCGCCACAAGATTATTCGTGCTCAAATCGAGCACTTGCAGTTCCTTCAGTCCTCTTAGCGCCTTATCTCCCACCATTGAAATTTCATTGTTGTGAAGCTTTAATTGTTTTAATCGCCGAAGCATACCGAAGCCGGCTGATGGGAGCAGCACAAAGTGGTTCCACGAGGCGTCCAACACTTCTATGTCCAGCGAGCAGCTAACCGATGGTTTATCCGACGTGCCAGTTAAATTGGTGTTCTTTTTGTCTGCCTCTTGCTGGTTGAGGGAGTCTTCTACTGCGTCGATTTTTTCGCGAAAACCCAGATCGTTGACATCCTGTAAGCGGTTTGAGCTGACGTTGAGCCATTGCAGCCCACTGAGCATACAGAATAGATTGCCCGGCAGCGACCAGATGTTGTTCGTGCTCAGATCTAGCTGTTCAATGTTGCGCGTGTGTCCAAAAATGTCCGGCTCAATTTCTAGGTTGACATCCGGCCAAACGATGTTGTGCGTGCGGAGGGTTAAATTACGGAGATCGCTCAAGCCAGCAAGCACGTCGTTAGATAACTTGGCGATCTTACAAAACTCCAGCTTGAGCGCCTTCAATCGAACTAAATGCATGAAAGAGTTCGGTTGCAGCTTGCTACGAGCCATAATAGCCTCATTGCAAAGGATAGTGAGGGCCGTCGTGTGTTCTGCTGGAATAACGCTGAAGTTCGTGTTGTCGAATTCACTGTTAACCGTACGCAAATTGCAAGACAGATCGACTTGGTTGCCGGGTAACACCCGATATTTGCAGTCGTCCGGTGCATCGTAGCGCAGATTCGAAACTCCGCCGGAATCAGCATCCGCACCAGTCGTGTGAAAATACCGGGACTCGGTCGAATCGTATTGTAAACTGTAATTCACCTGCACTGACACTAACAGTAGCAGCACCGGTAAGATGAGGTCACAACGATTCATGTTGTTGCTAGCTGGTCGGCGTCCCGCAAAACGACACTTGTGAGAACACGTGATTCTTTACTCATATAAACTCACTGCAATTTTTGGTTTCTTCCTTTTAAGAAAAGTAGCGGGCCACTGTTCACTTTCGAGGTTTCATTAATCCAATTCGAAGAGGGATGATTCCTGATGGAAGCATTTTTACACATCCATTTGTACTAAACACGTTGAGCTTTGCCTTTTTTCAACTTGTATTTCTAATTTGCGTCGCTAACACACTTCGATTTTGTGAAATAACTCTACATTTTTTTGCCTTATCACAAACAAAAAACAACAAAAACGCACACACAACCGCCATCCACTTGTTTAAATATATCGCCCTCAATGTAACGCAAACGAAATCGTATGATGCTTTTAAGAATCGACCAACTCGTTTAATTATATGTCCCGTGCTGTGGACGACCGTACGTCCTTTCAGTTTCCCAGCTATTTTTGTACTAAACTACCACACGCTACGCAACTGTGCGTATATACAGCATTTCCATTTTTCCATGAAATACAGCAAATGTGTTCGTATAAGATTTGCAGCACTCGCTCACTCACACCAAAGTCAGATCAGTTTATTATGTTTATGCTCTTTGATCTCCTTCGCGAGACCCAACATCGTCTATGCTATCTCTGCATTCTTGTGTAAGTTCTCTCTGGCAGGAGAATTAATCGTTTAAGAAGAAGAGATACAGAGACTGGCAGGACCTTCGATGCTCCCCCTAGACTGGCATAACTTTCTTTCTCTCTGTTTCCGAAACCATACACACAATTCAATTCCAGTTGTCAGCCGACTGAAGGTTTTGTTTCCAGCATGGTGATCATTGTTCGCGGAAACGTTGATGATGTCGTTATATGATTACATTCCGCCAGCAGTGGAATCTACAACTGTAATTACAAAAGTAATATGAGAAAGGGAAACGATGTTAGTTTATGTATGTTTTTCTATGTTGCTACAAATATTGTAGCAAGATACGTAAAATTATAAAAAGGTAATAAACATGAACGGTTTATCGAGACAGAAAAAAAGAGAAAAAAATGAAGAGAGTGAAAAACAAGCTGAGAATGCCAGAGAAAGAGAGATATAGGGAGTGGCAGAGAGAGAGAGATTGGGTGAGAGAGAGAAAGAGAAAAAGAGAGAGAGTTGATCATAAGAAGAGAGAACATGGAAGAGGTAAGTAAAAGAAAGGAGCATAATTTTAAATCTAGCACAGCCACTGCATCGGATTGTTAAAAAAATCTGTGCCAAAACACGAAAGCAAGGAATCCCACTCACTGACAAAAGTCTAATAGTTAACTAAATAATAAACTACACGCAGCTTATTATATCATCTACGGTACTTATTGTTAGAAAAGGCTTTTGTGCTGTTCTTTCATGTTGAAAACAGTGTAGTATCGCGGATTTAGGAGTAAGGCATGTTTGTGATTCTGACATCGGCAGCAGAATGGAGTTAAGCAAATCTTTGACATAATTAGGATTCCTTTGAATTGTATGTGAGATTCACAAACAAACCCTATTCCAAAAGGGTTCTAGTTTGCCGAAAATGAACACAGTAAGCTTAAGTGTCTCTTGTGTCTCTTGTGTCCGACGAGATGGAAGTGGTAGGATCCCTATTGTAATTTAAAATTCTTAATTAGCATTCAATTGTTTGCAGCATCGATTGGCTATGTATCACCTGGCAACGGGAAATCCGTAGTTCGGATTGCATCCTACGTTGCGAACCCTTCAGACCCTTTGATAGTCTGGATTTTATCCCTAAATGGTATTGTACCGGTTTGGATGGAAACAGGGCCAGGAGATGCGATTGCATTAATAAAGCGAGCTTAAATCACAATCTCATTAAAATTACATTAATTGTGCAACGGTAAACTGTCCAGCTGCACAGCGAGCCTGTAAAAATCCATCTCCATTCTGAGGGGTCTCTCAACATACCCTCCTTTCACAATAAATTGTGTAAAATGTGCACATTGAAGTGCGGTAGAATTTTGGATTCGAAATGAATTGATTTTCGTTTGTCAAGTCAGGTACTAGATGGTCGCTTTTTCATGGATAACATAAACATACGTAAGATACGGTAAAACACATGCACAAAACTCAGCACATGCGACAATATTTCGTCTTGTCTCAAAGAATACTGACCCACCGTCTACAACGTTTAAATTTAAAGCATCACAAACAATTTGCCCCACGGTCACAATAAACATCATCATAACCATAAAGGAGCGCTTTCAGCTGCTTCATTCTATGTTACGATCCCCTTCTCAATCGCATCACGCGTTATGCGTGATGTTCCGTGTCTCGATTGTAGGAACGCCACTTCGACATCCCCAAAGAGCCCTTATGCCATATTTTGGGAAACACTAAAAACGTTTGAATATAATTATGTTTTGACAATGGATGGTGTTTTCAATTTGCTATTCTTGCTTATTGTTCTGTCGAAATTGCATGTATTTTCCATCACACAACACACACACACGATCATACGTTTTATCTATTTTGTTATCTAATTTTAACTTCGTATTGCTCTCTCGAGTTATTTTCAGTGGTAATCTCACTATCTCTCTATGTTTCTTTTAAATATTTAAACTTAACATTTAAATTTTAAATCGAAATCTCGTTGCACAATGACTATTTTAACATTTTCATTTCTGCAATGCTTGACATTTGTATTATGTATAATTTTAAATTAACACATGTAAAAACATTAGAAAACCATCAGAAGTGAGAGATCTACCTCATGAGAGAATGAGTTCTCTATTCGAGTATAATTGAAAATCCCGTGTTAAATGAAACGCTGCGAGCATTGAACGTAACAGATATTCATATGCATTTTCCCAGAGCTGAATGTCGCTGTCAAAGCGCAAAATATCTTAAACAAATAAAAAAAAACAATTTCCCGCTTGTGTGGGTTGATGCTGAAATTAAAATTTTGCTGATAAATCGGTGAAAAGTAAAGAAAAAATAGAGGAAAAAATTTAAACAACAGAATGTAGGCTGTTATGCATAGAAATCAGCAGTAGTTCACCTAAAACAAGTTTATCGTAAGCAGCGAAAATAGAATTATTGCATAGAATCAAGCCCATAACTTTACTGGGAACTCAGTACTTTGTTGTGAACATTTATACGATAACTCCTAATTCCTTAAGAAGTCTTTATTTGCATAGACCTGTACACTACATATTACGTTGTTCGATTAAAGCCTGATATTGAATCTAAATGAGAGAGTACGGACTGTGGAAACCCTAAATAGCGTAGCAGCTCCCCTTAGGAGGTGTGGGCTTGGATCTCTCCATCTAGAGTTATACAACAAACCATGGCAAACAACAAACCATGGATAGTTAAAAAATAATTCTTTCATTACTAACTTGGAATTAATTTCAGCTTTTTCGAGTCAGTTCCATTTATGTGTAAGAGGATTCGCGATGGTTAAACTTTGCATCGCGTCTTTTTTTATCTTCTAGGTTTACTGTGGGAAAACAAGAGAGAATCTAGGTCCAAAACGATTTTTCTCCACGCCATAAGACAACAAATTTGTCCAATATTTTTTCTTTTCGCTCTACAATCGAAGAGCATGAAGGAACATCATCTCTTATCTTCACAACAAGCATTTTCCCCCTTTCCCTTTTCCGAGTGAGCTGTTCAATGACAGCTTTTCAATGCATGGACTGTGGTGAGATGCGCCAGCTGAAAAAAAGAAATCACACCAGAAGACACGCAGGCGTCATTCAAGGCACGCGCTTTTGAGTTTGGGAGCATAACTTCTTTGCCCTAAATTTAACCCTCTGCAAACCAAACTAAAAAACAGTAAACAACATTTTGGTTCCCTTGACTCTCAAAACTAATCAATTCAATTAATAAAACATAGGTGCTTATCATACATTATTTGTGACTCTTTAAAAATAGAGTACGTTGCTCGTTCGGTGTAATATCTGCCAGGACCAGATCCGAACGAGGATTCAGGGGCCCTAGAAATGTTGAAGGATTTTAGCAAACTTAAATCCAGTTCTACCCGTGGTCCCTGAGAAGGCACCAAAAATCTATAGAGATTTCCTTTCATTTGTAATGAGAAAAGCTCGCTTTTCAAGTATTAGCTAGTCTAATCAAAATATAAAAAGTGACATACAAAAAAAAATAAATAAATATATACACGCATTGCTGGAGACTGAAACAACTGCTTTGTACTAATTTGAGACATTTGCTTCTGTACAAGAGTATGACTACTTTCACTTAAGCAATCAAAACAAACTTAAGTCATTAAAAGAAGCATATTTTGTTTATGCTGCTGGTTTTGCAATTTTGATTTACATTACCATTGGTTTGCAACGAAGATGGTTTTTAGATAGCTATTCAAACCGATACTGTTTAGATCTATTCGATTGGTTTTTTGGAGTGATCGAAAGGATAGCACTACACAAGGATAACATTCACGGTGGTAGTGACATCATGTGCATGACCTCGACGGCGTGGGTTCGAATCCCATCCGAGACCAGGCCCTCCCCAGTACGAGAGGAGTAACTATCCACGTACATAAGGGAAAAAGTCTTTTAAGCCCTTCAGGGGGCAGGCATGACCAAAAGGAGGTCGTTACGCCAAGAAGAAGAAGATTAATCTCTCGATACACATTCCGTGTGGCAAAATATGGGTGAGTTTAGAGTGAAGCATTTTCTCCTTTTGTGTTGGAGAGATTATTCGACAGGCATATCTTGGCCTATTTTGTGCTTTCCTTTTCCTTACAGCTTCCATACGAGCAACATGCTAGCATGGAGAGAAACATTACAAAAGGCAATTTCTAAAATTGTTTCAAATTTTTAAAATTTTTTATTCAATGTTCCATTTTCATGCGGAAACCTACGCATTATCAGCTGAGCATGATTAGCATAATGTACGATGCGTTCCTTCGATGGATGTATGCTGAAAATTGTGGAGATGTTGTCTGCAAAGGAAATATAGAATATCCTCTACGGAGGGTAATATAATTTGCAAACATTGTCAAAACTGTCAGACTTTCACGAAACCTCTGTGAAACAAACGTCCCCGTTTTAGCGACACTCAGTTTTGCTTCGATAACAAAATCTTCAGTCCCAGTGGTTGAATATGTCAACGTAGAAAGTTTTCGTTCTACCGACTGCTATTAGAATTTCAGACACGTCATTGACGCTGAATCAAAATTGTTCCAATTAAGAGGGATACAAGCGAAAGGGAGATCTTCATAGCAAGATGCTTCCTCATACCCACCTCAAGCGCCTTTGATTGCTACGTGAAGGCGTGAACTAATAGCAAATTAGAAACAGCGGAGGACCTACAAACTTAGCACGCTCAACGACACCTTAGGAAGCTATAAAATTTGTTATACTCAACAACAAACAAACCGTGACAGGAGTTTGTGGGTTTTAGAAATGCTGACGAGGAAACTCTTCAAACGCCTTTGCGACAGCACAACTCTATCTAATAAACGCTTCCGTTTTTTAAGTAAAGTTTTATTTAGATACATGCCATACAAGTAAAAGAAAATTTGTTCTGACAACTTTGAAGAACAAGTTTGCATAAACATAAAATATTCATCGCATCTTGAATAAATCAAATGCAAAAAGGTTTTATTCAAACTAATTTGTAAAACAAAGTATAATACATAAATAAGTTGAGTATGCATGAATTTCCTGAAAGTTAGTGTGAACTTAATATCAAAAGAATATGCTATTGAATGATAAATGAATTGTTAATGAATTTTATCTGAAACTAGCAGCGAGCTAGCACAAATTTTTATGTACTACTAAGCATCGAGTCTATTTTTATCATTAGCTTGTTCGAACAAAAATATATGCACTAACTGTATGTAAAAACTCTTTGTTACAATTTACCTGAGTCATTCCTTGTGTTGCAACTGCCACGGTTGGATTAGGTATAATATTATCTAAAAACACCAGTGCTCGTTTCTGTGAAAGATAGAAACCCTTTGGCAGCTGAATGATTTGATTTTTTACCTGGCCTGACATTTTCGTCCTGCCTTCATCGTGGTGTGCAACTTCATAGGGGTTTGGCCATGGGCTTTTGCCATGGGATTTGGCATTACAATACATACAGGTAGAAATCAGAACATTTGAGAACAGACGCTCATCCCTTCTCGCTTATTATTATTGTCAGTCAGCATATTTTCAACAAGCAACCGAGCACAAAAATACCCTACAGCATTGGAAAAGTTTTCGCATTTTACCGACACATGCTTGTACAGCTTTCGGAGTGCTGTCTACAAAACTCTAATCTTTTACAATGTTCTAATGATAAGAATCCAATCTTCTCTTAGCTTTTGACATAGCAGCAATCAAAACAAAGAAAGTAAAAAACTTGAAATTCTCTTGCCACGGCCAATCCTCTCTACACTTTCACATCCTTTGAATACGAGGAAAGGAAATTCCTGCGAAAATATTGGGCACAAAACTTTATCTTGAAGGGACACAATGATACTCCCGTGAGATCAATAGAACATTTTAAGCAAAAGTGCAAAGAAAGTTTCATATCATTATAAAAAGATAAGAAACATTATTACTATTATTGTTATAGCCACTCTTTTTGAGCTTTGCTGTTTGTGTCACTTGCTTAAAAGACGATGAGCTCATCGTATCGTAATACTTTTCATTCCCATTTTCATATTATCATTATTATCAGCGTTTAAAACATCATCTTTGTTATAGGACCATTAGTGGTTTTCATTCTAAATATTGCGCTTTTAGTTTTCTCTCAATTTCTCGAAAACAGAAATAAAACTGGTTGAATCTCCAATCAAAACCCATTTTTTTTCGAATATATATTCAAACGAATTAAAATAACAATTTATGCCCAGTTCATTTCACTGTTTTCTGCGCAATCGATATTAGGTTTTGATAATTAATATTCCAACCAAATGAAAATTCATTGTGGCAATAAAACTTTCGTCGTGGCATAATCGGTAGATAGTCAAATGGATATCAACGCTATCGAGGCAAGTTTAGAGAAGTGGTCACTGATGGCTCTCAGATTTTCAAACCTTGCGATAAATTTTTCCTCGAAACTTATCCTGCCCTTTACCTGACACTTTCCCCGTCACGTTTTTTCGCTATCAGGGCTTTAATTCTCACAGCTTTCCACAAGCTGTTTATTGCGGCTATGACTGCAGTGTGTGCTCGTACGAATTTATGCTCTGCAACGAGATGACAACTTAATGGCACTCCAGTTGCCGTACGAGATAACATTTTTCCTCTCAAATTTCCGACGGTTGTTGCCGGTGGTCGCCCGTAAAATATGTGTACCTTCTTTGGGACGGCAACGCACTCGATGGTTGCCAGTTTTGGGAGCATGAGCGAGAGATTTCGTGAATCTAGCTTCACAAATGGTTCGAAACTGCTCGTTTACCACGCATTTTGATTGTTCACATTTATGTAGGTCAATATATAACGAGCACGAATATTACTATTCTTCTATATCGGCATACAAATCGACAAAAATATAGAAGGGAATTAAACCGACTGTACTGCTTCAAATAGGAAAAAGTACGAATGCGATTGTTATAGTTTTGCACATCGTTCCACAATTATATGCTTCATTTCGTTTCTGTTCTCAATGCTCCCTTTAGTATAATGATGCTGACTTTGTATGAACTTCGCTAATTACCAAGCACATCTGTTCGTTATTATCTTCAATGAAGATTTAAATGCCTTTTGATAGCCAAATTTGCACATATAATTTGTACCGATCAATATTCAATGCTCAATATTCGTAATTAATAAATAGCACCCAAAATTGTAATTCTACCACTATACTATACGAGTGGATGCAATAGGTATATGCGTTGCAGTTGGAGCAGCAATGATCCGGTATTTTAACCTATTGAACTTAGTTGTTACGAGGTGCTATATTTTTTTATAAACAATAAAATATGTCTGAAATAGGAACAATGTAGTTCACAATAACATCACTTGTTATCCTTAGAAGGTACACTGTGAAATAAAAAAATAAAAATAAAATTAACATACTGAACAAATACAGTAATTTTAAAACACATGAAAACTAAACTGCGCATGTTACATGTTCAGAACTGGAGCTTATGCTAACATTGTTGTCCTTCGAATCATCAAAATCCCTGCGCCTGTTTGCTGATATATCTAGCATGATTTATATTCTGACAGCTTCTAAAAGAGTTATAGTATTTTTGTATAATGTACGCGTTACAATGGCTTTAACAAACCTTTTGCATGAGCACATATTAGAAAAAGAGAATGTATTTCACACAAATGATTGGTTGCAAAGGTAGTACCCAAATCCGGTTCAACATAAGTTAAAGTAGTTATATGTATGTCTTATCTGGGTTAATATTATTGGATGTTATTGCACTTGGCATAGGTATGTATAAGAAGCATTTTAGGATTCAATTATAATAAAACCTACACTTCGCACATCGCCGACCCTCTCGACTGTTGAGCTTTTCTGCGGGTCCGAAGTGGCTGGCTGCGCACCTCGTCTGCTTAGTGGCCTAAAACCGTCATCGATTCACACTTCATCAATTTTGTTCTCCGAGGGGAATACAACTGAACATGAGACCTTCTTCGGAATTGTACAGTTGATTTTAGTCTCATTTATTGGTAAACCATCTTTTATATCACCAGAACATCAAGAGGCAAAATCTGCTCAGCAGTTCTATGAGATCTTTTGTATGATATATTTTAATTAATGGCCAAATTTATGAGAGCTCTTCATTTTTTATCAAAATTCTTCGTAAAATCAATGCCTTAAGTTAAGTTGTTCGATTAAAACGTCTTAAGGAATACATTTCGTACATAGATTCAAAAATGTCGAAAAATAGATTCAAAATGGTCCATTGGGATATTTAAGAGGAAACTCCGAAATGCAGGAAGCCAAAACCCCCGTCGTTTCTTTTTTCACAAGTGTATTAGTTCGTTATTTCGTTTCAACTTCATTTCATAATAGCTCTAGTTTTTTACAAAGAAGCGTCGATTTATTTTACACATCATATGGCCGCTTCGTGTCGAGCACATGGTATTCATTATTGGTGTCCTTTTTCAAAAGCATGTTTCAAACTGAGCCTTCATTGCACGCTGTCATCGAAATTTCATCACCAGGATGGAAGTCCTTGTGTTTTCCTTTCTCTTCTATTTTCTTTTATTTTGAAGCGAATAGTGGAAAAGAACGTAAAAAAATCATCCATTTCTTTACCACCCGTAACACATGCTCTCCCTTCACCAGTTCAGACGGGGAAATGTATACCTGCGAGTTGGTAGTAGAAAACTTATATGCTACGCAAAGGTATGTTGGTGGCCAACAAACGGAAACGGAGCGGCATGGGCTAGTGTCTGCCTTGGAGATAATTCGGAACAAATTGATTTTTTTCAGCGACCGTGTTGACGATAATCTGCCATGAATACGCGATGAAAAGAACTATTGGAACTACGCACTGGGTGGCACAGGTTTTCTGAATTATATTGTTCAGATGTCCTATTGTATACATCTTAGAGACTAAGGGAAAATTCCGTTCATTGAGTTGTGTTGGCGATTATTCACGCGACCCTGCATCATGAGCAAATTGCTTTTCTGAATGTCTGTCCGATATCAAGAAGGATAGGCCAAGAAAAAAGCACATGCGGCATAGAGACGGAAATTTGTGCAGCTTGGTAAAATTTTATAATTCAAAAAGGAAGCATTATATATTTTATTGTATGAGCTTTGTACGAAAACCCGTAAGTTTGTTGAGATGTATCGTTAGAAGTTTGTCAATATTTTTTCCCACAAGGTATACACCCTTGTGGTTTGTATTATTTTTAAATAGTGCAAAATAAGGAATTCTAACTGAATCCGGAATTGAAAATACAGAGAAAATTTCTAGCTTTTGCTTTGCTAATCTCATTATCGGAGCATAAAGCGTGACATTGAGAGAGTTAATATTCATATGGCATTCCTTTATTCCGTCCCCGAACGAAAGGAACAATATACTTAGTAGCTCACTAACGCAAAGCCTTCCCTACTGGATTTAAAAAATAGCATCTAATAATACCAACAGAATTTTTTTTTTCAAATTTACAAGACTCTGGAAATTATTTAAAAGCTCCACCTTTGTTATTTTTGTATATGCACTGAAGGAACAGGCTCCTACGAGAGAAAAGGATGATTTTATTATCAACCCTCCTAAAGGGAACCGACAAAATGATGAGCCAAATAAATAATTTATATCCTAAGATACTTGCAGAGAGATTCAATTATTTCCTGATCTCCTCTGCTTTGCTTGGGGTTATGACTCAAGGTTGTAAAATTCTTCCTTTTTAGCTTTTTCTTATCTTTTGTTTTCAAATGATTTTTACTCACATCGGCTTATACATTGCAGTGGCTGGAAATGTTTGCCCTAGTATTGCGTACCCTCCCGTGTTTTGAGTTTTGACTTGAAACTTGAGTGGATTCAATTCTGTTCAACGTCCGCTGCTATGATCTCAGAACGTTTTCTCCAGCATCATTATCATCACTTGCTTCACCAATATGTGTTGAAGATTGAGCGAAAATAAGAAAGCGGATACACATCAGGTTTGGTGCAAAATGCTATTTCACATTGCAGATAGCTAACTACAAATGGAATGTATAGCAAATTATATTTTTGGTAACGAAGCTCGCGGCCACATTCCAGTTTTTGTGTTTTCGTCTGGCGGAGAAACGGACAAAACGTGTGGTATAATGGGTGGAAAGTTGTCCTTTCGGCCTGATAAAAAAGAACCCCTTTGGTAAGGAACGTGTAGTTTTCGTTGCACCAATTTGACCGACTTCGACGTGAACCAAAATTTAATCTTGAATTATCGACTCCGTTCAAAAGATGACCATGCCAACCGCATAGTTGCCTTCTTTGGTAATACGATTGTTGTACGTATGATGTTGTTTGCCTAACTTGAAAATAGGAAATAATTACCGCTGCATATAACTATGCTGCCAGGCACATCCATCAATGGCAGAGTCGGAGAACTTATCTTTTTGTATCCTCGTTCTTTTATTCTTTGCGATATTCCCGAAATTTATTGGTTAACTTGCCTGGGAATTTTTAATATGTCTTTGTTGTACATTTTACATACCTATTTCGGAAGCATTTTTAACGATATAGTTTCAACCTGATTTTCCTCGATCTGTGCAGTTGAGTCAAGATTTAAATTTAGAAAAAGCTTCAAATGTTCTTCCATATCATCGTCAATGACTTACATTAATTTTTGGATTATATTTCAGCAATAGCGCTTTTAATGTAGGAGTTTCATTCTAGACATAAGACTGCACACAAACAACTCTTAAATATGTGGTAGCTGGAAACAGGCTTCATCAACTTGATGTGATTTATAAGAAAGCCCAAAGAAAAATAGAATATACCTAGGGTAATTGCTCCTATAGTGGGGCTAGTACCAATAAAGGACGTAGAGGAATAAAATCCTAGCTCTACAAAAATTTAAAAAAATTTTTATCTTCCAAACAGGTTATACTAATATGCTGGATTCTTTAAGAATTTATCAGGAGTGCCACGATTTCCTTAAGGCTATAAATTACTATAAATTGGCTATAAATTGGTTTATTTGGTTAATGCATTGGTCTATGACCAAGACAAGGCATTGATGTACGAGAAATTTTACTGTTTTGTTGGAAATATGCTTAAAAACAAATGACAGTCAAACAAATTACAGTAAAACTATATTCAGTATTTTCCTCTCAAAACTGATGCAATAAATTTAAAATGAAGCAACTTTGTGAAACAGCTGAAAATTTCCTGATTCGGAATTAGAATCGTTATTGATCACTGCAAAGTGCTAACAAAACCACCCGACCAAATAGCGTGTTATGTCGTTTTATAGAGTTCATTACGTCCCGATAATCCAGCTGCTAGTCATGAAAATGTAGCTGAACCGCATCCACGAAAAAGGATTTCGTCGAAATTGTTACTTCGCGAAGGTGAAAGCAGCAGTGCCTAAAATTTAACTGCTAATTAAGTTTAATTAGGCTTGGTGTTCAAATTAAGCACGCCGACGTTTGCGATTGTTATTGTGCACTCGGGGTAGTAAGAGGAACACCATGGTGAATCAAAATGAATCATCAAGTACAATAGTATCGTTATCGAAAGATCGTTCATCGCTATGGATGAAATCTCTTGTTTTACGGGTATTGAACTTTAAACGTACGTGAAGCCACATTCCAGGCCGTTCAAACAAAACAGCATCAGGTTTATAAATGAAACATGCGTTAAGTAATTTTATTTGAAACATACTTGATTTTACTTTTTCGGTCGATGCCAATTGTAGAAAAAGACCTTACAGAAGAACCACTTCATAAACTTCGACAATACAGCAGTGGTTTTTGATTAGCTTTTCTTATGCTCTAACTCTTCGGAGAAAGTTTGGTAACGGTACAAAGAACCAAGGCACCTAAACCTCAAGTGATGTATTTTTACCGCCATTACATATCAAGTGAGTCGAAAAAAACGAATGAATTTGGTGCTAGCCATCGTGATGTTTCTCGCCGGTTTGTGTTCTGTGTTAGCGCTGGAGGCCAGCTGAATCCGGCATCGATCGAGACATCTAGTATCTTTCTCAAGACCAGGTAGCAGGTCTCAGGGCTCAAGGCCCAGGATCCGGAACCGCCACAGAAAAAAGGCCCTGTGTCATACACCCTCTTGGTGGTTAAGCCTTTCCAACTGACACTTGCTTGTTATGACCTGACAAAAGAGAGGATACATGACATCCAATACAGAAAGATAAAATCACAAAAACTCAGGACATTTGGCCATAGTAGCCAGTCCTTAATCCTATAGAGGTCTATGTCTCCAGGTTAGCGTGCGAAGGCTCAGAAAGCTGGATTCAAGAGCCGTTTTGGAGTATATCTTCGCCGATGAAGAAGAAGAAAAAGTTGTAGTAAAAGTAAAAAAAGTAAAAAGCGAAGAGTTGAACATCGACGCTGCAGCTTTTCTAGATAGTCATATTTCGTAATCGGGTTAATTAACCATACCAGCAAGGATACCAAACGATCCTTAGAAGCGAGTAAGGATCCGATAAGATGTCAAAAGATGTTTAGAAAGTAGAAGCAAAAGAAACGAACAATAATGAATATAGAGCCTTGCCACGATCCGCATCGTACATCCTATGATAATTTTAGGGACTCTTATACGGACACTGGCATGTAGAACACGGAACCAATATATGCAGTAGAGAAAAAGAAACAATTTAAATTGTAAAGAAACAATTAAATTTAAAACAGTTCAAACCAAGATGAATATGACAGTACAAGTTGAAAAAAAAACTAGTCAAATTTGGATCATCTTGGACACTTCAAATTATTGTTGCTTATGGTGAGGGTAGGGCTTTTCTCATATTTGCGATAGTCAAAAATCCAACTCAACATTGCTTTCAATATCACCTTTTTTCAAAAATATGATATTATAATTATCCTGGTTAAACTAATACTGTTTCTTCCAACTTTAGAAATATCTGTAGCATATAATCGCAGACCCGACGGCATTGCACAAATTCAACCTTTCAATTGCTATTCCACGTTCAGTAGAAAAAGTAACGCTTCGTGCTAAAAACCAGCTTTTTGTTACAGAAAATATGCCAATATTTACTCAAGCAATGGTTTCATATTTTATAGACATTTTCCGTTTGCTACGTGCTTTTTTTCTGCAAAGCTAGGCTTTCTGGAGCCTTGAGCACTGGAGTGTTTTCGGTAAGTAGAATGTCATTGTTAGCGTAGCGCAGCCCAGTTTCATTAACTATATAATCGAAATCTTCCCTTTTGAAGCCAATCCTGCTTGAAAGCCTATCTTACCCCATTTTTCCAACAAAACAAAAACTCAAACCTAATCACACTTTCCACTGGTTTGCTGCTGCTTGTAATGGCTGCTTAGTAGGTGGTTTTTTCACTACAACAACTGTCACTGACATATACACACCACAAATATACATATACCAATAATGAATTCAGTTAAATCCAGTGTACACCGCACCCAAAGCTTATGGTAAGAAGAGGATACGCAAAGCCTATGCTAAGACCAAAAATGTATTCTTTCTTCCGAAAGCTAAAATCATGCTTCACAAAACAGATTCTGAAAAAGAGGATTAAGAGCTTTTGTTGATGCCACTCGTTCTATAACAGGACAGCACTTAGAGTCATGGTGTTGCTTTGAGAAATAAATAAATAAGAAAACAAACAAAAGAAAAACATTGTACTGTGGAACACGGATATGATGAGAAGCAGCTTCTCTCAATAGTAACAACTTTTGTTGATCTTTTTAAAGCTCTTTTATACTCATTAATAACGTGACACGTTTTCTGATAATATTTATACGCTAAATTTCTCAATGTCCTTGGCTCGAATTATATTCTATATTTCAAACGTGAGTGGGTCCAATAAATTATTTTCTTGGGCGCCATAAGATTTTTTCCTTCAAATTTAATTGGTGACTATTTCAAACATGGAAATTAACTTCTCGAAAAAACTCGCTCGAAGCTAAACCATCGGAAGACACTGCAAAACAACTTTATAAAATATGTACCTTTTAACTATCCATAGTTGATGTTGTTTCAGCGACTTATATTGCTTGAGACTCTTTTCCAACATTACAAACAACCATGGAAATTACTTTGTTTTTACTCTTCAAATCACTTTGCACATTTCACACACGTGAAGAACATACACTACAAAACTCTATCGATTCTCTAACTATATTCCACTTTTTAAACTATATTTTAACTTCATATATTTCATTTTTATTCTTATTATCATCAAGTTGGTGTATTGTATTAATGAAGACTGATTTACACTGTTCTCTGAAAACACGAAAAACATCACTTTTGTGGTTTTATAATCATCAAGGTGAATGGTCGATGGAGGCGCCTAGCCCCTGATATCCATATTGATTTGTTACAATAGGTATACGATTCATACCTATGATGGATAATGCAACATTAACGAGCACAAACATTTCTCACATACTATAACAGTGCAAAGTATTTTCTAAAATGATATGATGTTATGACCAACAAAATAGCAGGCTTTAGCACAGTTTCCTCGTCTTCCTTCTCTTTGTAACAACACACACTATGGTGCGCACATACACATGCACAGTTTTTTCTCATAACTGACACACTACAGATAGATTTGTTGTACTATTGATTCTTCAGAATGATACGAGAAAATCACAAAATGCACAAGTTATTAAACTTACAATTAATTCCCTTTCAAGGGACTGTAAGTTTTTTTACATTCTTATTTTTGCAGAAACAACAACCAACATTCTAACGAAATTTGAGTAACTTTTAATCCCGGACCAGATTGAAGAAAAAACACATAATCAATTCTGCTGGCACCAGCTGACCTTCCTAGCTGCTTTGCTTTTTCAATATCTTTTTCAATCCTTCTCACAAAAAACTGGCGGTTTTGGCTACTAGTTTCCTTATGGAGATTTCCGAACGACTGACGATTGTGAAGAAAACTTCATCGACTTAAGAGCCACGCCACAGTCCACAGGATGCGTTTTAGAAGTGCCATCCATTCGTGACCCGATATTTTGCTGGAAATTCGTTCATGAGCGAAATGCCAGGATAGTACGCAGGCGCCGCCCGACGTCGAATGCTTCGATCACATTCCAACACGGCGCCATCAACCCGAACCTGCAAAGCTGCTCGACTTCGGATGGATGAATTTTTCACATCGAGTGGTAGAGAAGACTTCCTGTAACAGTACACCAGCATAAAACGATGAGCTCGTTCTACCAATACGTGCATAAGGCTTCCATGGACCACGACATAATTTTGAAGAAAGTTGGCATCGACCAAGGCAAAATTTTCTGACCGAAGGAAATGTGTTTCTCTACTCTTGGCCAACACGTCTATCTCTCGATTTTCATACGTTGTTGTCTCCGCCATCGTCATAGCACACACGTGAGAGCGTTCTTTGCTTTGATGTTGCGTTTCAATTTTCCAACAGTAATTCAATTATGCAGACTGTCGTACGCTCGTTCGTTGGTTCGTTGGTTATTTGGTTCGTAACGGACACGCCAAATTTCGCTCACATACGCATGCACAGTTTCGTGACACAACTCTCACACTTGATGCGCGTACGTATGTGTATGCCAAAGTGAAAGTAGAAAGCGTTTATGGCAGGAAAACGGGCTTTTTGTACAGAGATTTTTGTATGAAAATAGGTCGATCTAATCTATATTCACGTTTCACCCATTTCGTAAGGAGTAAGATATTCCAGAAAATTGTGTTTCACTTCTTTAAACTTGAGATAATGAAGTGCGGTTGCTTCGCTGCGCTTTATCTGCTCAAAGCTGTTTCCATTGGACATTGCACAAATTTCAAATTTTGGAGAGGATTTTTATGGAGGGAAACGGCTTATTTAACACAAAAACTATTGAAGACACTTATTTCACTACCATTTGGGCTACATTGCTACCTTTTTTTTGGGTGCCCACGGCGCAGCGGTAATATAATATTACCGTCTTTCGGACACAGTAACTCTCTAGGGAGGGAGGCCTAACTTAAAAACCTAGTGCCTTTCATCCATTGCCCATTCCTTTGAAAAAATTTTTCCACAGTACAAGTGTAATTTGAATTTAATCGAATCGTTGCGATCAAATATAATGTGGGCTCTTTTAAATATTAGTGAAATTGGACACCTTCTTATCCTCTGTTTTTGATATTTCTGTTCAAGAATGGTTGAACGAGCATCTTTACACATTATTCGCAGTTTTGAATTGAATTAAAAAATTATTTTCAGCTTATAGCAAATAGATTATACTGTTTAATTGCTAAATTAAATATGATCGAAACTGCAGAAAACATATCTAAATAGGATAATAGGAACAGCTAGGAAAAGTAACCCAACTAGAACTCTGTGTTGGTTACCCTTGTCTAATTTATTGCAGCCATTGATCCGTGAAATAATTTCATCCTTTTTCGGTTCACCGTACCATCGTAGGTCCTCTGTTGCGTCGTATTGTTCTTTTCAGAAGCTTAAACTTTCCTTTTGACCATGAAGCCTGAATGGGAATCTTTTGAAAACATAAAGGAAAAAAAATCACTTTAAAACGAAACTTTCGGGTCAAATATCTAAATACCAGTGGGTCATCAATTAAATTGATGAGTCCACGAGCTGGAACACGGTTGAAAGGCCAGCAAAACAGGGTCTGATAGCAGTGCGCTCACTAATGAACAGGGCCATTTAAACTTTTGCATTAAAAAGTATAAAAAGTAGGTGTTTCTGAAATACGTTCGTTGGCTGTTGCTTTAGAATTTTAGACGCTCGATTTCATACCCGTTTTCATTGCCTAGAAAAACTACAAACCATTACTCGTTCAAGTGAAAGTTTCTTTATTAAGATATTAGTCTTCTTCAACGTGCAATACAATTCACATAAACACGATTATGCTCTGGAATTGCCAGCATGGGATTGAATGATAACTGCTTAAAGGATCTCTTAACTTGAATGTAACACTTTTATTAAATTTCTTAATTCATTGAAAGCGCATCATTGGAAGAATTAACGAAATGCCCTCCACACTACACCTCACCTCTATTTGGTAAATGAAAAGAACATATCCCAGGAACTTTGCTAGCCTTTGAAATAACCCAGGATTTTTGCTAGCCTTTGAAATATAATTTATGTGATAGAACTAGAAACGAAAGCGACGCAAAATTTTCTAGAACCGTTAAAAAAAACCGGGGAATCTCTTCGAATGACATCTTAAGAGTTGCTGCAAACGAACCGTGTTAAGGAAACATGCTGACGAACTTGAACAGACACTCATCAGCCCAAAGTTTTCTTTGCTTCTCCCCTTGTGCTTTACTTCTCAATGCTACTATTTATCTTTAACCTCGTTCTTGGGTGCGGAATGTTTATTTTCCGATTCGTACTTAAATTGAGAGATCTTCTTTAGTCGTTTTCAACGATTTCTCATCATTTCCCGATTTCGGCGACAGAACCAATGCGTGCTCGAAAACAGAAAGTACTTATCCTACTGACGCGCTGGCGCTGATGGCGATTATGTGCAAGGAAACGTAGAGAGTTGGAAAACACGATGGAAGTTAAAAAATAACCCTAATATGAGCTACTCACTCTTCGATCTGGTAGGCTATAAATGAGACTTATTAATAATGGCACGCATCGGGTTCTTTCAGTCCAAGCCAAGCATAAAGAATCTTTATGTTATCTTTTTTCCTTTTTCTTGGGAAATAGGAAATGGATTTCTCCATGCGGTGGGTGACGATGAGAGAATTTTTTAAAATGATAAACACTTCATTGCGTTGTGAAAAGCAGCATAAGAGGGAAGCATTTACTTAATAGATACCGCTTTCGTTTGCATAACATTAGCTTTCCGAAGCAGAATATCTTATTTCTTTTTTCTTTTATACCATACAACTATAATTCTGCGCTTGTCAAAATATTTGACATGTTCTGCAATTCCCGTATTGTGCCATGTAATATTGTGTCCAGTTCATCGAGTGAAGGAATGATTCTACGATCGGCAATCAGACCTACCTCTAACCGACCGTTCCATGTCATAACTGACAAACCTAGCATATTTTTTCCAACATTTGGCACCCAAAAGATGGCATTTTTTAGAGTAAAATCTTGTACATAGGTTGCAGATTCAAAGGCGGGAATATTAGACATGGCGATCGAAAATTTACTCCTTGCTAACAAAGGTCCTACAACGGGTGCTGGCAGCAACTCTGGTAGATAAAAGACACTCAGGTACGTTGTCTGAAAAAGGAAAAAAGTGTGTGAATCGTCTTATCACATTATAATTATTCTATGGCAATGTGTTCTCACCGCAGGATCTGTGGACATTTTAACGGCTTTGCTGTGAATGTTGATAGCATGGATTTGATGCAACAACTCAGCCCTACTTGAAATAGGTCCAGCGACAGGAAGGTCTCCTATTGGTACTGTCTGAAATACTGCTGAAGATCGGTTGCGTAAGCGAATTTCATTTTTTTCTTGCTCAAACCTACGCATGATAGCCAAAGTAAGAGATGATGGTACGTCGTTTCCGTATATTTTACAGTACGAACGAAGGCTCATTGCAAATGCGGTCACAAAAACGTCGGTAAAACTGATCCCTGGCGAAAGCTGTTTCACGTTCCGTATCGTGCTTACTAATGATGGAGCGGAGATGTCTTCGCTAACCCACGAGGTTATTTTATCATCGGAGGGTCTTCCATTATGGAGACGGTTTAGTTCCTTCTTGAAGAATAGTTCGTGCATCAGAAACCTTGGAGCTGTTAGAGCCATCCTTAGCAAAAAGCGCCCAGTTATTGAATCCTTCATTGTCACCAATTTAACCTCATGCGCATTGTATGAGGCAGCTTGCTCGCTTGTTATCGATGCACGATTGTCAATCAAATCTTTACAAAATAAACGTAAAATTGCTATTCCGTCTGAGATGGAATGGTGGTATCTGAAAAGGACCTGCAAATCCATTTGGGTTAATACGCATTCATAAAAAAACCATTTTGTCAACGTACCGGATAAAATGCTGCATTCTCCAGGCTGTGCGATACTGGATGCGTCCCAACTAGTAATTCCCAAGTAGTTCCTTTACATTTACGGTTGCTAATGGAACTAATTTGCCTACACAGTTCTCGGCGCGTTAAACAGCTGCCACCGACTACTGACGGGTTCATGTTTCTTATATAACAGTTTATCGGGATGTACGGTTGTCGATGTAGCCAAAAATAAAAACCATATTGATAACGTAGCTCGTAAAACAATTTTTGATAAGCTTGCTCGTGCCGATGAGCAGCGACGCGACTGCGTAACTCCTGGAGCAGTACGAAGCCGGCATCCGGTACATTTTTGGTCGTTTCGAAGAGAAATAGGGCATTCGTCATAGCTCTCGATGAATGATTTTCTACTGCCCATACAACATCTGCCCCTTCCAGAAGACCACGGAAGGATTCGCCATGTTTAATGGCCAGCACTTGGGCAACGAGTTTGCGATATATTTGTAATAGAACTAAAATCACAATCACTACTGGGAGAACAATTATGAACACAGCCAGAAATAAGACATTTGCCGAAAATTCGATGAACAAACACGGTCCCTTTTTCAATGAGAAATCCACCATGGTGTAGCACTGCGATCTCATTCTGAGTAAGGTATTATTGCAACTGCAACGCTGCCGATGGAAGTACGAACCTTATCATTAGATTCGGTTCTGTGTTTGTGGAGCTATCGAAAACAAACTTCTTTTGGTTGCTTTTTGCTTTTCCCCGTGATGATAATCCGCATAACAAGATTGCTGCTATCTTGGTTACACATGCGTCTATACAACTGATGCACACAATCGCATTTCATAAGAAAAGGTGTTGGTGTGATGGGGTGTGTCAAACTGCTTCCTATTCAAAGTCTACTGGTATAATACAGCAGCACTTTATTCGCATCCATCCATCTCTTTTCCATTGGTGCCTTTTAAGCGGTGTCACTACACTTTATGTTACATTTTTTTATGAAATGCTTAATACTTCTCGATCGAAAGTCAACTGCTTATGCTATGGGTGCATTTAGTATAACACAGCATTAACAATAATAAAGCAGACCAGGAATTCAAAGTGAAGCTCTCCCCAACTCTTATTTTCTACCCCTCCGGCAATGCAGCAATATGAAATTTCGTAAACAGGCGGCAACTTATGCTCCTGTACAACAAAAGGAACCTCCCATGATATAAAATTGCCCATGGTTGCATAGTGGGTAGCCTTCCGTTGCAAACGTTTTGGGAGGCAACTAATTTCTCCATGTAGCGAGAAAGTGAAATTTTGCCGCTAAACCCACCGCATGCCTGGCAAAATCTCAGTTAAGGCAATGCAGCTGTTTTGACCACCAGAGAAGTCTGCCGCTAGCAAGTGATGGGTTATAGATTTTTTTTCAAGCCCAACATCACCGCTAGCATTTCTGTATTCGGATTTTGTTATGCGAAAGTAAGAAAAGATAATTTCACAGTTTATGAACTCTGAAAGAGGCACGTACACCACATGTATACATACCGTAGGGTGAAGGTTGAGTGTAAGTTCGCATGGCCTTATGATCACAGGCATAAGCAAACATATCCCTAGTTCACGGAAAATGATCCTTGCTGTTCCAAGTACAGTAGAAGAAAAACTTTCATTATCCAACCAGCAAGTAAAACTCGCTGTAGGCTAAAGCGAATTTCAAGTTTCTCTTTTAGGTCGGGCTATGCAGCCAAAAAAAATCCAAGGTCTAAAACATTTATTTAATTGTACAGTTTAAAAGTGTTTGGAGATTTTGCTGAGCTGATGTGAACATGTATTCGACTACGCTTCCGGAAAACTATGGTCCAGTTTTAAGGAATTATTGATATGTACCTTGTAAAACACATGGGTTGCTTTTTTGCTTGACCTAAGGCCAGGGGTAAGGATTGGCAAGACCACCCGATAAATGGGGAGAAGGGTGGATTCCATTAAACCTGACTTCAAGATAGTATTTTGTGTTGTATTTGTTCTGAAACGCAATGGCAGTCTCCCGAAGATACTTGCTCTCTGAGATATACCGATCTGATGTAAAATTTAAAAATAAATTAAATCTAATCCGTTGGTATATAATAAGATTCATGCATTTACTGCCGATGAGTCGCATACGAAAGATGTGTATTAATGTGTCTTTGTTTTTGCAATATCTAACAGAAAGAAAAATAAAAAAAAGTTACTTTCAAGTCATCGCCTTTATACCCTAACGTCGTAGAAACAGTTGAGCGAAGAATGATGAATTTACTTTACTGACAGCTTTCATGATCATACATCTGGCTCAAAGCCTCTGTCCAAGCAGAAAGCACAGGGGAATATCGACAACGTTACCTTCTTTCATTTGGTTCCGGTTAAGCTAGAGCGTTCCTTACGCCCGTAGCGTAGAAAATTGAATGATTACAACTCAAAATTGCTAGTTCAAAAGTCAGCTCTCAGCTATTGGGATTGAAAGGAGCTGCACAGATTTATGGTAAATTAGGACCTTTGTTCAACCACCAACTGGATCCATCCTTTTTTGATGCGCTCGACCGTGAATGCACCAATTTTTCAAGCGGAAACACTATTTCTTCGAAAATAAGCTTTAACATTTTTAATCGGATTCGGAGGATTATTTTATGTTTCCGATAATAAAAACCCATTTCGTTCATGAACGTTCCGCATAGCTTGTGTATAGAGTATGTTAACTCAATGCCACAAAGCAGGTTTCGAGACTATTTCAATGATAAATTTTTTTGAATGTTTCAAGCATATTATTTAGAAAACATAAATTAATTTTAACATAAGAAAACTTTTTGCTCGATTTTCTTACTCTTCTAGCACAAGGTACGTATCCGATTCCTTTACTCGACTGCTAAAAGTTCAACGGCCAACAGCGGATGCAAGATGCGCCCATATTCATGAAGAACTTGTCACCTTCAAGTTCATGCTTGAGCTGACACAAAAAACATCACTTGACGTTCGCTGGTAATTGATAACGTGAGCCATCGTACGTTGCTGCCTCCTTTAGTCATTCTGCAACTTTATTTAATGCATCTTTTCCGACAAAAATCAAGCTTAACCACGACCGAATGCACTGGGGATGTTCAAGGGGCGAACGTATTTCTACTACATTCTTCTCGTTTGCTGCACTTGGTGGGCGCGTTGCGCTGTTTTGAGCAACGTTTAATTTATGAGCTGCTCTCTTGACAAGTTGATATGCTTCGATGGCTTGCTCCGAGTGGAAACATCAAACGAAAATGTGTATTAAGCAAAGAGGCAAATTAGCACCATATAATATCCCCGGCAGTGCATCAATTACAAAATTTCAAAAGGATCTTATAAAAATAAACGTATTTTCGTTATAATACCATGATGCTTGCTTTGCCGGTCATTTTAGAGGTTTTTCGTAGATGTTTAAAATTAAATTAAGTTAAATTGGCATTCCAATTCCGTTTATAATTTGACACACTTATAAATAATATTTCGTTTCAATAAGCTACCAGTTGTTATGATGCTCAACCCATCTCAACCCATCCCAACCACGACCAAGTGAAAAAGAATGGAAGGTAATGAAAAAAACGGCATTCTAGACGATAACTTTTATTTGGAAATGAACTATATAAAGGATGTATAATTCGTTCAAATACACCTAAAAATGCGCTAGAACAATTTTAATCAAAGATATGCTATTATGAATATTTTGTTTTTGAAGCTATGAATATGAGATCCTCAATGACATATTATCAGGGAGTACCCTCCCTTTTTGCTTTATCACTAGCTTAAGACGTGTCTTCCGAAAGGCACTGGAACGATTAGCCAAGACTATCACAAGCTCTCAAAATGACAAGATTGACTATCTTAAGCACTGAGACTCAGTAGAGAAGGGTTCACATTATGACGAATTCAAGTAAAGCTTATTGAAACCACCATCTTACAAATCGGCAAAACCTTTTGGTGTTCTCGTAGTTTTCCGTGCAGTGATGGGTGTGGCGGGGTAAAATGAACCGCTATATTTAGGTGAAGTACGAAGTTTAACATTATATTAAGTAATAGAAAAGTTTCATTAACCCACTAATGTTGTTAAAGTATTTTTCGTAGTAAAAAAGTGAAATGGAAGTCAAAAAAGAAATCCAGCTTTGTTGAATGGATATAAATGATATTGTCTCAGTGCATATTGCCTCACCATCCCTTACTAGCCACTGCATATACACCTTTTTTCTTCTTTCGTGGAAATCTGTTGGAACAACAAGTGTTTCAAAGATTTCAACGAGGATAAGCTGTCTTCCCGAATGGATAACGAGAGGCTCATCGCTGAAGGTGTTCAGAGCAATCCGTTTGCTGAGTAGGTAGCTCCTGAGCAATGGGGGTTCAAGAACGGTTGAAAGGCTTCTAAAAATTTAAAAATTGTATTCTTCCTCATGTCCACAGCTGCACGACACACCAACGGCTGAAGGATGACACTGTCTGTGTTGGGATACAAAGTGGAAATTTGATACCAAAACGGAGGGATTAAATTTACCCTGAAAATGATCCCGGTTGCCTAAGGCTTTCAGGATTGGTCAGTAAGGACCGCATAGTTTTTTTTTGTATGACCTGTACCATTCCAGTCAAAAAGGATTCAAGGACAAATTGTGGCTCATCCTCCATTCCAGGACTTTTTTCATGCTATCCGATCACTCCACGGTTCCTTTTTTCGAAACCTTCCCACGAACAGTCGCAACGTAATTTTGGCGCTTAGTTAACAACGTATGTTTTTTATCTTTGGCTGTGTACGGCCTTCTCTTCATAAATAATTCAAAGGACGAAGAAAAATAAATTAAGCCGTGTGATGACGCCAACGGTGCAGTACTGGGATGGGCATCCAATTAAAATCTAATGTCGATGGTTTCGGAGTCGTGTTTACATGAATTTGAATGAGATCTTGCGTTCCTCCTCTATCCGTCGTAAGTCCACCCTTGTCACGCTTTGAAGGTGTCCTTTAAATTGCTACTCTTGTTTACCTAGGTCTCGTCTGAAACAAATTGTTCTTCTGGTGGTGCTTTATCTGTGACTATCTACAACGTCTCGAGTTCGAGCTAATCCTTTTCCGCGCAATTGTATGAATATTGGAACACTTTTTGTTACATGAAAGAGTCTCGGATGTAAATTATTCAACGAGGATTGCAATTAGAACTCCAAACGTAGTTTGCTGCCGTCTCGTCTTTTCCCTGGACTGCAGAAACGTAGAACACAAACATATGTTAACAATTATTTCTCCTACAAGACTTTTCTCACTTTTTGTAACGTACTGCGTTTGTGCCCGAAGTGACAACGTCGAAGTATTACTATTACTGCTACCCAAAACCCATGAATACGAAATAAGGCATGTGTCAAACGCTGTTAATTGAGAGATAATGAAAAGTTCGTTCTGTGGCAGCCTTGCTTAGCGACTTCGTCCCGTGTTTTCCGGGGAACGGTTGAAAAATCTGGAGTCCGTAAAACATGTCTCCTCCCTGATCCACGGCACTGCAACGATTGCTTGAAATGGAAACATTTGAATCTGTAAAGTCAATTCTTCAGGTCCACTCCATGGCGGAATGTTTCTCGGGTGCATTCGTAATTGGATTCGGTATTTTATATTTTTTCCTGTGAATTTTGTTGGTTGAAAAATATGTGTTTCTCCATGAAAAGAAAAGACGCCCATGCTTTTGGATAATGAATAAATTAAACCCTTGTTCCCGTCGGTTGTTTTAAACCACGAGTTGGATGAGTTTCTACACGACACGGTGTAACATTGTCCCCAAACGCAGTTTAGCGCCCTTAGTGGCATCTTAAACAGCTACGTTCGTGCTTAAATTAAGAGATAGGAAAATACAATGTTATTCAATTTCATAAATGTGTTCAGAATGTATGATTTCAAAGGCATTTTATCACTGATTCAATCAAACATGTGATTCTCTAGAAAAAAACATCACAAACGTTTCCGCTAAAAAGAAATGCAAGTTCTCGCACAACTTTCACATCACAATCAAGAGTTACACCTGGCTGTAGGCTGTAGCATATTCAGAGGATCAGACAGACATATCTGCCCTAGTTCCACCATATGTATAATTAACACTCATCATGACCTACCATCCATCATTATCGGCACCTTTTCTAAGCGCCAAATGAAAGGTCATTTATGCTACTTGGCAAATTGCTACTGAAGCAATAATTAAAACTAAAATTTTCTTCGCACCAAAAATACCAAGGAACAGTATACAAGGAGCAATCAATTTGGTATTATCTAAATTATGGAGCGCAGAAAGAAAATAATGACGAGGCTAAAGCCAGTCGTGTTGAAGTGTGAATAGCAAAAGAAAAGAAAAATGATAGCCACGGGCTCGCCACATCTGCCGAGACCCTCGAACCAAATGAAATATTGTGGAAGAAGGAAAACAAAATGATCCTTCCAATTGTGTGCTTGTAACTGGAATTTTGAAGTTTTCCAATCAATCTTTTGCCTGTTTTTGCTTAATTGTACGATAAATTATATAAATGGATGGTTTATTAAATTAAATTAAATTATTTCGGCATGCTCAACTACTTTCACTCGAAAAACACAATTTCAATTGTGTCACGATGCGGGGCTACGAGTATTAATAACGCGAATCCTATACTTTTTAACATGAGGCGTTTTAAAAAACGCGGTGCTTTATTCCACTTCACTTATCGTCACTTGTAGCAAAAGGACCTCTTTTCTTGGCGCGCTTACATTTTTACGTTTTATCTCCGATAGCCGATCTAGCTCTCAAAATGAATCTGCGGCTATCCTATTTTACTCAACCTCTTAATCGGGCCAAATTTTCGCCCAACCAATTAATTATCTATCTATGATTAATTATTTATCTTAGTGGCCATCTTAGCTATAATTTAACTTTAACCTTCCGCGTGTTTTAAGTCAATAAACAAGTGCCTAACAGTGCTTAAAAACAATCTTCCATGACCAGTCGACCAGTGTTACTTCGTAACCAAAAGAAGATGTTTTGTCATCGCAAAATCATCATTTGCATTATTTTCAATAAATTAAATCATTTCGATCAACATATTTTCTAGCTCGGAACGAAAATCTTTCTTTTATTATCTTATATGAAATATTATACCATTGTGTAGAGGCATCAAAGTCGTCGAAAGCAGTGAATAGCAGAAGTAAATTAGTATTTTCCACTAAGTCCAATTTTAAACATTCATATTTAAGCAGGGCAAGTAGAACAAACGAACAATTCAGTACAATTTGTACTCGTCACCGAGTGTATAATAAAAACCATACTGTACAATTCTGATTTCCGGTAGGATTTCATAAACAAGCTGACAACAAATAAGAAACGAACTCCTCCTGTAACGCAGGACCGGTAACCAAACAACCAAAGTAAACACATTACAGTCACCTTAAGAGCGCTTTCCTTTATACTCCTTCTCGGCATGTGGCAAGGAAGTCCAAGGAACCATATTAATAAACACGTCTTTCCTTTTCTATTCCTAAACAAACACCAAATCACCGATCCGCTCTCAGTCCTTGCATTTTCAGTAATCAATGAAGGAAGGTTTGCTATGAAATTTAATTCTAATACAATTATTTGCTCACCCTCCAAGACCGGAATTATCGGATGGGGTGTCATGATCGTAATCTCATATTCGTACCAAACAGTAAATTTATCTGCAAATCTTTTACACTTTTTTAAATGACAGCCTCACGACGATAGGACTAAACAAAGATTTAGGGCTTTATTCAACATTTTCAAAGTGGTTTGCCCTATTGGTTTCATAATGGTGTAGCAATCTTAATTCCACGGGCATCTCAATGTGAAGTAAAGCGTGCAGTTAGAGTCTAGAAAGTAACATAAAACAAAATGCGGAGACATGACTGAAACAAAATAGTAATTAGTACATGAACATTATGTAATCCTCAATTTTTTACCATGTAGGGTATTCACTTTTTCTACTCTGGTTTGTTTCAGCTGTATCACGCCTGTGTTGGTTTATCTTATATTGCATTTTTTAATGAGCTTTTCTACAGAATGATATTATCACTGGGGCGTTTGGTAAGCACGAGCAACAACAAATCGTTTCGGCATGCAGCAATTATTGGCAACTAATTAATCCCAACCGTCAGTATATCTAGAATCATTCCCCTTAAAGTGCCGGATACCTGGTAGGTTATCGACATCCTCCCAACAGTTCCCCGTTTGAAGTATTCAATTTGGTGGTTCGCCGTACGGAGCACTGGGTCATTTTCCAAAGTCATCCCCTTGAGCTACCTGCCAATCAATCTACCGGACATTCCGAATTAAAAGTCCCATATCCTTAGAACCGGGGGTTCGCGACAGCCGAACGGTAACGCCGGTTATAAAATCGGCCCATGACCTTGACGGCGTGGGTTCGAATCCCAACCGAGATCGGACCCTCCCCTTGTACGAGAGGACTGGCTATCCACGTACACAGCGGTGAAAGTCTCGTAAACCCTTCACGGGCAGACATTATAGAAGAGGTCGTTACGCCAAGAAAAAGAAGAGCATTCTTAGAACCCCAGGGGTGCGATCAAGGCAAGGAGTCATTAAATATTGCTTCACGAATAGGTCGGGAACAGTTCGTTGCTTTCTATCTGACATTCTTTCCACCGTTCATCCAGCCTTTATTTTCATTTGTCCAAATGCAAAAGCCTTACGAACCGAGAAGGTCTCAGTAAGAAGCCCGTTGAGTCGAATGAATACAGGTCAAAAGAATTTGAAAAACCAAACCCTTCGCATTTGTCGGTCTCATCCATGGCAGCTTGGTCTACAATGCAGAAATCAGCCTTGCTCCTTTTCTATAACAGCTTCGCAAGGTGTAATGATGACGAAGATGGATTATAATTATTATCGTCTTCCGTCTAGTATCTTCAAACCAACTCAAATCGGTGTTAACGCTCTTTCCAGTTCAATCAGAACATCTCAACATCATTGATTATAAGCTCAATGCTACTTATGTTTTATCCCTTCAAGACGCCTCGTCGTGAGCAATTGATAAGCCTAAAAGCTTTCCTTTCAACCCAAAAATCCCTCTGCGCAGCTGGACAACCGATGCGGCAGATTTTCATCCAAGGCTTGATCCCACCTTGCTTGACTCATATTAAAGACTGATACACGAAACACACATCGCGAGTATATGTGCAAACCTCCTCAATTCGAATCTCCATCCGCTATTGCAATCACACACAAGAATTCAATTAATCCTTCGGAAGTCTGCCGATCAATCCATCAAACGAACAAAGGCCAAAGCCAATAGTTTTCTCTAGTGCTACGTCTGCTTGAATCATTTATTGTTGTATTGTTATTCTCTAGATTCATCCTGTTCTCTATTTTGCTTCATCAGTGCGATACGATTTGACCACGACTGCTTACGATGGCTTGGCTTCTACTGCCATTGAAATCAATCCTCCAAGGGTCGTGAATTCAATGCCATAGTTATAAGTTTCTTTTTTACCGTCTGCCATCGCGCATACGAAGCGCGTTAAACTAGACACGTTTTCAGTTTATCTTAATTGATATCTTTTTGGATGTTGCTTGTTACGCCATCCCGGGGGAAAAAATGAATTTCGTGGGATAGGCAGCCGCTGTTAAAGTCTAATTTGTTGAGAATTGATCCCGTGCCGGTGTTAAAGCCACGCCTGGATAACCAACGGCAATTTGTTACCGACAGCAAGCAATGGTTGACCCTCCTTCAGCTGTCAAACCGTCAATAGCACGGAAATTATAATTGCGGGATAGGTATGGGCGAATCAGCAGCCTAATAAAATGTCAGAATATTTCAAATTTCGAACCGAAATTAGATTAAACGCAACATCTTATATTATCACCTTCATCTTTGGCAAGAAGGGCATCTTGGGTCATGCCTACCCTTTAAGCTCTTATAAGACTTTATTTTACGTACGTGTCATTAGAACATTAAGTGTCATATATTGTACGTGCCACTTAGAAAAATAGTGTTTATTTAATACAGCCTTAAAAGAGTCAATTTTACTATACATTTTATATATGAACGAAACGAATCTAAAACGGTTTAGGAAATATATCGATAATAGATGTCTCAGGGTACATTATTTGGTCAACGAGAAACCAGATCATTCTGAGATCAACCTTTCCGATTGAAACTCAATGTAATATCCGGTTCCTGTTCAAGCACTTCATCACGTTTTATACTCGAAGTGGGAACATTCGCTATTGACTTTTATCATTATTGTTTACAAGCACTTACGCTTCCTTTGGTTGGTTTCTGGCAAAGCCTTCAAAATACAGTTTTGCGATTTTGCGCTGTGACCAGCTCAGAAATGAAAAAATATTATTCACACTAACATATTATAGGCAGTCATGTGCTGGTGGTTGCTCACATATTCTTAAAAAGCTAAAAATTTAACCCATCTAAAAGAGAGACGCGAGAAAACATTCAGCAATCAACCAAACCGAACACGTTGCATCGAAATGGAAAAACAAATGACCATTCCGGGTAGGTTTACTTGCTGCGCCTTAGTTTGATGAAAGTTCGCTCCTTATAGTTCTGTAAGTCCCCATTTTCCCGAGCAAACACTTTGGGCGAAGAGTAAATTGAATGTGAGTGACGAACAACAGTATGTACGATTTGTACAAAAGCAAAGTAAACATCAGTAATATTTCTTCCAGCCCTCCACGCTTTCGCGCAGTCATCCAAATGGTTTTTCTGTGGCCAGCCACAATCCACAGTGTCACTTTAGGGCAGCTTGGGTATGAGATGGCGATGTCAAACCAGACAAAATGGCACTTCAGGACCGTTTGACTAGCTGAAAATGGCAAGAAAGAAGACAAAAGCCTGGCGGAAAAAGATATCGAACATAAGCCAAGAGCAATTTTCAACCGTTTGCTTTGCAACATATGTCCGGAGCAATAATTTCTTCCTTTGAAAACCCATGAAAAACAATTGCAACATGACATGGGATAAGACATGAACAAAACAGGAGCGACATTTCCGGAAACGGATGGTATTTCAATCCTCCGGAATACATCACCCATTGTCCTGAGCTTTCTAGCAGCGGTGACAATAATCAATGGTTCGATGGTGATGATGAATTTAACATCTTTTGGTAAAGATGAATCTCGTATTGGCCTAAAAAGTGGCCACCCTGGGTATAAGAAATGGATGACACGGTCCAATTCTTCTTTTCATATCTAACTCACATCCTGTTACTCATACAATGAACTTCCTTCCTCCTTATAGGAATGTCATTGTGGAAGTCGTTAAAATTGTTTTGTATATTTTTAAAAAGAACAATTCTCATAGTTCGATAATCTCCCATTCACTTGATTGATGGTTTCTTTACATTAAACGCATTGGCGATACTCACAGGAACAGCATGATTTCTTTTCGTTATTATCGAATGTATTTTCATAAAATCCTAACCTAACGGGAAGTTATTTAAAGCGGAAAAAGTGAGAATTAAAAAAAAAAACGAATTCAAGACAATCATGAATCAATCTGAAGTAAAGTAAATGAAATGAAAATTTCAAATAATTTATCTTGGAAAGTGGTTTCAAGCGGCGGGTTTAACGGAGCGCGGGTTGAGCGACAGTGGGGGTTCCCGACCTAACAAGGAGCCTCGCTCTTGCAAGGCCAAAGCTCGCAAGACGCGTTGCTTTGATCATGTAACACTATCTTTCAATCCATCTCCTTAGATTAATGAACATGAATAGAGTAAAATTGGGTCAGCCTTATAACAATTAGTAATTTTAGTGTAACCTATAAAAATTAATGACAAACCAATCAGAAAATTAATTCATGCCATGATAGAACATGCCAGAATTATATTTTAATGGGATCGAATAACAAAAACGAAAAATATTTTTGCAGCAAAACAAAAAGGTTTTCAAATAAATCAAGCATAATGGATTAACAAAATGCGTTGATAAACTTACATAGCTTCATCTATCTGATATTGAGCAATACTTTTTGGAACATAAACTAAAGGAAAAGAATCAATAAGCGTCTTTCATCTATCCAACATATCCTGTTACAAAATCGTTTTTCGTTTTATTTCGTATCGCAATTCGTTGTACAATGAAGCACGTGTTATGTTATAACAACAAAAAACTTGGTGATTTATTGAAAAGCATATAAATAAGACAAGAATTTACCATTGCTTGGTGTTCCGCTTAGTGTCCCCATCAACCCGACACTGGCTTTAATATAGTCTTAGTTTTAATGACTGTGGTAATGGACCATTTAAGCAGTATATGTCCTTTTTGTGCATGAAATCAATTTATATCAATTATCATGAAATAAAAACCTCAACATCCAAGATCCACCAAAAAAGGATACCTTATGACCCTGCTCAAAGCAGTCATGCATGAATAAATAAAATAATTTTACATTGCTGGTGTAAGTCCTCTGTGGTATGTGCAGTGGGAAAGGATTAAATTAAACTTCCAACAAAGAAATCAAGAGTATGAAAAAAAAAACTCACATGATATGCCTTACGTCCTCCCTGCAAATCTTACATTCACTCAGTATGAAAGTATTTTACCTTATATTTATTATTTAACATGATTTATGTTGGGATATTTTCTGTGTTTGGTTGTGTGGAAACTTTGTTTGATCTGTATATTGTGGCTGTGGGTCAGTTTGTTCCTTTTCGTCATTATTTAAGAACTTTGTTCAATTACATATCTTCCATATTTTAATCTCCTAAACATTTTCGTCCCTCTTTCAATGAAAATATCGGCTGAATAAAGCCATTTTCGCTATGTTGAAATGTAACATCTAATAATAAACACTATACTTTTCAACCGACACATCAACCAAACCAATGCATACCCTTCAAAATCATCCTTCATAGCAGATCCATTTGAGGAGAAAGAGATGAACTTTTGAGAACGAATCACTTATTACATGTTTTAGAATTTCTTCGTATATCCTTCCGTTGAGAACTAAATGTAGTCGTGCGTAAAATCAAAGTAGATTACCAAACTTAACTTCTTCGTTATCATCATCATCATCATGACCGTCAACGGCAGTGCCTTCGCCTTCGCACCCATCTTTAAAAGAGATGGCAGTATCTCATCTCTATCCTAATGGTATACAAGTCAGCTAACAGTAAATGCACTCTACCTTCATTTTAGGTCATCAACAAAATTTGCTAAGGGGGAATGTTGGATTTTCGATTTGGTCTTGGTTTCCACTCTTATTTATTCTCTCAGACTCTACTGGTTTTTCTGCATGTTTTCGTCAAGAACGACGAAGTCATATCTGACCATCTAGACAGAACATACACGGAGACACGGACAGTATCAGGAAGCCCTCAGTTATTCATTGCCAACCGATCTTAAGGGTAATCAGGTCTGGGCAAGTTCGCCTATCATAAGGTGTTGGATCAGCTTGGGTAACGCAGTTCAAAGGACAAAGTTCCCCTTCCGTTACTTCCCACAATCTTACCAACATCAAGCTCGCATAAAGTGTAGGAAATAACATCCTTTCAATCTATGTCTTATCCTACATCAGCTTCTCTCAAATCCCCAAGGGATTTGTACGTTCATGGATCTGAGCACAAATAAAAACAAAAAACGTTAACAGGAAGGTACGACCAAAAACCACTAATAAAGATGGTTAAAGTTTAGCGTTAGCAGTTCGACGGTATGTACAGAAATTCAAACATTTTGCATTGCCATATCAAATGTACTTTAAAGACGACCATGTTGGTTTAACGAAATCTAGATTGAAACTGTATTTAAAAGAAAAATAAATACGTATGTATGGAAAAATGATATTGAGGCCAACCAGGCCCAAAAAGAAAACAAAAATTAGTTTTCATAAAACATTAAGGAGCTTACACAAAAGTATTTGAAAACTTGTTACCTCAGTACTTCTTTATAATCAAAGATCTCATCCCTGTTAGTAGTGTTGTACTAATTTATGAAAACACCCAAAGCATATAAATTACTTGGAGAAAATGCTTTGCTTCAGCCCGAATTGAATTATTTCCAACAGCTTTCCTTCTAAGGCTCTCGAAATGGCTAAATTTGCCGATTTTGCCACCATCTTTGCTCCTCCATGAAAAGTCGCTTAATGGATACCTTATTCTAACAATTGTAAAACATGACAAAAAACATTTCCTTGTCAACCCAAAGTTGGACACGAGCGGAGAAATAAACTGTGCGCACCTGGCTTCAAAAATATTGCGAACAAATCTGCATCAAATTAGCCCACCTATGTAAAAGAAGCGACACTTGTCAAAAGTTCGCTACTACTTATTTGATTCACTCGTTTTCGTTCCAAAAAGTAACTCGTGGTTGGAGGAAAACTTGATAGATTTGTCTTAGGACCAAACTCGTATCCTTTTTTGCCAGTAAAAAATAATATAATAAGTTCCTTCTTTACCTATCTACTTTTGAGGGGTATGATTTGATTTCAGTCCAGCAGGCAGCGAAACTTTACTTGTAACCTACGTTTATTGCAAGATATATTCACTACTAGGAAGCAGGTTCGTAGCGACACTTAACGTTAGTTGAAAATGCTTTTTCTTGTTTAGCAAAATAATGTAGTACAACGGCATAAGTATTTCTTTTTACCTTTTATTTCCTTCCTTTTTTCAAAAGGATCATCGGATTCAGTGCCATTCTGTATTCTGGTATGTAGCATCAACCCAATCCAATGCTAGTACACCATTAAACCCTTGAAATATAATAAAAAATATTCCCACGAGCTCGAACGTACGGAACACTTCAGAAGAATGTAAAAGCGCGATTCTACTGCCGCTAAAAGTGTCACTTTGACAGCCGCATCAATCTTTACCAGCATCGGTTAGAATCGATCTGAACAATCTGACGATATGTAGAGCGGTGTAGAGAAAATCTTGCCAACATTTTCTTAAAAAAAAAACAAGGATTTGGGAACTTCGTTTTCTTTCTATTTACCCATCTTTTGATACGCTAATACGTATTGACATTTGACAAGCGACAAAACTCCCAAAATTGAAAATAAAACAATCAAATAGCGTGGTGTATACTCCTTTGAGCCTTTTAACAGTTTGAAAAGCTCACTTTCCATTACTTCGACAAATACATTATCCTCACAATAAAAAATCGATAACGCTTTCGCGCGATTTTCGTCATACGCCTTACGAAAACCTATAAGTAGATGAATAAAAACTCTTATAATTTCGTTTTCGTAAAATCTTAAAAGAGGAAATCCAGAAAGCCCATGCCCCTCAGGAAATGTTTACATGTTTGTGCGTACAAACATCGAACATTTCCAAGAGTGTTAAGTGTACTACATTACGTTGGCATTATCTGAGAGCCCTTTCGAGCGCGTTTTGGTTTGTTTCGTACCCATTCAACCATATTCAAATTTAAAAGACACTTATTGCTGATAGAATTTATTTTTGCGTAAATATAACCCATGACATGATTGGTACGAACGAATCAACCAACTGTTTTTGGAAACCTCAACCACATCATATAGGCACTATATGAGTCAATAATGTTGTTTCAGTAGACGAATATTTTTTGAGCTAGCTCAATATCAACTTTTCAGTTTTTTTTTAATTTTTACTGTTAAGTTTTAGTATTTCTTTCGTTTTTTCGAGCTGTATTAGTGCATTGACCATTCCCGCACTCGATCTACCCGTTAGATTTTTAAATTAGAGATTATTAAAGGACATTTAATTAGGGCAGTACAAAATATCTACAGGAATAAAATACATAAAAATGAACATGCTTCCCTTTTCACAAAATATATAGCACCAAGCACGAGGACAATACTATGTACCGTGCTTTACAAACCAAAAAACAGGGTAATTTGATTTTGATTTAAAGTGACGGTAGAGTTGACACGGGTGCTAGTGGCACGTAAGACACTGCAACACTGGTTTAATACTTCCGGATGAGTTGGCTTGAATTAAATGTCATTTCTTTTAGATCTCGCTGGGATGCAACGAGCGCACTAACGAACGAATGAACGAATACTGCACTCGAATTGGAAACGAGAAAATCCATATCTTAAGAATTTTTCCATGTTTTTCCTGTCTTGTTTCGTTGAGTTCTACGTCATGACATGGCAAGACAGCTCGGTAACATGGTACCATTGCAGCAGAGATGCTCCATCAGCAGCAACCATCGTCAAAGATTAGATCGTGACACAAACCGGAACTGCAGCCATCCTGAGGGATGTCGTCCAAAAGAGTCGGTCTCCTTCTCTCTGGATATGCTTCTTGACGCTCTTACATTTGATTACCTTTCATTCAAATTGAATGAAACGAGAACAACAATGTTCAGAAAGTAGAAAAGTGTCACTGAAAGCACTTTTAATATTGTATTTCCTTTTTCTGCCGCATCATTTAACCCTATACATTTTTTACTGAAGAAAAAGAAAGGTATGGAAAGAAAACGATCGTTTTGTTTCGTTAAAATGAAGGAATGTGCTGTGAATGCAATGAAAAATTGAGTTGTCGTCAAAACCATGATAAATTAAATAATGTAACTCTTTAAAATTGTTTTTCTCAAAAATTCATAATTAAATAAGCAATGTGCTTGTATTCCTGTTAGAAGCCTTCCTTTAAGTTGAATTAATTTGAACTACCATATAAGTTGCATGGTAAATGAAATGTACTAACTCTATAATTCTTCTATCCTTTAGCCAACTTTACTACGAAAACGATCAAAATAACGATACCAAATGCCATGAATCTCTTCGATCTATTTCCGGCTGACAGGGTATGCAACTCGTCCGAACGAGGTCTTGTTCTACCTGGACCTGCTAGACTATGCTAGAAAAGGCAGTGACTCATTCCCTGTTTCAAACGGTTGCAGTTGACAGCAGTTCAGTGAAATGTTCAGAATCAGCTACTGGCGGTAAATTTCGTTCCAGATGAAAAGATATGAAAGCACACACTCGTTTCATGTATGGCAAACGGATCGAGCTAGGATACTGGCAGCGACCGGCCTTAAGCAAAAGCAACAGCAAAAACGTTGACAACAGCAACAATAATTTAGAAGGATCCCAAAAGCACTTCTTTGGCCACACACACAGCCTTTGGCAAAAAATACAAAAGCGATCAGCTACTGTGTTGTCGGCCTTTGCCACTTGCAAACTACTGCAATAGAAATGCAGTCGAATGCTGAACGGATTGATTGTAGATGAGCTGCTGCAAAAGATGTTTTCCCTGTGTTTAGATTTGAATAAAATATAAGCCTTCCAACTTCAACCAATAGAGAATCATGAATAAAGAGTGGGGTAGAAAGTGATGAAGGAGAGCTCTGAAATTCCCATCGGTTCTGGCTTGTCGATTAAGCTAAACAAACTGAATCCGAATAACACTAAAAACATGCGAAAGACCAATCCAAAATACACGTTCGGATGGTCATCAGATCAGTAATGGCCAGCCAAGCGAACTTTAAATCCGAAAAGGGATAGGAGGCCTTGTAAAGAGAATCCATACGAAAACTTCGATCTGCTGCAAAACAGTGACACACTATAAGATTCAAAATCATTAGCCGTGGAAAAATAGGGCCTTTATATGCCTAGCTCAACACAAACCATTTATTTTCTTACTATTTTACTGTCACTAACACAATACACAGATAAGAACGACTTACCTCGTTATTTTTGCAATCTGTATATTTTCAAAAACAATGTGATTTTTTGTGATAACCGCCAGACACGTTGAAAGTTGAATTTAAACATCAATGCATAGTTTTGAAAACCTTTTGCCATAAACTAGAGAAGCGTAATTTTAGTTTTAAATATGTCAAGTCAAAATTTACTTCAGGTACAGGGTTTTTATCATTTTAGTATGAAAATTGTTTCAAAGATATCCTCTGTTCTACGCCATAACGATAAATTTTACTCTTATCGCATTAATTTCACTGCCATAAACATTTCTTTTCTACTGTTACCTTAAAAATACCCCCTATAAGTGGGAACCATTTTGCACGAACCGAAGCAAAGCAAGACCTCTATTATCCTACGCCACGAAGCAACTCCGTCGCTTCTGATTGCTTGGCTCATTTGTCACCGGTTCATTTCTGCCTTTCGTTTATTTTACACAAGATTTAACGAGAATTTATTGAATGTATTATTTTTTCGGTTGTTTCTCTTGTGAAGCTTTCTTCCCATCAACGAAATTTACCGTTTATTCTTTCACGTAAGCCTTACCATCGTCCTTTGCTTGGTCCATTCTCTGTTTAACTTCAAACTGCGCTGCGTAATGTTCGCCTTGCTTTTTCAATCGAAAGAGGGTGTGCGAGGGAATCTCATTTTTTAGGCTATTCTAGTGTTAAGCTGTCCTTGCCAGCCGTCAACGAACACTAAACCAAGGCCTTTCGGACCAAATAAGACCAGATTTAGGATTCCCAACACGCCGCAGTCAACGAGTATGGAAAAATGCCATCCGAGATGGCGAGCCTTGCAGTTTTTGCTTATTTATGGCCATTTTGTATGCAAATCGAAGATTCTTCTCTTCTACCAAAACGCGTTCAACTATCACGCTTGTAGGTAAAACAACGGACATACTTTATTTCAGAGATTGTAGAGAACAAACGCAGGGCTCTGTCTGTACGCTGACTCTGGTGTAGACTGGTTTTCTTCACTGTCTGATCTACTTACAAAATATATTGCCATATATTTTATCTCTCTTTTAAACGCATTGCATTCTAATGGTTGTACGGGAATCATACCCAGTTAGGTTATAGATTTGGGACCGTTCGATTTAAATGGAAATAATGTTTGAATGTTTATTGATTTTAATACTTCCTACAATGTGGCACAATACAGTTTCGTTGTAAATCGTAGATTGGTTATGCTGGATTTATAATATTATATTAACTAAAAAAATGTATACACAAAGAGCGATAAAAATGGTAGACTGGATGCGTCGCTGGTGACGAGAAATTTGGAGAAACTTTTTTAATCTATTTCAATTTTACTTTTCCTAGATGATCTTTTCATGAATCAGTGAAACTTTCACACTGCTATGTAAAATCAGCAAACCACTGCTTTACTCATTGCCAAAGAAGGCAGCCCATGTTGCTTTCTGTTTGTCTTTTCTACTTGCTCATCAACCGGAAACAGTTGTGTTCAGTCTGCGTCTCCAGCGGAAACGGTTCGGAATCGATAGGACAGGAAAAATCGTTAAGATACTCAGCACCGTTTCCGGCATTGCATTGGTGAGCTCAGGAAAGAAAGGAGGATGGTCACAACCGGATGGTCTACGGATACGAAAAGCTCTGCAAACAAAAACAGTGTTTATCCATTTTCCGGATCTGGTTTCGGAAGTTGATTTGGTCTGATGAAACGTCGACAGTGATGCACGGAAAATTCTGCTTATTTTTCGTGCCTCCTTGGAATCGCCGGAAAGCGTTGAGCATTAATTTCATTTCCTGTTGAACACACATAGACTTACGTCCCGGAGCAAACTCCTCATTTCTCACAATTCCTCATTCGAATGCCTCACTTATTGAAAGAGCAGAGAAGATTCAACAACCAATTGGGTGATCCGGTTTTCTTTTCACCGATTTAGCCGATATCAAACTTCCTCATTATCGAAATCGAATTTCAGCAGATTTCTTTTCTTTGGCTTTGCAGCATGCTGTACGATTCATGTTAGCACATGGTTTGACTGTTTCATTTCCTTTAAAAAGGAGTAAAACGTGAAAACCAACATGAATATAACTTTTTTGGTTCTAGCAACACCTACTAACTTTTTATAAGTATATTCACACTGACGTGAAGTGCTCGAACAAAAGCTGTTCGTCGTAGTTCGTAGAATTGCACGCGTCAAATTTCGGTAATTCTAGTGTTAAACAACTCTGTTTTGATGAAACTACCATATAGTACCATGATTTGGAAACCTTTAGCCAATTTTGATTCCCTTTTTCAAACGAAAGCTAATCACTTGCCCGTCATGTTTTGCTCCCTGCGGGATAAGAGCCTTAAACGGCAATGTGTATCGTGATTTACTTTCGCTCCTTCTTAACTCCCGTGAGCAAAAAAACAAAAAAAAATATTCCAACCCAATCAACACGCAATTCTCCAGTTCTGTGGGACGATAAGTAAAAACTGGTAAACCGCCAATCAACCTCCCGTCACATTTCCTGTCAACTGCACGCTATCATTGGTCAACTACCCTAACTTTGTCGTAAATTCCAATAGTCCGCGATTAACCCTGGTGCCACGAAGAACTGATTGGACACGCACTTTTGATAAACAATTTCTGTAAGCCTCTGAAGGAAGGTTGGTTGGAGGATATATATACAACTAGCTGATTTACCCGATTTCATCCGGGTGGAATTTTTTTTCTGATGATAGAGTGTTTTCATTCAGTATCTTGAGTCCTACCATTTGGCTTGTTGTGGCCCGTTCCAAGTGGTATATACCAGGACTCTTAAAAATTTTAAAATAAAAAAGAAATATTGTATAACATAACAAGTATTGTTTTAGTCGTCAAACTGTTCTTCCCTGTAAGTGCCAAATTACCCAATTGAAGTAAACATGAGAAAAATTGTGCTAGAAACCCAGAAACCCTGGTTCAGGAAAACGGTGTTAATTTAATTGTAGGAATTTTGAATTTTTTCGAGATCTTTCGTTTGGTATGCTATTTGCCCCGATCGGACTCATGCCCGAGATCTTGTGATCACTTGTACATGGTACATTACCCTGCTGCCGGCATGGTCTACGCGCCATTTTTTGTCCCATATTTTTAAATAGCATTCAAACGGCTTACATTAGAACCGTGAAACTTTTTACGTAGCTAGATCTACTTGAGATCGTTCGTTTGGTATGCTATTTGCCCCAATCGGGCTCGTACAGCCTGAGATATAATTTGTACAAGGTACATTACCCTGTTGCCGGCATGGGTTTTGCTCCATTTTTGTCCCATCTTTTTTTTGGGATTGGCCATGGCGCAGCGGTAGCGCTAG
>KE525347.1:4602339-4619490 GCA_000441895.2 Anopheles sinensis
ATATTACGAAATTGATACCCATATTGCGCTTTGACCATTTTAATGGTGGATGGTAGTACTGGAGACACCCTTTGCCCTTCCCCTAAATTGATGAAATTTTAACCCATACTATGTCCCTTCGTAAGTAGTATGTGTACCAAGTTTAGTGAAAATTCGTTCCAAAATCGCTGAATAATATTTTTTTCCATTAATTGTTGCGGAAAGGTGATTGGGAGGGTAGGAGAGGTGGGGAGAACTCAACGAACGAAGTTAAAAAAACCTCATCCTTGGAAAATAAACTACCTTCCAGCCAAGTTTGGTTCAAATAAGTTCGGTAGTTTTGACCTTATGCGGTTATGTTATAAGGATAAACGCTTGCCAGCCTAAACGCCTCCAGTGATGTGTGGTAGGGAGAGGGTAGGAGGAGTATGGGCTAAGATTGAACATTAAGAATCTGGCTAATAGGTTTAGCGACTTCAGATACTACGAAATCGAAACCCTTATTGCGTATTTACCATTTTTTGTGGAGAGGGGTAGTGTGATAGCCCCCCCTTTCCCCTTCTCCTGGATACATGAAATTTCATACCATGCTATGTTCCTTTGTTAGCAGTAGGTGCATCAAGTTTTGTGTAAATCCGTTCAATAATCGTTTAGATATAATTGTTTTTTATCAATATTAGAGGGCAGGTGTTTTGGAGGGTTAAGGAGGTACGATGATATCAACAAATGGAGTTCAAATAACTCATCCTTGGAAAATTAACTACCTTCCAGCCAAGTTTGCTATGGATCGGCACCGTAGGTTAAGCGTAATGCTGTTGCATACATGTGATAAGAATAAACGCTTTTCGTTATGAGCATTGCTATTGTTTTGTTGAGGAGGAGGAGAGTAGGGAGAGATTGGGGTCAGATTGAACATTAAGAGTGTGGCCATTCAATTTAGCGACCACAAATACTGCGAAAAAGATACCCATATTGTATTTTTACCTTTTTTGAGGTAGGTGGTGGTATGAGAGCCCCCTTTTCTCCTTCCCCTACATTGATTAAATTTTAATCCATGCTATGTCACTATGTAAGTAGTATGTGTACCAAGTTTGGTGAAAATACGTTCCATAATCGCTGAGTAATAATTGTTTTTCATTAATTTCAGCGGAAAGGTGTTCAGGAGGGGTATGGAGGAGGGGAGATATAAAAAAACGAAGTTCAAATAACTCATCCCTGGAAAATTAGCTACCTTTCAGCCAAGTTTGGTGTGGATCGGCCCGGTAGATTTTGCGTGATGCGAGCACATACATATATATATACATATTTATATACAGACAACGTTGAGTTTTATATATATAGATTAAAAATCTTCATTGTTTAAGGAATAGCTCCCCTTAAATCTCAAAACCTGTCGATTTAAATACTGCATCACTTTGGTTTTCTGTACAAACAATCAATCTGAACACATCGTTTGAAACCATGGTATATATCTTGATCATGATGCACGTGAAACGCGACTGTACGCTAGGTGACAGTTTAGCTGGTTCTTTAGTTTGTTAGTTCGGAATTAGATTGCTTGGAGCGAAAAGAGTTAGTTCAACAGAAGAAGAGGGCAATGACGATAAATAAGACAGCGCAAAGAGCCATCACTCTTCTGTTTGCTATTCTTAAATCGAGCATTTAATTTTTTAATAGTTGCAAGAAATTATAAGAAATGGAAAAATTGCAACAATTATTTTGTGGCCAAAATTACCAACAATAACGAAAAATACCCTCGCATATCTTAGCCGATTTTTTGTTCATGTTTTTAGAGTGGCTCTCTTTCACCGATCTTGGATTGTTATCTAAGAATAACAGGCAGTTTAGCTGTGGATTTCGCAAACTTAGATCTTATAAGGTTTATGGATGTTTAAGAATTATATGACACTCATAAGATTATTTTATTATTAGAAAAAGTTACAACGCAGTATCTCTACGCGCAGACCCAATCAGAGTGCCAACCATAAAGTCCTGCAAAAGCTAAGAAATCAATAGATTTTCCCCACGGGAACAAAGAGGAACACAAATATCTGATCTAACGCTAACGATGGTGTTCGCTTTTCAGGGACGATTTCCCGTGCGGTGAAGCGATGATTTGATAATTTCTCCCAGAACAATATTCGCTCTTATCTCTAGAGACCAAAAACAAGGTTCTTCAAACCAACCAAACCCACCCTCTTCGTTGAAGAATTAATTGAAGAATGAAGATTTTTCTCATATTTTCGAGCGTTGCTTAACTGCGTCTTTCGCATATTTCGATTGTGTTTTGTTATATCATTTTTATGTTTTTTTCTTTTCAAACAATCCTCATACTGAACAACGTAATCGTTTCCGTGGAAATGAATCTGTTGCTCAAGCTCTCATTGTCTCGCTCAGACAATCTCTTATTGTTCTTTATGGTATTGAAATATCCAACGTGTACCAAAATCCTTCCGTACCGAGACGGTCATGAAGCCTGCTAGATGTCACACGGTGAGGACGGTTAGGTTTTATGTATAAATTTATGATATTGTGATCTTATCATAATCAACTTCCACAAGACGCTGGCATTATCTTTTCCGGCTTTCACCATACTACCAAATTTCAAACCTACATAAACTTACCAACCCTTCTGAGATCCTTAGATCTTTGTATTGTGAAAACACATAATTTATTAAAGCTACTCCGACCAACTCAAAATATGTGTTTAATTCAAAGTGGATCATCCGTCCATATTGATGACGATTTGGAGGATTGTTTGAAAAGTTTGAGATAAAGAACGAGTAGAATTAGGAGCAAACACTTGAGGTTATGAGAAGTTACTGTTTGGAAAAATAATACCTTATTTGCTTTTTAGCTATGAAATAGGATTGCAACTACTTTATTCTTGTTATAATTGATGACTAAATAAATAGCACTAAACTTACTAACATGGGCTTACGCAATCGAGAAACCAAATAATTCTAAACCGATGCCGTAAACATGTGGCAACATTTTGGTTGTTTATAACGAAAAATGTTATGCCAATACCATTAGATCTCTTGTGTAGTAAAATAAACTGGATCCTAACGAGCTTTATGTTTTGGAGTATCTCAATGACAAATCTATCACAAGCATTTCGAGCAACGAGTCTCAATCCATTCCCCGAGAGTAAACCCCAGCTAATTTTCCAAAACCATAAACCGACATAGAAATCTGCAGGGTCTCGAAGGAATTTCCAAAACAATACCAGCTAGATCAACCGATATCACTTTCTTTATCCTTTAGAATCTAACGCGATGGTGTTCCCTTTTAATCAAATCATTAGACTTGTCCCAAATCAAATTAACATCCTGACATCACTGAAGCAGAATTTCTCTCGACGCGATAGAACAACGAAACCTTACCTGTGCCATGGGCCCAAGATGCACTGCTGAAAGCTTCCACTAATCTAGGCATTAATAATTTATCCCTTCCGAAGCGAAAACAACCGACCACATTCCCTGAAACAGCAAATTTCAGGGATCGGATGGAGGTGAAACTGTACTAAAAAGGACACAGTCTCCATACCGTGATCCCACAACTCTTCCTTTTGCCTCGTGTCATCATCGTCATTATTTTGGCCGACGACGGTTTGCTTTTCCCGGGGCCCAGTTCCGGTTTGCGGTAAAAGATACGGTTCCCGCTCCCGGGTAAAAGATAATAAACGCTGAGATTTAGGGAATTTAAGCTAACCCAAGTTGGAACTTCAACTCCTCTTTGCTCTCTGCACCCAATGGTTCGTACGCGTTAAAATCCCAGCGGAACATCTTTGGAGTTGAAGCCGTCCATAAAACGAACTGCTCGTGCTTCAGCAGCTAGTTCGACCCTCAAAGTCGAAAATTATGAAAATTTTGAGACATTTTTCAATGGTTCAACGTGTAATTTAATTTTCCCCGTCGGGCGTGCAGTGCTTCGTCGTCCCGCACGCTACTCTTTCTTCCGCCACCGCCGCCAGTTCTTTTGCGGTATCAATAACATCCCATTTTCACCGGAAAGTCCATAAAAAAACCTCAAAAAAGAAAACTTTCCCGGAACTAAGGAGACTAAACTTCCCGGCTCATTATTAGAGCTATAATTTTTACATATACAAACAGAAATTTTAATTAAAAATAATCCCCACTCTCCAAACCACCGGATTTCCATGAACGTCCAGCAAGCTGCCTTGTTCAAACGGGAAAGTCCTAGGAGCCAAAAGTGCTACCTAACGACGATACGATTCGCTTAGGCCTTTTGCTCTAAGGAAGAAGGAGATGGACGATAGGGTTGAGATACACGGCAGGTTCGTGGCTTACGTGCGAGCCTTTGCAATGGCACACGCGATTGCCATACTTGCGCAATTAACAGTCCGTAAAAATGCAAATGTTCGCATACCATCCCTCAGACGGAGGAGCTGCAACCCTATTTGCCACCAGCACCCTCGTTCCTCTTGACCTTCGACAGGCATTGCGGTCAACCTATTCAAACCTTTACCCATATCCCAAGCGAAGCACATATACATGCATGGTTGCGTTTGCGTGGAAAATCAAGCGAACCATTAGGAAGCTCACCGTCCACATTTTCATTTTTCCCCTGCTATTATGGCCAGGGCGGTAGTTGGTATTTTGTAATTTAGCAAACTAATTTACGAAACTGACGGCTCAAAACTACACTTAATTACTTTAATTATTTTCCATTCTGATATAGGCTGCACCAAGCCCACGCTTGCGAACAGTGAACCGAAAAACAAGTGATTTAAATAATGTGAACGCTTTGCTTTTACTCCATATTAGTTAAACAGACCATTTCAATCGTCAATTGCTTCAACACTTTTTAATAACTTAAATAAAAACCTAGGCAATGTATTTTCAAAAAGTACCTTGTATAGCACGCTGTGCCATATTTACGTACACAACATTTCGATTCTAGTAGTATGCCATGCTCGGAACAATTCCTAATCATTTTAAGTATTATTTCAGTTTCAGGCTGATAGTAAGTCATAACTAAGCAGTGATTTAATCAGTACGTTTCCAAATGACTTTAGAAATTCGATACCACAGCCGACCAAACCTCTTGTGAATGGGGCGAGTAAGTCAGACTCAAAAGTTAAAAATAAATCTACTACCTCTTTCTCCTATCATACTTCCCACCCTAGCAATCGCTATTTGTCGCAACAAAAATGCTGGCAAACTAAATTCATAAACTCACAGAACGGCAAACCGAGTTGCGGGAGGCAAGCACGGGCGAAAAGTGCTCCCTGGAGTGTCCTTACCCTTAAACGATCCGAAGGCAATAAATTTGCCGCCTAATAAAAAATGTCCTCCATGCGCAACCAACAACCAACCCATCCCTTCCTTACAGCGGTTCAGTGCAACGAGCACACTGGAGACACAAAACAGGACCTGTGCGTTCAGCCTTCTGCAGATCTTTTCTTATCTCAGTCGGATAACTTCGAACACCACCCTTATTTCGATTTGTTCGGATTTTTCTTACAATCATCCGCCCTCTGCCAGCCCATACACTCGTTCTTTTTCGCCGACGACTCCTTGCGCCATTTGCCAGCATTATGGAAGCTTTAATTTTCTCGCTCGATGCCGCACAAATGATAAAACTATAAAATTACACCCTCCGTCAAATGCACTCCACGTCTCAACACCCTCGTGCGTACATTTGGCATAGCGCGTGTTTGTGTGCAAGTGTTATATGGAGCAGCTAGAACACCATGGAATGTGCACATTGCAGTCAGTCGATGCTTGCGGCCAATAAAGCAAATAGTCACTGGGGTTCACTAACTACCCGATCCTTGTCTAGAATTTTTTCCCCTTTGGAATTTTGGGAATCCTTGTTCCGTTCTCTGTCCCTTTCTCTCACTTGCATCTCACTCTTTCCCTTTCGTCCCTTTTCTCTCTCACGCACAAATACAAAATCGGTCTCTCACTCCACCCAGATATTTGATGTTACTTTGCTATTTCAAGCAGATGAAACCAACGTTGTGTTACCTCTCAGTTGCGCAAACGGTGCAATTATTGGCTGGGCGGTTTATTCACTCCTGCCGCGGGCTAATTTTGCTGTTAAAAGTTTATCTCGTTTCCTTGCGCCACCAAGCAGCAGGAAACCGTTAGGATCAAAAGATTTTTTCTTCATTTTGCTGTCCCCTTTGCAAAGGAAGAAATTTATGCTTCACTTCGAATTGTTTCGTTGCGTTTTTTTTTCGTCCGCCCATGTTTGGAAATTTCCACATAGAGTTCAAACTCTCCCCTCAGCGATAAAATTCCAGACTCAATAAAATTGCGCACCAAATCGATCTCAACTTTGTCGGAGGGATGCGGAAATTGTAGCACATATACGTGTCGAATTAAATCCCATTGCAGCCCAAACGTCACAGTTACATACACACGCTCACCCGCTTAAACCCTACTCCACGCAGTTATGCTCAGTATGCGAGAGTAGCATAAACTTTAATAGTCATCACCGATGATTTTGAACTTTTAATGTCTATTGAAGATTATTTAAAAATGTGTTTTGATTGTTTCTTTTCTTTAACTATAAAAATCCACCCTACATAAATACATCCTTTCGTTTACTCGCCATGATGTAAATTCATTCAAAGGGCGCTACGCCATTGTGGTATTGCCAGTTCCACGGATGATAGGAAAATAGTTCCTGTTAAAATGTTTGTCAAAATCTATTGGAGTGAATTTGCAAAGAACAAAAACAATACGAAAGCTGCTCAACTAAAACCTTATTATGTGTATAGTTTTCAAAGCCTTAAATTCTACTAGCCTTAAATACTAATAGTCTTCATTAGTCTTCAAAGCCTTAATGTTAGTATCAAATTGTCAGATCCAACAATGCGTAATCACACGACTGAAATTTATGAATGGTCCACAATTTAAGTTCTTTAGTACGACAATAAAGAATATATATATATATATATTCTCTATGCTTACCATTGATACCAATTAGCTCTCATTGAAGAGGTATTTGAACATGAGCTGTAATTGCTAGAAGAGGAAAAATTTGATCTTCTTCGGTCATAGCAAAAACTCAGAGAAGAACATAGATACACAAAGGCTCCGCTGATTAGAAAGCAGAAACTTTGTCCGCATCTCGATCACGTCCTCTGCGTGCTCTTATCGTTGGCATGATTGCAATGACCTTCAACTGCTCCAGTTTCCCTGATGTCGATAATAAGGCACAAAGTTTAATTGAACCTTTCCTCAATTAGGTCACTACTTCATCTATGAACACGCTGATACTCGGTTCCCTGTTACCCTATAGCTAGTGAACTAACGGGGAGTGTCAACATGAATTTAACAATCAAGTAGCATCACTACTTTTTTCTCAAAATGCTTGGAAATGGTTCACTTTTTTATCAAACCTTCACTTTTATATGCAACAACGCTTTTAACTAGTTAGAAAACAGAATACAGAAAAATTTACAGTTTGTCACAATCACCTTGGCTGATATTTCCTCGAGCCACCAGCGCCGAAATCCAAAGCATTGATGAAGTAATAGTAAAATGTCAATGAAAAATAATTGAGCGAAACTCTTTTTAAACCTTCCTTCTGCCCCTTTCCCAATTCGTTTTCGTATCCTGCTCCCTTGCGCATTTCCCATCACTCGCTCAAGCAATGAAAGTTCGCCGTTCTGTCAGGGCGGTTGGTGCCTCGGCGGTTTAATCTATTGTTTCCTTTTCATCAGGACGTACGCAGTCTGTTTCATCCCCCTCCTTTTGTTGCAACTACCACAACCTTGTGTCAAGGCCCTTCCTCTTCTATGATGTCTTAAAAATGGTGAACGAAAACGGCAAGCGCAATGAACAAGCGCAGCAAATCGTGCCACTGAGCTGTTGGCTTAGCCGTCTTCACGCCACCAAAAGCGAATGAAAAGTTTCTTATCCCTAACATTAAATCCCACCGTGCAGTGCTATACCCATCTCAACATCGCTTTTGCATTTATATAATTTCGAGAAAAAATCACTAAGTTTCCATTTCACTTCTATAATATCATACGAAACCCCACCATCTTTTGCCAACTTCCTTCCTTCTGGGTTTATTTTTCTCCAAATGCCAATCCTCAACCTACTCGTTCATTTTCATTTCCCATTGTGGTCATTTCGCTTGTTTTTCACAGTGCTGGGAAATAGTTTTTCAATCTCAATTTCAACGCAACTGGAAAGATGATATTTATTTTGAAGTAGTAGTTTTCATTGCATCACGATTCACGATTTCCATCAAAAACTTCGGTAGCACAAAAGGTTCCGGCTGTGATATAGGCAACAAAAGAAGGAATATAAATTTCGCTCCGCGATTGGTGTTACATAGTGCCACCTGAAAGTAGCTGAAATGTTAGCTGTTCGTGTGAATGAAGTATTAGTAAATAACTGTAAACGTCTGCTTTTTCTCAGTCATTTGTCATGGATTATGTTATGACTACACAAAATAGTTAGAATTGGTAGCATATCGGCCAAAATATATTTTAATTGCAGTCCATCCTGGCCAAAGATGGAGAATTGTAAGAAGATTTACATTTTGTATCAGACCAAAAAGAAGTTGGGCAACATGTATTGTATTCGACTTGTTTCTCGTTAAGATGATATGCAAGGTGTTTTTTCTTCTCCACATAATCAATCCACTTACATGTACTTTTAAATCTGAAACATATCATGTCGTGAAGATTTTGCCCAACATATAAAATATATATTATGTATTGTAACCGCAAAGCTTTGTAATTAAAACCAACTATATACTGTGTTTTATAAGATTTTCAAAATATATTTTCCCTCTTGCATTATGTTTGTAATGGTTTGAATTTTCAATGAGTAAAACAACAATCATAGAACATTTATTTTCCACAAAATCTCTGCCATGAAAAGTCCATGAAAACTCTTTGCAGTGTCTCGGTTGATCGGTGGTAATTCATCTGATTTAGTCAGACAAGGCGCTTACTAGGACGTAACGAGAAAGGCACCAAGAAAACTATCCAATTCAATAAACCGTAGCAGACACGGGTTTTGCCAAAAGCGACCAAGACGACAAAGCCACCTAAATTAGCTATGTCCTATTCCTCTGCAAACTACAATAACGATAGCAACGGGCAAAAAAGTCGTCGCTAATGTTCCATGCGCGAGGAGGCTTTGCACATGGCTGTGTGTGGGGGTTGCTTCCTCGTGACTACAGTCTGGCTGGTTGGCGGGATTGCGGAGAAATCAGGAAAAACTTCGTTCCTGCACTAAAACCACATACAAAACCTACTTCATGCACCTAGGTTGTCGGGCCCGAAAAATTGGATAATCTTTCCCAATTCTTTTACGCTCCAAGTTCTGCTGCTATGAAGAAGTTCGCGAGAGAGGTGTAGCCAGGGGGGCGAAGACTACAAAAACAGACGCTCGGCTGGATGATAGGAGGGCTTGTGAGGGTGGAATAAGTTCCTTTTACACTTAGATGACGTGAACCGTGTAGTTCTTGACAACCGCAACCAGCGGGACACTGTCCTCCTGTCTCCAGCGTCTGGGCCAGTCGTCCCGGCCGCGAACCTGAGTTGGTCGTACACCAGCTCGCAACCGGACACGCAAGAACGAGCGAATTCATTCGTTTGTGCTAGCCTCAACAAATAGTGGCAAACTACTCCGACCACGACCCCTGCTCTCACTAAACCATTGCTAGCTTACCAATGAGGAATCGTGGTACACACGATTCGCAGCTTCACTTCCGGTTCCTGTACTTTTGGTTCTCGCTCTGTTCTTGCACCATACAAGATTGGATTCTGGTGGCTCGTGAAAAACTTTGCCCAGTGAATGTTCCCTCGCAGAGCGACGCAGCTTCATTTCTCGGTTGCTTCTCTACCATTGCACCTTCGTTTAGGTTGTCACCTTATATGTGGGACTGGCTGTTCTCGTAGCTGAAGTTGTATTTTGCTAGCTGGCAGTGCTAGCTCTGCTCCTTCATTCTGAATCGCACGTTTTGCAGAAGGTCATTCCGTAAAGAAAGGAAAACACTGTGGAAACGGCACAAGGATGTGGCGGATACACCGTAGGATTAAAACGGAAATAAAAACCACCTTTTTTCTGCCTTTAGTTTAGGTTTTATTTTCTCAAATGAAATTCACCAACGGATTTGCTGTTCTGTGTGGGGGCGTCGTACGACTAAACACGTGTTCCTCGTTGTACGCTGTCGTCAGCAGTCATTGCTGCATCACGGCAGGTTGCTTCAGGTGGCGGCGTGCTGCAAACATAAAGAAAATCACTTTATTTCTATAAAACAACATACCATGTGCGCCAAAGGACGCGGGAGCGACGACATCGCAAATAACATAATGTAAATATATCTACAAGTTGAATAAAAAAAATCTTATGTGGCACAACATCCCCAAGTGGGACAAGGCCTCTCTCCATGGAGAGTTACTGTTACTGTGACCGAAAGACGGTAATACCGACAAAAACTCATAACTGCTGCTGCACCTAATAGTAGGAGTTTCATTTACCCACCCGTGCTCCTTCCTAAATCCGTAACATTTTCACATTCTTGTTCTTTTATTGCCTTTTTTCCTAGCCTAACCTATAACATTAAAAACTAAATTTATTAACTTCCATTCCGCGGTATCAAAGCACACCAAAAACGAATAACATAAATCTTCAACCACACGACTTCCCTTTAGAGCATCCGAATAGGGAAAGGAAAAGAAAAGAAGCTTAACTCCTAGCAAAGTATAATAAAATAACACCATATAGCATAATATTGGGTGTACAGAAGGGGGGCATGAACAAGACAACCGGCGTTACGCCAGCCGAGTGCCGACGCCGGAGGTCGCATCGTAATACTGCATAAATTTTCCATTGACGGAAACGAACCAAACAAACCCACCCATGGAGCATAAAACTACTAAAATCCAATCCTGCACCATTGCAGTAGAATCGTTTCGCATAAGCGATGTCTTTTCTCCACAGGCTCCGAACAAATAACACGCAACAGCTAAGATTTCCTGGCGCACAGCATGGCACAAGTGAGGGTTCAGATAAAGACACGGTGCTCTCTAATACTGCAGCACGTTTTTGCTGAATTCTCCTGCTCATATTATTTTTTAGCCATTCGAAAAACACGTGTTATCTATTGCTGTTTTTCCGAGGTGAAACAAATAACCCTAACTGGGGTGATCCAATGAACGGGGAACGGGTTCACAACCTAAGACTGTATCAGACCCTGCTGGATGTAGGAGCAGCAAGCAGATTTCCTGGCGGAATGCCCTTGTATTTTTTCGGCACACATGCTTTTAATCCTTTTTTTAGTTTTATTTGAAGACTTGTCGTATTAAAGAAATCACATCAAAAATAATAACTTAAAATCTATACTTTACGTTTACTTTATACAAAAACATTTTCATCAACTTTCACTTACCTCCTGCTATTGCACACGATTTCCAATTTACACTTTCTTTCTGTTTATCTGCCCATCTAGGACTGTGAAGAACATTATTTTACCATTTCACCAAGATACTACCTGCACCACATGGCTGTCAGATACGTCACGCATCCCTGGCACAGCAAAAACCCGTGAAAACACGCCACTGATAGTAGCAAAAGCCAATGCAACTAAACAGAGGGATGTCACCGCGTCAAGCGCTGTTGGCTGGTCTTCAAGCGGACAGATTAAACACGCATACACGCCGTTCCATTTCCCATTCGTCAAGCGACATCGGAACGGCGCCGGGGGCAACAACTCTTGCCATCTCGCGAACTGACAGTGTGGTAAATGTAAGCAAATATTTCATTAAACCTCCACCCCCGCGGCATGCCTAGTAATGTTATCCTGCGCACCCACACATCCTGCTTATTAATTGCTGTCTGGTTCGGGCTTCGCGCGAATAGTCGTCAGGAGGCGCTTTCCCTCGTGCACTTCGTTAACTCCCCGCCGTACGATGGCTGTGAATTGCTGCTCCTCATCCTTCTCACAAAAAGAGCACTGGGAGTCAGAATGTTGTTTCACGGTGGAATTTCCCCTGCAAAAGGACAAACTTTAGAATCGTTCGCTTGCGGAGTGTGAACACTCCGACGACAGTTCCGCCCGTGGTGACGGCTATGCGGAGCGAGCTGCAAGCTGACAAATGCTTACCGAATGGTCAGGCGTTTAATTTCCATCACTCGTCGTTGTCCTCTATCTTCGTTCCAATTCACCAACGACCTGGAAGCTGGTTTTACGACGGAAGGTAAATATTTGGTTGGCATGGTTACAAATGGTTTGTGGCGTTTCTCTTCCTCTTGATTTTACGGTCACTAAAGCTAGTCGCTGTGGCATCAAAACATACTGAACTCGGGCGATGTAGTTTCCGAAAGCATTTTGCATCCTATGCTCCACACCAGTTTCATCTCAAATGCTGTCAAATTGCACCATTCAGGTTGGGTAAGCTAATTCCATTGTTAAAGTGCTTGTGATATAGTAACCGGTTAAAAATCCTTTTTCAAATGAAACGATTTTTATCTACGATTAACTTCACCTAACCAGTTCAGTTCTTTGATCCCTCGCACCAACCATTAGGTGTAAAAGCCAATGCTCACTCACGACACAATAATCTTGCTACTGGCGCGTGAATAAGTGTTATGATCGTCAGATTTTTCGTCGTCAGATCAAAAAGCTACACAAGATGTTGCCAAATAGCCATCACTTGGCATTAAACACGACCCTCAAAGGACGTTTGACGTTGAATGCACAAAAAGGGTTGCAAAAGGGGTCGAGAATAAAACAAAAGTAAAGCATTTTTCAACTATACGTCCTTATATAACGGCATGCCAAGAGGCTGGCCATTAAATTCTCACCCTTCAATCTGCTCCGGCCAGGGTGTGTTCGATTCTCTTGCTACTCGTTTGGTTCGTGCCGCACCAAATCAAAATGTAATATCCGTATTGCCCTCCAGTTCTTCCCGTCAAAACCCGTTCCGTCAATTGCAAACGTGAAGCGTCTTCGTCGGATCTTCGGTCTTTCCGGAAGTGGAACATTTTCTTACGCAATGGCGTTCTATATTGCGAAAGTAATCACCCGAAAGAAAACAAAAAGTACAAGACAAAGAATGAAATATCATCATTCCAGCAAAGTGATATGCCTTCGCCTCCCGTCAGAGCCAGAACTGGAAGCATTTCAAGCACGAGCAACCACGACAGACGTATGTGTAGCCTCCTGCGTCCTCGGCCAAACAGAAGGGCTAGGATTCTCTTTTACGGTATTTCAGTGCTGTCAACTTGTTTTATCACCAATCAAAAAGGAGAACGAACGTTTGCTGGCAGCATCAACAGCCAGCACCGGTTTGTCGGGACCGAACGAAACAATCTGGGCGATATCTTTCCAGAGGACGAACGAGCCGATCCGTATCAGTATCATCTACCGGGTGCGATAACCGGATACGAAGGAAAGCGAGCGGATAAACCTGCATGAGCTTTTTTCTTTCGTTTCGATTCGAGTTGCGAGGTCAAGGCGGCCGATAGGGAGGAACGGCTTATTTTCACAGCAGCTCAGGGATTTTTCATAAGATTTTTCACCTCGTTTCAGTTACTTTTAGTTCAGTCTGGATTTTATGATTTCACCGTCTGTTCCTTGACCGTTTGAACTATACTGAATCACCGAACCGAAGATTGCTTGGAATCTTGCTTACCCACCTCTTCCGCCCCTTTCGGAACACCCTGAGCGGTCGTTACATTTTCTTCCATTCGGCAGTCACTGGAAAAAATTTCCCTTCAAAACTATGGAGAGTACCAAAATTCCTACCACTATCGCTTTTGCGAGCACTTTCGCGTCGAGAACCTTGCTTTGATGGCTAAACCCGATTCAAAGGAAATGGTAGAAACGCTTCTCTTGAAGATGCTCGCAAATCGAAAGCCAGCCATCATAAGTCGTTAGAGATAAAAGGGAACAATAGAATCCCACGTTGTAAGCAAGCAAGATAAACTATACCAGAAATGATATAAATTCCATTCGGACTGTTTTATGACTAATACTTAAGCTTACTTTTTAACGAAATTAAAATTATTACTTAAACGTGCCAACAGCTGTTTATTTTTTGACGAACGCAGCCATACCAGGTTCGGGCCAATCGTTATTCCAAACAATCTACTGTCAGCTTTCACTAACCGAAATTTTAATCTCAATTAAAGTGCAAGCTACATATTACTTCGATTTAAGCGATTTGATCATCTGATCCCTCATAATTGATTAATGCAGCATCATCGGTATTCAATTCTAACGAAAGCTTCCAAACTTTCCTTTGACGATGACAAAAAACTTTTTCAATTTGTAAAGACATTTAGAGCCACAATTACCAACAGTGTCAATGATATCATAAACTGTTATTGCTGTTGCTTAAAAAAATTTGGAAAGAATATATTTTCCGCTACTGTGGCAAATTGCTAGTCAACTGAAAATGATTTGACTGAAACAGTCTAAACAGGAAACTCATGGACCATTGACGACGGTTTCATATATTCACTGTATCTGTTTCCTTCACTAATTATTCATCCTTGTGTTTGTGTTAGTTGTCTATTTGTTGCGTTTCAAAATAAACCAAAACAATATTTACATGTTATCTCAATTTGAACATGGCTTCAACCTTCATTCAATGGGGCAGGTAAAGGGCACAAATCGTTTGGGTTACAAAATTGGTTCGGTTAGGCCAGTATCTCGTCGTACCATGGCTATGCTAATGGGCAAATTGTTATGCAATGTTCGGAATTGCTAATTTCAGCAAAATATTTTCTCCATCCACGAGTGCGTAGCGAAAAAATCAACGGTCGCGACCATGGCGACGACATGTACAACGACTGGGCCGGTATTCAAAGCACAGGGAAACTCAATCCCTGTTCTTTCTGCCATTTGATGAATTAATAGAGTCCTCAGATGAAGAGTATCCTGCTAGACGTGGATAGATCACTGTCTTTACAGGCACGTTGGGGTGACCAACGATGCCGAAAAGCATGATACAAACGACCATTTTCCACCTTCCCAACCCCCCCCCCCCCTCCCATCACCTTGGCACCTGACTGGGAAAAGCGAGTAGGATGGAAAACACATGTTTCGCCCATGAAAACACGTGCTCGAGCCCAACAGCAACGGCTACATTTCAATGCATAAATGAATATTTATCCGCTCTTCTTGACTGAGGCAACTCCAGAACGTAATTCATTTTCTAAACCCAGTATCCAGCCGCTTCCACCTTCCAAATGACCGTTTGCCTGTGGCTCTGTTCCAGTTGTGTGGCATGGTTGTTTTTCGATATTGCGCATATATTTAGGAATATGTCTTTTTTGCCAGTCGTTCCTGCCATTTGCGATATAGGCTCGAATACATGTTATCTGTAGATCTGCATAAATAAATAGCGCTGAAAAAACCCCTGCCCAATTGAGGGAGTATAGACAGAAAGATTAGCATTACGTTCTCCGAATCCTTGCTGTTGTTGTTTCAGCTCGGAGTTTTCCTTTGATTGTACTGCATCTCTGATGCGGTTCTGGAAATCGTTCTGCAAGATGAAAGGGTTCACCCCTGTTTGAGTTTTTCGTTTCGTCGGAGCACTAGAGTTGATTAGCAATTCGCATCATCAATTCGACGAATGATTCACTTCGAAAAAAGTTTCTTTCTTCGTACTGGCTGGAAGGTAGCTAATTTTTCAAGGATGAGTTTTTTAACTTCGTTTGTTGATATCTTCCCGCCTTCTTACCCTTCCTGAACACCTTTCCGCGAAAATTAATAAAAAAACAATTATTACTCAGCGATTATTGAACGGATTTACACTAAACTTGGTACACATACTACTTACATAGTAACATAGCAATGGTAAAAATTTCATTCATGTATGGGAAGGGAAAAGGGGGCTGTAAAAAAAACTCCCTACCTCCAAAATGGTATAAATACAAAATGGGTACTATTTTCGCGGTATTTGTGATCTTTAAATCAAATGATCACAGTCCCATATCTACACTATAACTCCCTCTACCCTCTCCTTTGCAACAAAACAATGGTGGTGCTTGGTAGTAAAATATTAAAGCTTATAAAATGTGTGTCATCTTCACGCCAAATTTCCCGAGCCTATTTGTATTAAACTTTCCTGGAAAGTAGCTAACTTTTGTAGTAAAATATCTTCGAATTTCTTATGCAGACATCCTTCTTCTTTCTTAAACCTTGAAGATTCAGGAGCGGATTTTTACGAAAGTTAGTGCGCATACTGGTTAAACCGTTTCACCGGCCTCTCCAACCTGTCTCCAGCAGTATCTACATCGCTTCTTTCACGCTTCTCTGTTTCTGTTTATTTTGCATGTCGACCCCAGCGCATCTGAAGGACACTGCCGAACCCACTTTCTTCTTGATTGGGTCAGCATTCCCAAATGTGACTAGGCCTCTCTCCGTGGAGAGTTTCTGTGACCGAAAAGACGGTAAATTATAGATCGGTGGTCAGCCGTTCGTAATACCGGTAGATGACAGACGCGGGATTCGACCCCACACCTATTGCGTGGTGTTTTCTAGCGCTATCGCTGGGCCATGGGCACCCCAAAAAAAAGATGGGACAAAAAATGGGGCAAAACCCATGTCGACAACAGGGTAATGTACCTTGTACAAATTATATCTCGGGCTGTATGAGTGTGATCGGGGCAAATAGCATACCAATCGAAAGATCTCGAGTAGATCTAGCTATGGAAAAAGTTTCACGTCTCTTATGTAAGCCGTCTGGACGCTATTAAAAAAAAAGGGGACAAAACCCATGCCGATAACAGGGTAATGTACCTTGTACAAATTATATCTCGGGCTGTATGAGTTCGGTTGAGGCAAATAGCATACCAATCAAAAGATCTCCAATAGATCTAGCTACGAAAAAATTTTCACGGCTCTAATGTAAGCCGTTTGGATGCTATTAAAAAAAGATGGGGCAAAACCCATGCCAACAACAGGGTAATTTACCTCGTACAAATTATATCTCGGACTGTATGAGTGTGATCGGAGAAAATAGCATACCAATCAAAAGATTTCAAGTAGAATAAGCTACGAAAAAAGATTCACGTCTCTAATGTAAGCCGTCTGGACGCTATTAAAAAAATATGAGACAAAATCCTTGCTGGAAACAGGATAATGTACTTTGTACAATTTATATCTCGAGCTGTATGAGTCCGATTGGGACAAATACCATACCAATCGAAAGATCTT
>KE525347.1:4620886-4639252 GCA_000441895.2 Anopheles sinensis
AGTTAATTCTACTCGAGATCTTTCGATTGATATGCTATTTTCCCCGATCGGACTCATACAGCCCGAGATTTTATTTATCTTTTCTCTGTTTTCCCACCCCATTCGGGCATCGGCAGTGCACGGTTTGAGTTTTCTCCAGGACCTGGCTGTCGAAAATGTCGTGAAAAAACCCAAATCCACCAGCAAATATGCAGTGAGTGGGAAAATCAGTGTCAGTGTCGCCTCCGTGAAAGAACACACAGGACACATACGGGTGTGTAGGTGCACAAAATCTATGTGCCTTTCGGTTATCGAATTTGAATAGCAGATTGAGGGGGGGGGGAGAGTTTTTGTTTCGCAGGGCCTATGCAGTTTTCCACCTGCTGACTGCGAGTAGAGTAATATGGAAAGCCAAAAACAAACATGGCATTGTATCACGCAGAATCTACCAAGCCTATTTATACCAAACTTGGCTGGAAAGTAACTAATTTTCCAAGAGTGAGTTCAAGCTTCTTTTGTGGATGTCTCCTTACCAAACTATCCATCCCTTATCCCCCTACAATTATTATAAATGTTTTTGTTTTGTTTTGAAACAATGAGATATGTTTCTTTTTTGTATTGAAACAAAAAGTTTTGAAACAATTCATAAAACCTAACTTAACAATTTTGAATATTTTCAAATTGTTGAAAAAAAATTGTTAAAGTGCGAACCAAATAATGTTTATGACATAATTAACCTTCCACTCCCTTTCTACTTTGCGATCGGTTCTACTATCGGATGCTCGAATAATAAGAGAATGTTTCCATTATCTTTAAAGTACTAAATAAGCCCTTCCAGTGTAAGACCCATCTGCACTCGACATAAAAAAAACATGGGCCAGACACACGCTGACTCTGTTTTTCATGCAAATGCTGTCGTGCTTTACCGATAGGCTACGGTGCGATGCAAATAACTTCCAATTAACACCAGCTGCTACTTCATTTCGGATCAATTACGCTATTTAGCAGACGCGTCGTATATCGAAAAAAAAATCTGTTGAACAATCGCAATATCAGAGCATGGCAACGCTGTGCAAAACAGGAGGAACGAAAAGTTGCTGAAAAATTAATGATCTTAATTTGGTACCCTCAATTTTTCGCACACCAAACGCATCTGCAACAAAAAAAAAAATAATAATAATAAAGCAATAACCGAACAAGCTGCTTCCCGGATGACAAAATCGATTGTTCGAGCTAATTAGAATTCAGACCTGCTTTCATTTTTCGATTCCACAGAATACCCGGATCGTAACGAATTTCCCGATGTCTTTTGTAACAAACATAACCTAGGACCAACCTCGGTTGAGGTCCGATTCATCCGATATTGACGACATCCCTATGTACTACCTCGTTGTTTGATACATCCCCGGAGAGCACGTATGGAAATGATTGAAACGGTAACTACTGTAGCAATTAGCTTAAATGATGTCCACCCGGAAGGGTAGACTTATGGGGATTGTGTTGCCCTATCCTTCCTTCAACATCAAACCGATATCTATTATTCACCACCGCTTTGAGGCTCCGTGTCCAGGATATAGACAATTCTATGCAAGCGAAAGGACAACTTCGTTGCCCAACTTGAGCGCCGGAAACCTATGTGACGGGCATAAATCGACCTCCTGCTTGTGGATGCCAACCATGCAACAACTCTTCTGGTGCTCTCTTTTCAACATCCATTGGCAGCACAAGCCACGTGACGTTGGGCAGCTATCATATAATCCATCATTCAAAAAGCATCACTATATCAGACGATGCATGATAAAATGCTCACAAAACGCATCGTTGGAAATTCTCGTGAGGTGAGATGGAAGCCATAACTTACAAAGTGTTTTGCCTTTTCATTATATTGTTGTCCTCAATGCTGATAGCTATTGCTGAATACTTTTTGCTGCATGGACTTTTGCAAAGACGACGTAAAACACGGATGCTCACTCAATAATACGAAAGGTTAATAAAAACATATGCACTTATGCACACAGTTTTAGTAGCTTCTAAGTATTTATTAAAGACCTGCCGGCATGGATCGGCATCAAAGGGGTCAGGACACAACCGAACCCATTCAACATTCCAGCCGTATAAAATTCCCTTTAAAAACAGATTAAACTCACCATTTGCCTCTGGTGGATTCGATTCGAATTCGAGGAAAAGGTGGATCATTGATATCGATTTTCCGCACTCGGAGTTGGTTGTATTAGCACACATACTGAACGCTCAAACATCCTGCCGCATGAAATGAGTTCTTAAATTTCTCGTCTCCGACGATGTACAGGGGCAACATTCTGTTTTGATGGCAACATGTCATTGCACATGTCCACCCTGCCACCATGGAATCACAATGGCGGCAAAATTGGGTTGAAGCAAACGTACTCTACGCAATGGTCAGTGGGTGGACATTAATTTGACAGGCGATTCCGAGGCACAATAACTTCACAAATATGCCCATAAAATGAGTGGCGAACGTCGACCATCCGGTTCGAAACCGCTTTATGATTATGACGGGATACAGCCATAACATTTTTCCACCTGTGAAGATTTAAATCAGCACTATTACCACTAGACTGCACTTCTCTCTAAACTCTTAGAGCGTATCCACTCTATAATGTCGTGACAGTATCAATCTCAGAAAACAGGAAATTAAAAAGAAAAAGTACGAGAAGCATAGAACATTATAGAAATTAGGATAGGAAAAACCAATATATAAAATTTCCTCAGGGTGCTCCTTAATCTTTAGTGTAGAAAAGATGTCGTAGGCAAGAAAGCGTGACATTCTTTACTGTTATAGATATCTCGCAATCTTCTCTATTCGCAGATTGCATTGCTCCGAGCTGGGCCTCTCTATTTACGCGTGTCGAAACCATTTGCAACACTTTGTACGCCAATTCATGCTATGCATGCCGTTGAATCTGTTAGAAGTAGCATCATTCGTCAGAAAAAAAAGCCGTTTAGGGCGGAATATAAAGAATGAAAAATAATAAAAATCAAACTTCCCCCGCTAGCTATTCTTCTTTTCATCTAACTGAATCCAATTGAGAGCAAGCGTTGTATTTTCACTTGGTAGGAGGAACCCGTAATGTCTCAGCCCGACTGAAGAGCATCTTCGTCTCGTTGTGGCCTGCATTCCCATTTAAATCAATTTCTAATGACACAAAACACGTTTGCCCTGCGCGTCGTTTAGCGACATTCCCTTATTGGAAGGGAGCAAACCCTTGGCGTCAGGAACAAACGCCAATGGTCTATCTATCGTAACGTAACTTCACCATGACTTCGTTAAGGAATTGTTTGTCCCATTCGCTTTCCTCCTTTGTTATTCCACATCTCTTTTTCTCTTCAGTTACCTGCCTCGTAGCCCCTCATCGCTCAGGTTGCTAACTTCGTTGGGATGGAAATATGTTAATTTAAATTATGATGCGAAAATTTATAGGGTGTCGCAAAGTGATGGGGTGACGAGGCTGCTCTACGAGAAAGTACACCCAGAGACGATTTAGTCAGCCTTCCTGTGTGCTCGCACGGTGGAAAGCAACTTCCGGTTGCCCGGAAACTTTCGGATTACTCAAAGGCACGGAATGTAGAGAAGACGCTGTGCCCGGTTACTCCCACCACATTGCTTACCCATCCTCTCTTCTCTTGTTGCTGGTTGATTATTTGTCCAGGATCCAAATTTTCTGAGTTAGCGTCGTTCGGCACCCGACGGAGGATCGAAGAGAACTTTGTGTTTAACTTGTTAATGCAATTTAATTAATTTGATTGAAGTGCACAGACGCCCACGACACAGGAAGGAAATGGACACGCGTCGCAGGTTTACGCATTTCTTGACACGATGAATCTTGTTACCCCGCCCGGGACTCTTCCGGAAGTCATTTGGCGCTCAATATTTGGTAAGCTACAAATTATTCAACACTTTCGACTCGCGATTCGCTTCCAAAATGCCAGGGGAAATGTTACAATTGAAAGCTAGACGGCCACCCACAGGGTGTCGTCACTTAACCGGGTTTCAATGTGATGCAAATATCGTATGGGTCCACATCAATCTCGCCTGATCAATCATCCCTCGAAAAGAGGTCAGCCCGGAGGACCTGCAGCCATGTAAACGCGCTAACAAATAAAAACGATAATCCAATTATAACAGCATAGCATCGGCTGAATGTACCACGGTCATTTATTTCCCATGAAAATAGTAATTTCCCAGAAACTCGAACTCGACTCTAAAGGCTCAAATATATTGGTTTCATTCAATTTGTTCAAATTTTAATGACAGTTCAAATTTGCATATTTTTCTACCATTTTTTTTTTCATATTTTGGCAATTACAAAACCACCCCGCTTATTTAATTTAACCTCACCTCATCATGAACTTTTACTACATTATAGCGTTGGATCTTTGCTTTGCTTTGTCCGCTCAAACCACCTACTTTTCCATCCTTTTTTCATTCATACGTTTCATACGCATTTTCAGCATTAATTTTGTTGTTTGAATCATATGCAACAGAAGAGCCATAGTTGGTTAAAACTGGATAAAAACGACGGAGGAAAGCCACTGCAGCCAAAAAGGGCTGAGGGTTTTTTTTAAATTAAATTAAAAATCCTTGTCCTCTCTCATGTCCTCCGCTACAACCACATTCATTTTCGATCCACGTTTTATGCGGTCTGCAGGACACAGGGTAAAAGCAACGGCATCAACAAGCGAAAAAAAACAGTAGGGAAATCCAGGATGAACCAGCCGCTTCGCAGTTAAAATTGTATGGTACATTCGAATTTCATGATTGGTTGCATGACCAAATGCGCTTTTCACTACCATGGCTTCATTTCCATGCCGTTTACTAACAATCATCCAGGATGGCATGTGGCTGTTTCCTGTTTTTCTGATGTCTTTTTAATTAACACAAATTTGCACATCCAATAGGATTAATTGTACTAATTTAGATGAATTTGGCGTTTTCGCAAATTGTGTTTAAACAAGATTACATTACCGCTCCATTACTATATAGTAGATGTAACGTTTAAACAAAAAGCCTCAAATCCTGATTATTTTCATTTTTCTTTCTCTGTTCTGTAAATTCAACTGCATAATTTAAAGACGTTCCACACTTTGGCCAATTAGTCTCTGTTGTTTGGGCAGGGGAAAGTAGCTAAACAAATGTAATTGCGTTAGCCATTATGGCAACTTGGTAATGTGGTTTATGGGTTCGAACCCGACTAGAGATGAACCAATCCGAAAAGAAATCGCGCAAGAACAGTTTCATAGAAAGGGAAAAGCTTTCACATGATATCAAAATGGGACTCCCATGAAGTTGCACACACGAGAATACAATAGTCAACATTTGAAAAGTAATACTAAAGAATTATCAATTCTCGGTATCAGTTTCCCAGTTATTATAAGAAGTTAAGTAACATAAGATAATGAACCAAGTAAAACACATGGCATAAGATCATGCACCAGTTAAAATAACTTACTTTTAACTATGCGACCATAACCAAAACTATTCAAGGTACTAACAATCCTTAAATCAAATTTTGCAACTGGTTGTATTCGGATTGTCACATTACTTCAAAACAAGGCAAATGAAGAGCTGTCTCAAATAGACTAATAGTATGTGTTGAACCATCTAATTGCCCTCCAATGAAAATAACGATTACGGCCTGGAACCGAAAATGAGCTACATCGACCATATTTTCGCAAAGGGGGTAAAATCGGAGGCACAAATGAAAAGCAAAAGACAATTGCTTGGGGAACGAGATACGAACCGATAATCCGCACCAAATCCGAAGGTTCAGCTTCTGAGCCGTACATGGTGTTCATGCTAGCAAAACATCATGTGTTTTTTGTCAGTAATTCTTGCAAATAGGATGCGATGATTTGAGTTTCGTCAACGGTCCCCAATATGAGGCTGACGTATTGACCACCAACACGACCACAGATGCTTGGTAGGCTCAGTATTGCCACATCCGGTCGCATCCGAAATGCTCACCCTAGTTTCTTTTTCTACGCGAAAATTAATATACTGCCCATGCCAACCAATCTGTTCCATTCATTCCTTCCAACCGACTTTGCGACAAAGAAGCTGGAAGGGCATGTACGAATTCAGCTCCGGTTACCGAGAAGCTGGACCTATGACAGACGGCTCCCGATGGGATCAAAAATGTAATTAATTTCTAAGCCGAGAACAAAATCCGGAAGTCAAATGTGTCGCAGTCGGACCTGTTCAAACGGAAGAAAAGAAACAATTAGCTAAAGACTCGTGCAGGTGCTGTTGAGGAATATACCAGAGGAAAATAAACTCCCACCCCTCAATCCGGGGATTTCAGATCCCCATGACCGTAGCGCTCGCTCACATCTGTGACAGAAGCGAGTGACAGTTGATTTGAGGTCATGAATTAACAGCACTAACACTTGGTTGTCGTCCTGCCCGACAAACGTCGTATCCTTCTAAACACTTTCCCCTACGTCAATGAGTGTTCACCCCAATAATTAGAAATCTTCTCATGTTTTCCTTCGGAATCATTTTTTTAACGAGACAAATTCAAAGGCTTATCAAACAAACATCGGCTCTTATGTTTATATTCCCCCGTGTGATGTATCAAAAAGTTCAATGGTACTCTGCGGTTTCTTCATTGTCATAATTTTAAAGTATCGAAGTATACATGAAAGATAAAAGTTTAAATAAACTTGAACGCTGAATCTCAAATACTGCGTTGTATGTTCATAAAAGTTGCGATTGCAACATGACTAACTCTTAAAAACTCGGCGTTCTTTATCATGCCTTTTTCTTGCTGATAAACAAAATATTTCAAATATTTAGAAGGTTTCAAACATATCCTTTAAAAAAAAAAACTCTCTCTTTTTTCTCCCACTTCTGCTATAACTTTTCTCTACATCGTTGTTCATCTCCACATCCTCAATGCTACTCCGTGACCGTTTTTAAGGATGTTTAATTTTAATTGCCTTGTGCTACCGAATTATGCAAACATAACATGGCTAAATTTTCGGGAAACTTTTAACATATCTCACTTTCTTTAAAAACCACATAGTCACTTCACCGATGCAGACATATTCGCCTTAAAAAACATAGCGAAAGCACATACCCTGCAGATGACAACCTCATGAAAGTTTATCACATTCCAAAAAAGCTGCTTGTTTTTGTATTAACGATGCGACAGTCTACGCCTATCCCTAAACAAAGGTAAAATAACAGAATCCTCTATAATATCAAAACCGTTTTTCAAAGAACAAGAATTTCATCCTTGTGCAGGACAGTTTTTCCAGTCGTCATTCTTTGGCGGCAGAAGTATCGTATTTTCCGCCATGCGAAATCACATAAACCCTCATCTTCTCCGAAAATGTCGACATTCTTATCGACTAATGACTCTTCTCAACAAACTTTCTCCACGTAGAACTTCACACTAACTATAATGTGACGACCAAGGTAAAAATATCAGTAGCTTACTTTCTATCAAACCACAATGCGGGAAGTTGTAAAGGAACATCGGATTTAGAACTTAGACCTTACTTTATTGACCGCAATGCTTTGCAGAGTAAGTCCAATGACTGATAAAAATAAACGTGAGTTATAAGCAACTGCAAAACTTATTCGTAACCGACTTTCCCTACGACAACTGCACGAATCTCTCACGAAAAATATATAATCAGGAAAATAACTTAAATCGAAACATTGGTAAACTAAAATCATAAAAATCATAAAAATGACAAAACATTTCAGCCAAATATAAACTTATCATTCTACAAAAGCGGTAGGTACGCGGGGCTCAAACCTTTTACCAACAAAGTAGTTTTGGAAAATATTACTTTATTTTTTTAATGTCGAAGAACAAATTTTGATAAAAAATTTACAATCCTTGAGAATTCCCCAGGCATTTTCAGCTCATTCAGGATATTTTTGAAGCAACCCACCTTTTTCAGGGATGACCCAGTGAATTTTATTTCCAAGACATCTTCTAACACTGTCACGAAAGAAAATCAAACACATTAAACCCTCTCATGCGTTTAAAATGATATTTTGCTTATCTCCCCCAATAGCACAACGGCACACTACTACGTGATGTTGATGATGTCTCCGATGACAGCGTCGTTGAAGGGATCCAGGGCGAGGCCAGGATAGATTGCGGGAAATGGATTTTCTTACCACACATCCGGGACTCATATTCTGACCGAGTGATGCCACACGGGCTACAAAATTGCGAAACTGTGGAAGCGAAACTTTCGAGGTGAGTTTAAATTATTCATATCTGACTCTGTCCCTCGAGAGTCAGTGGCCACTGATGCCTTAGTTGGCGGGATGTTTTATCCATCGCGATTACGCTCCCCGAAAATCTATGTTAAGCCGCATGTCCCGTCTGGCGCGGTGCGTCCTGTCACTGATTGCATCCACCGTGTGGTAGAATGTAGTTGATAATGGTTTCTTTTTATCTCAGACTATTCCTCACATCCGGTACCCTCATCGGAAAACACAATGCACCAGGCAGGGGCGCTCTGCTGAGAAATTTCACAAGCAAGGCATGGTTCCAGCTAATGGTCTCATCTATTGCATCTATTATTTACAACTGAGAACCGCGTACAACTTTCATTCGCATCGAGCAACATAAAAACAGGCGCCTTATATCGGAAGCGCGCTTTACCAGAAGAAATATATTTATATTTATGCAAAATTGCCAGCACCGGGAGCGGAAAAGCACATTAAAAATGAAAATTACACTCGCTGCTACGCAAACAAGCCCCAAAGTGCCGCAGCCAATGGCACTATCTGCGCAAAAACGCCATCTTCCCTGGAACCACTGCAGGAAACTTTCCACTATAACAAACAAGAAGCTTAAAGTTTGCTAAAGAACTTGTTCATCGTGCATGCCAAGGCATGCTGAGGATCTGTATACAGTACCTGTGGCTTGAAGACGTTGTGCAAGCATCGCGCATGAGGCACTAGGAACAAATAAAGGCGTCGGCATTCATTCTTCTTATCCAAACCTTATGTTCGAATGTGCCGTCTTACTGGACAGGGTTAAACAATTCGACATTAATTTCAATTTAAATTATTAAGCCGCAACTTTCACACTACCAATGAATAGTGCAAGTTCCGGTGCACGTACCCAACACGCTTGTAGCGAATCTTTATAATAGCAAACAGTTCTGTTTTATTGAAATCTACCCAGGATCAAATGCACATTGAAAATGGGGTAGGGATCTCGATGTAGCAGTGCTGAAAATAAACGCTTCCAACTTCCAACCGAACTTCCTCGGGAGCAATATCACGTGTTTATGGATATTTATAGGCTGAAGTTAATAGTAGTCATCTGCATGCACAACACTTTAATGCTAACCACATTCAGCAGCTCGAACGAAAAACAACCATATCTGGAGCCAGTGCCATACGCCAACTTCAGGACAATGGGTACGCTCTCCAAGGGTTCACCCACACACCGCACAGCTCGCCATCTTGAACCCGTGCCGTTCGTGTTAGAAAGAAAATCCAGCACCGCACATTGCAATAGCGAAGAAAAGCTGCAATTTCATTGCAACAGTACAACGATGCTTTCGCGTTGCGATTGCGACTGGCATTCGCAATGTGGCCACAGTTTCGCATTTCCATCGCATTAGGCGGTAAGAAGAAACTTTCAATACTGTTCCTACCATTTCGGTTCAATTTCCCGACCGAGGAATAGTGCAAAAACTTCTAAACCTGTTTCCGGTTTATTGTCAACGACGCGCTTCGTTGGGAAATAAAAATTCGCCCTGCAAAACTTCTTCCGCTAGAGGCAAAACTTGCTTCACAAAAAAAACCCCAAACTTTTGCGGGCGACGAAGAAGGAGTGAGGTGAGGCAAGGAATAGAGAAAATATGGACCCTTTTCTTCGACAAAGTCCCTTGCCGATGGAAACCGTTTTAACTAAAACCTGCACTAAAAAGGCTCAATCGGGTTGGACGGAAAGGCGCAAAAGAAATAAAGTACATTCGTACAGCAAAAGGATGGTGCGATCGGTGGCGGGTCAGCTTCTGCAGGTGAACTTTTCCACTTCTGGCCCAATCAATTCAATCAACTCCGGCATTCTTAACTACTTCCTTTGCCCTCCGATATTCGGTTTTGCCCTCAAAAGTCACACCTTCGTTTTATCCTTACGAAGGGGATGTTAAACTTGTTTTCCATTTCGCTATGGCAGTCTCATCGGGATTCCGACACATAAGACGCAACTTGTGTTGTTAGACAGCACCAATCTGGTGCCAGCTATTGACAAAATCGAGGTTGGTCTGGGAGCTGTAACGAATGTTAGCCAGCTCCTACTAACTTCGCTTGTCACGGGGAAATGCAAAATATCTATTCTTTAACAAATGCCGCTTGTTCCAATATACGTTCCATTTTACCTTTTGTTGACTAGGATGGCCGTTGAAGTTGGGACAGAAGTTTTCGCATATCACCCTTCGGTCAACCAAAACCGCGATTCTCGGCACTATTCACCACCCTAGAACTATTGATACAAAAACTGTGGAACTGTATCGAGATTTTTTCGTATTCACATTTAGTCTCCGCTGACCAAAACGAACGCGTTTGAGGCCTAACTTTGCATAACATTGCTTGTATATCGGCTACGTTGAAAAAGTTTCCGTACTCCCTCTAAAAGTAAGGTTAAGCTTGCGGGCAAACGGTATCCGAGGAAGGTTTGAATTTATTTTACATTAAAATATTGCTTCAGTAAAACGCTGCTATTAACAACGCATGATGAATAATTCATCTATTTCGGGTAGTCAAAGCACAAAGAATTTCCAACTTCCCGTCAGAGATGTTTACTCCAAAATTCGTGTCAGCCATAGCCTTCGTTCATCGAAACCCAGCTGACCTGGGATCCTGGCCTGCAAGACTTATGCATGAGATGGATACGACGATTCCCGCGGGGTTGTAGATGCGTTTCAAACCCGCTCGTTGCTCAATGTACGTACAACGAGTCCAAGCAATCTAAGTGAGAACAACATATTTAGTTATAAAAAGTATAGCCGCACATGGATGGTACACAACTTGACCAGTAACGGGGAGACATTAGACGCCCTCGGCCTTAGCACGCTTACAGACGGGATTGTAATCAAACGTAACGAAGCTTAAATTGACAAGCAAATTGGCACCCTAACGCCGGAGATATAGCCTGTTCCATCGCACTGCGAAAATCCGTCGCGGCCAGTGCGTTGCTAAATAAAAAAGGAGAAACTCCCTAAGCACTGTGTCGTTTAATTAACGCTCCAACGGAGCCCCCTTGTGATGAATGGTTACCCGATCTCGACGAGAGAGTTCCGCATCGTTCTTTCCGGATCAGGCAAATGGCCGTCCAAGCTGCTGGCCCAACCGGCTTGTACAGGTATGACAAGTGTCACTAATCCCCCAGGTATCGCTGGCGATGGTCGCTGGTCATTACATAACCCGGGCCCTGGCACCGGAACCAGTGCGTTGGCTCGGCTTGCTCACTGGATGTGCTTTGAATATTGCATCAGTACTACAAAAACCGACGCACCAGTGCATTGGAAAGCAAATAAAAGTGTCCTTTCCTCCCTCTTTTACCCCATTTTTCTTGCTGCTTGTCTGGCGCTCTTTCTCTCAGAATCGATGCACATCCAATCAAATACTGATCCCTTATTTGCTGGCATGGTTTTTGCGATAAAAAGCGATAAAAAGCACATATTTCAACCTAAAGGCATATTGGCGACATCAAGACAAGTGAACAGCCTGAATGGAATAGAATGTTTTCCAAGTATATAAGCATTTTTTCGTTCTACCGAAATAAAAAGAGTGCAAATATTGATACAGCAAAACCTGTCATAAAATTGGTTTAAGAGCTATCAAAATATTTATGCTTGGGTGGCAATTTCGATAACACATAAATCAATGAGAACAGCAGAAGCAAGGACAATTTTCGTTCAATGGAATTCGATCATAAAACCTGTTTACTTGAGAGAGAGATTCGTTATTTTGAATACTTTAAATCGTTTACCCATTTGACCTATCTAACCACGTTCTATCGCTTTGTTCTAACGTTCCGGCATTCAAAAAAACTCAAAAATGTGGCCGTACTGTTAATTGATAATTCACAAACAATTATAAAACGGCGTACTCTCTCCTTTGCATTGAACATGAATTGCTATTCTATCATAAAATACATTTACAATTTATGTGTCGTAAATCCGATCAAAATACAGCAGTCTTTTCCGAAAGATGAAGGAATCGCAATTGATGTTCGAACAGACAGACACAACAAAACCCCTCTGAGAGGCCTTAATTCTTCTTCAACATCTTCATCCAATAAAACTCGGAAAGGTGTCCTGAGTAAAATTAAGCAGATGAGCCACCCTTCTCCATCGCCTCTGTGTAACTACCACAAACACAGACAGCAATATTCCAAGCATCCTGAACGACGCAGCGGTTTGAACGTGATCAAGTGCTAGTCCGTGGAATTCAAATTAGAAGCCCGCCACAAACACCTCCCCCCAGACTGGGGAGAAGGATTAGCGCGAGGAACACGTTTTAGTAGCGGCCACGTCCACCATCATCGTGCAGAGAGAACGCGGACTGGTGGCAAGTACCCATCAGATTAGCGCCCAACCTTTGGCGTTTTTTTAGTTTTCTTTTTTTTTGTCTCTACAGGTTTGCTTTCGATAAATCACCCTGTTGCTCAAAGCTAGCGCGCTAGCTGGCGTCTTCATCGATGTGGAAGCGCGGCCGCTACAGAGTCATAAAACCATAAGTCCATAAAATGCCCCCGCGTTCGAAACCATCTGCAGAAAGTAAAAGAAGAGCATTCCACCTCGAACACATATTTCATCATAAAACATAAAACACAACTAACAGACACACGCACACCGCATGCGACGATCATGGGCACTTGATGACGGCTACGAAACGTTCCTGCGGTGGCCAGTTTTCATCACATACCGGGTCACTTTATAAGTTTCCGAGGCGTGGTGCGGTCACTTCTATCAGAGTGAAAGCAGGATAATTTGTTTGCCTCGTCCACGTTTCCGTCCACAAATGATTCGAACCGCAAATGGTAAGCCCACATGAAATGTCCCTGCCTTTAAGCCGTGATGAAAAAGTTGTCAAACAGAAAAAGAAACAAATTCTCTCGTCGTAAACACGCGCACGAGTGTCGCTGCTTACCTCTGCACGCTTAGCCCTATAAACATCATAAAGAAATCGGGCCGTCAACTTAGATGCTAAAAATGTGTTGAAAATTGAACAAGAATGAGTAACTTTCTTGGCCATTGCTTGCACGATAGTATCGTAAAAAAATGGACCGACACGAAAATCAACGCCTACGTTAACTACGGGTGCAAAATGACGAGTGTGATATGGGGGAGGAGGAATCGTGAAAAGAATGGAGATGGGATGCGGACGATCGTGACGAAGAAAAATTTTGACTGAAAGCAAATGAATTTGCTTAACTGATTTATGGCCGACGCGGGAAGAAAGGAAACCCCTGGGCCCGGATGGAACGGTCACCCGGAAAGGACCACCATTTCCCGGACTTACTTTACGACTTGATGGCCATTTCAGATCTTCCGCTCGCCATAGGCCACTTTCCTTCAACAGCATAAGCCCTTCAGAACGAGTCACCATTCGTTATTGAGAAAGTTTTGCTTGATTTTTATTGCGATTGTTAATTATGATTGCGTTCAAACGGCAGAACCTAACAATGGAGCTGCAAAGGAAGACATCCACAGAAGGAGAAGTCTGAAATGCGACGAAAAAATGCCAGATGATGGTTTTATTTACTGCACCCAAGTAGTTATATTACAACCAACAGTCTTTAATCACCGTGTGTCATAATATTTGCTGGTAAAATGTACAAAACAAACGGAAAATTAGTTAATTTTCCCCTGAAAGTGACAAGCAATCGCGGCAACTCTCAGCATATCTAGCGTTTCTTGTATATGAAGCGTTAGAGCCCGAAGGTAGGCAACTAACAGCCACTCTAAGCCAACAGAGGTCGCTCGATGCGTTGATGTTTAACTTTTGAATTCGAACGTTACATAGCCGTTGCACGTAACGCTATAACGCTTCGGAACAGATTTAAATGACTGTAAGTGTCTTGTAATTTTTAAGTAAACAATGTCTCTATTTCGTTTTACTTGGTAAGATTAAGATAAAATAAGAATAGATGCTCGTTAATTAATTGACATGTTTAGGCACGATTTACAATGTGTATAATTAGTTTACATTTATTGTTGAGTTACTATAAAACTAAGTTATTTGCAATAACAAATATCTGTCTATATACACTGTTCATGTTATTTTAATAGGTAGAACAACTTGAACACTTTTGAACAGCTTGCCGCCATAATTAACACAACGACAATCGTCTATTATTATTAACAATCATAAAAAATCATCTATTGTCCAAAATAGTTTACGAAGTAAAATTAAGGTCGAATTGCTTTGGAACACACACATCGACACTTAGGATCATTAGGCTTCGACCAGTAAGCAATCTTTCGGAGAGGTAAATAAATAATATCATCGTTTCAACGAGTCATTATCTGATCATCATTCTCTAATTGCCTACTCTATCGTCGATGTGATTACAAACAAGCGGCTGCTACACGCACCAAAAAGCTCTTCATTCGAGTAAACGATCGGCAGGGCTAACGAAGCATATAATTTCCTTTATGCACGAATATTGCCGCGGGACAGCGAAAGGAATAATTACCACGTTAACCCAAAAATTGACAAACGATCAGCTTAACAAGCGCATCTACCACGCTAGCGTTCCATTATTTACCTTGACAAGCTACGAATTTATTCGCCACACCAAATGGGTAGGAAATAAAACACACCGACTTCTATGATCCGCCGACTGCTACCGCAAGTGTTTTGACAAGTTTATAATATTGACACCGTTCCGAAACATCATCATCAACAACATCATTTTCTCTTCACGGGCACTTAACCACGCGTGATCCTCCCCATCTTCTGTGTCGTTTTTATCCTTCTGACTCAACCTTCGTCCATTGGCGGCAAGGGGCTTTGAAGTGTAGCACAGGGGTAAGACGCGTGTTGGGCGGGATTGCGCCACTTCTCGCAGCTGAACTAATCATCCACCGAACCGCCTGCGGTATCCCATTTCGCATAAAATTGCAGCCATGCTTAGAATCGATCGCAAACGTCCTTGAAGTAAGAACGAAATCGGGTCAAGGCTTGGGTCGAGGGTACAAATCCGTCGAAGGGCGCTGTACCGACGAATTGACCTCTTCCGTTGTCCTCAATCATAAACCTTCACGGTTTGACAGATTTAGTCATTGTCTAGGCAAGTCAAAATGTGTCATCCGACTATCAGTTTTGTGCGAGAACGAAAAGATCATCATTATACCTACTCGGTCACCAGGAAATAATCAAGTTGAGAAAATCTCCGTCACTCCAAAGGCGCCTTTTAGTAGCTTTTTGCGGATCCGGTATGTATTCCAGCCTGCCTAAATTAGTGCAGACCCTGCTGCTGCCTGTACGTTTCGAAAGGATCAGCTGGAAAAGGATCCTTCTTTGCTTGACCATCGGCCATCGGCCAGCGAAACATTTGTATTTGTTTGTGTTCCTGCTAAGTTTTGCAGAAGCTTTGTTGGATGCCATAAGTTTTTTAAGGTCCAAAGAACGAATCACAAACAAGAAGGACAGGAAGAGGAAACGTAAGAAAACAAGACAGAACGACCTAGGGAAAGATAATGAACATGAGACTGTTTTGGTTTATTTTTAAGCCTCATTGGCCTCAGAACATTGGGTCGATTGTCATAAATTACCCATAGAATTTAGGGTTTCGGGATGTTGTCTTTTTTGTGCACGTCTTCCCTTGGTCGTCACGCAGATCTCGCTTTCCGTGGTGATCACAGCAGAGCGCATGAATTGGAAACAAGACGACTAAACGGACGGTCGGACAGTTTTGTGGAAAACGTGAAAGGAAAGAGTATTTCGGCGACTGAGAGTCCACGAGACAATTTACGAGCGACCCCGTGCCGTGGACCTGATCACACCGAGGATTCGAAGGTCTGGCGAAGAAAGGACAGACACATGAAGGAAAGCAAAAACGGGAAATAGAAGGCTGCTTCAACATGAAAAATCCTTGTCCTTCGACTACCTGCTCCGGAATCCCATTGATCCAGTTGCTTGCTATATGGCCACGGAATTTGAAGACGCGAAGGGTCGGTTCTATAGTGGACAGCTTTGAGACCCCTCGTTGTGTTCCCTAATGATTCCGGGATCCCGAGAAGGACCTCGACTTACTGTAAAAAGAACCTGCCATCCAAACGTACCAGCAAGAACGTGCAGGAATCAGAAGATGAGGATGAAAGGATCGAGAAAAACCGAGACATGCACTGTAATGTTTGGTTCCTTGTTCCAGTTAAACTTATTTTTTATTTTACACTTTTTGTAGCTACGTAAAATTCGACTCTTTATTCCGTTGATTGAGCCTAATGGTTATATGTCTCTTGAAAATCCTTTCTAGTCAACTGATTTCCTTTGTTTGCACAGCATCGTGGGCGTATTTACTTTCACGTTACACACATTGGCAAATTTGGTTTGTGTTCTGTTCTGAATCGATCAACAAACCGACATATTGTTCATGTATTGTTAGTTAAACATCAGACATTCCATCAATTCCCTTTCCATTAGTTGAAACATGGGAGAAAGCATCGATTTCACATTTTGTTTACTGCCATTGCTGAATTTTTTCTAAAATGTGTGAAGCAAGTCAGCCATGCAAGACAATCACTAGTTATGCGAATGGGCGTACATGCTTCAAAGAACCAACTGCATTTTCTGATTCTACCCTACGAATGACAAAATCAAATATATTCCTTTAAAAACCAAAATAATCCATTTAATAAATTTACCGTCCCGATCCTTCGCTAGCTCCCACCCAGGGTATGGCATTTTCTGACGATTTTACATTCAAAAACAGAGAAAATGGTTTGTAGAAAGAAAAAAATATACCCAAATGCATGACTCCGTGAAAAAGGGAAGTGAAAGAATTGCCTTCATCCTGGGGGGTGCACAAGGTTAGAGTACGGGGAAGCAAAATACCATCCACGCGATCTTCCAAAGGAGCGAGTCCCTAAAGGACCGTACCGAATACCGAGAAATATATTCGTTCTGGTAGATTAAAAAGTAAACACAAAAATCGAACAAAAAACTCTCGCCCGGTTGGTTGGCCGGCCGACAACAATCCGATCGAGCCCTTCGAGTCAGGATCGAGGTGTAAATAATATCCTTTGGACCGCGTCATCTCACTCGGGCAGTTTGCGTAGGACGACTTCGCTATCGCTTTCACGCACTCTGCAGTCCGCTCAGCAGGATTTCGGGACGCCTGGGTTTGTTGCGCACCCGCAAGGTATCGCCAAAGGTGCCGGATATCTTGGAAGGTTCAGCTCCGAATACCAATGGATTTACAGCCTTCGCATGACGTGAGGGTTGGCAGGTCTCTGGGAAGAAAAAAAGGAAAGGACAAAGATAAACAAGTGCGTACCCATAATAGATATTGAACCATATTTGCACAGCATGATAACAAAAGGTTTTACTATTTATTTGTACCTTACCATCCATCTTTCCGACCCGGCGACTGATTTGTATTGCGTCGGGGGACTAATTTCTCCCATGCGCTTTTTTCCATTTTTTACCAACCCGGAAGAATACCTGAAAATGGCTTCAACCTTCAAGGCGTTGGCTCAGAGAGAAGAAACAAAGCGGTGGTTGGGAATGCTTGCTTGAGCGGTCTGAGGCGACATCATGTCGCGACCACCAGGAAAACAAAACGATCCATAGCCACACACTAGAAAAGCACCTTCTCAGGGTACGGCGCGGTGGGTTCCACCCAAACCAAGAAATTCTCAACTGGGAAGAACTTTATCGCACTATCGAACAACATGGAGACGGCGTGGACTATCCCGACCACCGGGCAGAACCTGCGGGGCGGTTGACCAGAATAGCAAACAGAGCAATAAGTTTGTTTTGTTTGCAAAGTGTCCACTCTGTCGCATCGATCCACAGCATCAGGGTGTGTAGCCATGTCCTGAATGCTCTTGGTAAAACCACATGGCTCGTTCTTGAAGTTGGTGGAAAAAAGGCTTTAAGCTAAAATATTAACTTGAATCTTTTTTCGTTCGAGCCGAACCATCTCGACGGCGTGGGTTCGAATCCCGCCCGACACCGGACAGCAAGGAAAGAAGTCTCGTAAGCCCCTCATCGGGCAGGGATGACTGATGACGGTCGTTACGCCAAGAAGAAGAAAAATATTGTTTCGTGTTTCTACCTTTAGAAAAAGTTTTACAATGTTTATATCGAATAATGGTTTTGCTACAGTTATGTGTTTTTCTAGCTCG
>KE525347.1:4639272-4757327 GCA_000441895.2 Anopheles sinensis
TAAATATCCAAACTTTACACCAACGGTTAATTTGAACCACGATAATCATCGAGCTTGCGCATGCGGCGAAGGCTTGTACCATCATGGAACCGGTTCCGAATCGGTATTTACCGGTTTGTCAAGCCAATCGAAGCTCCTCTGCGCGCAACGGGTTTTGTTCGGGGAACCGGCCTCAAGGCCGCAAGTTACTTGTCCAGAAACGACTTTTCATGTAAGGGGTTAATTGTGAAAATCGGTTATGCTAACCGATAATGTAAATAAAATAAAGAATCATAATCAAATTTTGAGGTGAAGTTTGACAGCTATGGTTTCTTGGGTAGGCATAATTCATGGTGGGCCAAACGCACTTGTCAACCATTACACGTTCTATTGCATTCGGCGCGCGGCCCAAAGCATGCGTCCAACAGAGACAACATGCGGCTCGCACGGGTGGCGTAGTTCGCTTGCTCTTCCTCACCGTTCTCCAAAGGAACGCAGTTGAATTCCGCATGTAGTCTGTGTCAGTCGCGATCAAATCGAACACGGCTTTAGCGCGCCGCATAGTAACGCCCTTCGAAAAAACAACGAAAACATACAAATACGTAAACCTGCCCGTGTCACCGCGCACGAAAAACAAACGGGGAACTGGATAGGACGAGTGGCCAGATTGCTGTGTGACGACGTTGCGCGGCTGTTAAATACGGAAGACACAGTGTGCGAAAAGTCCTCGGGCTTTTAGGGAGTGCGAAGATAATCCTGCACGGTCCAGTGTCAAAGTGCCGTCGGTTTATTGTGAAGCAACGTATCGCGAACCCAATTCCCCAAGGTACGAAATTGGGAAATCTAGTGCGAAAAAAAGCGGTTCCGTCGATGAATATTACCATCAATTGTTGTCATCACACAGTTGGCGGATCACGGGTCATACGTAAGCAAGAAACAAGGCGTGTCTTTTTTCCGTATCCGCGAAGGAAGTGTTTTTGCTAAGCAGTCGCGGATACGCAGATGGTGGAGCTGATCGACGGGGAAAATTGTCGGCGAGATTAACTGCCCCGCTTCCCTAACCCTTCCAACCCCTTTCCTTGTAGCTGGCCGCGCGGCTTGCGCTGCTGCCTGCTCTCATCGGTGCTAAGAAGCTGTAGTGGATTTGATTAAGCAGGTCGCAAAAGAGTTGGCCTGGGGTGGCAGAGTGGCGCAAGAAGTGCTACTGCGCTCCTACAGGAGCAAGAGATAGTGTCGCCAAGGGTGTGTAGAACTAGGGGCAAAAATACAGGGCAGAAGAAAAAAAAAGATCATCACCCGGAGATTCGCACCATTTGCGTTGCGGCGTTGTTTTCGCGACTCCCGATAGAAAACGAAGAAAAACAGACCGCACGGGCGCCCACTAAGGCCATTTTCTGTCACTCCGCAGCTCCTCTCGGGGGTGGCCAGCGAGCCGATAATTAAACGTGTTTGGACGTGTGCGTGCGTGTGTGTGTGTGTGTGTGTTTGCAATTTACAACTTGCGGCGGCACCGGCGGGGCGAGATCCGTTGTCGATTTGTGCATACAATTTAGCATCATCTGGCGTTGCGCGATCTCCTGTGCGGGATGACGACATCTCATCGCCAAGTGGGAAGGAGTGCGTGAGCCAGAGCTGTGGTGGCAGGTCGTCGGGTGCACATTTTACATGCGGAACCCATTACAGCAAGTGCGGGAACACACCGGAACATGATCGGACTGCCGCGCCGTCCCGGTCGGTCCCAGAAACGGAGCAGGAGCGGTAGCGAAGCAGGCCGGCAGTACGGCAGGGGTCGCATCCGATGGCGCCGGTAGTAAGCAGACCGGCGACCAGTTGGCAAAAATACAACACCAACGCTGGCAACAAGCGGCTGGGCGTCCCCATCCGATCATCTCACACGTGTAGTGGAAGCGGCAGTGGAAGTGGAGTGTAAGTGAAGTGACAAACGGGGCCGAGTAGCATATGTGCGGTGTGCCAGGAGGAGAAGTTTCCTTTCTCGCCGCCCAAGAACCCACACTGGCAACGGCTGGCGTTGCCACTGGAGGGGGAGGAAGTTTTCATAAGAAAAGGTGCAATTTTGCTGCAACGACGGAAGTGCAAGAAATTATTCTGTGTTCGCGAGCGCGCGCGCGTTCATTATTGCAGTGACAACTACCGGAAATGCAAAGAAAATTAAAAAAAAATTGTAATGAGGTTGTGAAACAAGGCCAATATAGTTGGAGCATGAAAGAGTGTGTGTTATTGTGCAAAAGATGAAATGAGGTAAAAAGCTGGAATATATTTGCGCATAATGTGTAAATAGTCTCGGACCAGCCGAGGAGAAGAGGAAAAAGTTAGCAATTTCATAAATCGAATCGAATTCCAAGTGCCTTATCCTTAAAGCGAAAGAGTGAAAAAATAGCGAAATAGTTGTGCTCAGTGTAAGTGGAAATAATCCTCGACCGCTGGTGCGCAAGTTTCTCATAAAGTGTGACGCAAATACGCTTCGGGGTCTCCGGGGGGAATCGGTGTAAAAATGCCACACAACAGTTCCAATGGGGATGAGCTGGGCAGCACGGACGAGGTGAAGGTGTTCAAGGATGAGGGTGACCGCGATGACGAGAAGCTGTCCGAGAATCTGCTGGAAGAAAAGTCCAGCCTCATCGATCTGACCGAGAGCGAGGAGAAAACGGTCAAGAATGGCACGACGCGCCACGAAAGCACCAGCTCGCTGTACGGAGGAGGTGGCGGGTCGGGTGGTGTGGGGGGGAAACTCCCGCACGGGGCTCCCCATCCGGGCTTCAACATGGGCTACATCGTGCCGCCCTATTCGTACGCGAATGGTGCCCCGGGAGGACTTCCGGTGTCGATGGCGAACAAGATGAACCTGCCACCATTCTTCTGTCACAACGGAGATCACCTGTCGTCGCCCCCGCCCGCCCACTGTGGCATCCTGCCGTACCAGCTCGACCCGAAGACGATGAGTCTGACGAGGCCGCCGCTTTACAGCTTCCCCACCAGCCAGTACCCCTACCCGATGCTCAGCCCGGACATGCTGCCGGTGGCTCCGTCCTGGCATACGCCCTCCTTGTACAGTCCAGCGGCCGGATTCCGCACACCCTACCCGTCGTCGCTCCAGATCTACACATCGTTGTCGAGCGATTTCTACCGCTACTCGCCCACGCTGCTGCCGTCCGGCATCCACCCGGCGCATCCGGTGCTGAACCCGGGACATCCGGCGATCATCACACCGGGCCCGAAGCAGGACATTTCCGGTCGGGGCGACCGGCCGGGCGGGACGTCGATCAAGCAGGAGTCTTCCTCGGGTGGAGGCGGAGTAGGAGGAGGAGGAGGATCGGTCAACGATCACGAGCCGTCGTCCGGCCATCACCATCATCACCACCACCGATCGTCCTCCTCCTCGTCCTCGTCGTTCCACCATCATCACCACAACAATAACAACAATAATAATAGTAACCATCACACCAACCACAACCACCACAGCCATCACCATCACAGCAACCACAATCACCATCACAACAGCAACGGCGGCGGTGGAGGTGGAGGTGGTGGTGGCGGCGGCCACAAGCACCAGTCGCTGGCAGAGCGGGAAGCGGCCCTCGAGAAGAAGCGCAGTCACGTGAAGAAACCGCTGAACGCGTTCATGCTGTACATGAAGGAGATGCGCGCGAAGGTGGTGGCCGAGTGCACGCTGAAGGAGTCGGCCGCGATCAACCAGATCCTCGGGCGGAAGTGGCACTCGCTGTCGCGGGAGGAGCAGAGTGTGTACTACGATAAGGCGCGCCAGGAGCGCCAGCTGCACATGGAACTCTACCCGGGCTGGACGGCGCGGGACAACTACGGGTACGGGGCGAAGAAGAAGAAGAGGAAAAAGGACCGCAGCCCGGCGGATCCGGGCGGGAACAGCATGAAGAAGTGCCGGGCGCGGTACGGGCTGGACCAGCAGAACCAGTGGTGCAAGCCTTGCCGGCGCAAGAAAAAGTGCATCCGCTACAAGGAGGCGGGCGGAGGCGACCGAGGGGATGGCAGCAGTGATCGCGAGGGTGGTCGGGATCGGGGGGACGGGTCGGACGACGCGATCGGGAGCTGCGGCAGCATGGAGGACGACAGCAGCAAGTCACCCGGCGAAGAGGATGAAGACCGCGAGTCGATCAACCAGTCGCTCTCGAGTCCCCGGTGCTTGAGTGTGCTCTCGAGTCTTCAGTCGCCTTCGACGAGCATCGCCTCGCCGCTCAACCTGCTCGCCAGCCCCGCGACGCCCACCAACTTCTACCACCACCACGACCACCTGGGGCTGGCGTCGATGATTGCCTCGGCACAACAGCAACACCAGCAGCAGCAGCAACAGCTCCAGCAGCAGCTGCAGCAGCAGCAGCAACATTACCTCCACCAGCAGCATCACCTCCATCAGCAGCACCATCACCAGCAGGCGGCGGCGGCGGCAGCGGCAGCGGCTGCGGCGGCCCTCCAGAATGTCAGCGACAAGCTGAACAACATAAGCAACGACTCGGGCATCGGCGGGTCGCAGCTGAACAACAGCTACAGCAACAACTTCAGCCCCTACAACAACCATCACACGATGCGCACCACCTCGGCGTCCTCGTCGGCGAGCAACGGGACGACCAACCTGAACAGCAGTTCCTCCTCCTCCAGCGCCCCCAATGGCCCCCAGTCGGCCAGCCTCGGCAAGAACCCGGGCGCTTCCGGCTCGCTGCTGCCCCCGACGCCATCGACGCCCACGCTCGCTCCTCCGACGCCCTCGTCCTCGTCCTCGTCGTCGTCCTCGTCGTCGTCCTCGTCGTCGTCGTCGCTCTCGTCGTCCTCGTCCACGCCCTCGCTCCAGATACCGCCCCATCTGCAGCAGCTCAACCTCAAAACGTCCCCGCCCCTGCTGCCCAACACACCGCCCTCCTCCGGCAGTTCCTCCGTGTCCTCCACGACCGCCATGGCCATCAAGGAAGAGTTGCCGGACAGCAGCACCGGCAACGGGCTGGGAGGCAGCTCTCCCTGCAACAGCTCGCAACTCCCGTCCAGCCCACCGTCCAGCGGCGGGTTCCTGCTGCATCCTGCCCATCAGCAGCACCACCACCACCTTTCCTCCGCCTTCCATCAGCAGCATCACGGCGGGCAGCTGGGTGTTTCGGGCAGCAAGCAGACAAACGGTGATCTCTCCCCAACGACGACGACACCGCCGACGGGGATCCTGGCCAACGGAAGTGGTCCACCGCTGGCAATGCCTTCTTCGACCGAAGCCAGCCGGACACTTTCCGCCGCCAACGGCAATGACAGCAACAACCCAGGAACAGCAGCAGCAGCAGCAGCAGCAGTCACCAATGGCAGCAGTCGGAGCAGCAGTAGCAGTAGTCAAATCGCTAGTGATAGGTAGTGTACCGACGAAGCAGCGACACCCATATCCCATGGAAAATGTCTTCCCATTTTCCTTTTTCCCCTTACTTGAAGTGCTTCCCGTAGATTGGTTCTCCATTGTTTTCCCCATATATATATATATACATGTTTTGCCCGTTGTGGCTCATTTTTTGGCCCCCAATATGAGGCAAATTATGTTCGAGGCAAAAGATCCTTTTCGTTTGTGCGTTCTGAAGTATTATGTGCTCCGTTTGTTTGTGTGTTTGTGAACGTGTGTGTGTGGGTGTTAGTGCTTTGAGGCCGTTTAATTTGTACCCTTTGGCCTCATGTATTGTTGATAGTCGGTAAAGTCCTGTGTTAACACAAAATAACCGTTTTAGTTGGATGGTAATAATAATAGACGAAACGGGTCTTAAATGGAAAACTTCCAATCCGATAGTGTTTGGGAGAAAAACACTGGTCAGCTGTCCTACCGACTGGGGGAGGGCGCGAATAAAACGAGTAAACATCATCGTATCGTTAACGATTAGATGTCGAATAGAAAAAGTATAATGCAAAAGTTTCGAAAAGCTCAATCCAAGTATGTGGCTGGCGTTTGTCGAGACCCTGTACTGGCTGTGCGTCTGTGTTGTGTGTGTGTGTGTGTTTATGTGTGTGTGAAAACGATCAATTTATCTGTCTTCCAAGAAACGACAAAAAGAGGATAAAAACGCCGAACAAAAGAAGGACAAGCAGAGAATTTCTCAAAAATCTGTGCTAGTAAGGGAAGCGCGGGTCCATGGAAGGACTAGCTCTCCGCACCAACTACTCCTTCACGTCCTACGTCCTGTCGTGGGAGGCATAATGGCAAGAGCAAGAGGGTGGGCCAGGGAAAAGGGAGTAAATTTCCAAAACAAGTTTTTGCGTCTCTTTTTTAAGATGCGTTCGTGCATCGACCCATCTTGCTTGGTTCTTCTCGCGGGTTTCTTCTGTTGAGTGAGGTAAACAGAGGAAAGGAGGGCTGCGTTGGAACGATTGGAACAGTAGTTGAAAAAAAAACCATAAAATGATTGGATGAGTTGCTTTTCTAGAGTTTGGCGTCGAGAAAGCTCAATAATACGTTTGCTAGTGCGAAAGATGCCATGGAAGAAAGATATAAGGATGCCAGATCGACGTTCGGCAAAGACAGAGAGAGAGAGTGTGTGATGAAATGATAGAGTGGGTGGCAAGTGCGATGGGACGAAAGCGAATGAAGGTGAAAAGGAAGGTGGGAAAAGCAAAATCAATCAAGTGTGCGATAGTGGAAGGAACACACGGTAAAAAAGGATCTGAAATATCGTTGTAAAGTGAATAATGAGAATAAGGAACGGACGGTAAAAAGGAGGATGAGGGAAAATGAGAGAAGACGGAAAAATCCCTGCCAAGAGGAGGACGGACTGAAAACCAGCAGGAGTTTGCTGTGGAGTCGAGAGCCCAGAGAGTCGTTGATCGACGATGGCTTGTTTGTCGTTAGCGAACGAGGGCTTGAAGAAGGTCGGGGTGGGATGAAGAAAGCAATGGAATGGAAAGCCAAAATACGAAACATAGAACCATGGGGTATGTTCTGGAGACCAGAACCAGACCTGGCTAAAGGTCGTAAAGATGAAGAGATGATCGTACCAGAAGAACGAAACAGTACTACGGCCAAGCATGGAGAGAGAGAGAGAGATAAACTTGGTGGCTACGTCATTGGAGGAAGCGAGATAAAACACTCAAGATCGTCTTTCGCCCAATGTGCGAGCGACTGGTCGGGAAAAGGAGTATTACAGCTTTTTCGTTTTTCGTTAAAAAGGTACACGAAAAATGAACAACCCCTCGGACTGGTCAGAGGGAAGTAGGAGTAGACGGAAACGAAGCGAGAACGAGGAAAGGGTTGTGTGTGGTTGTGTAGGGAGCGGGCCAAAAGGTAACGAAGAATTTATGAAGTGTCAGTACACACAGCCTCCCTCGTTTGGCTCTGTGGCGTGTAGAATAAAGTCTCTGTCCAAGCGCGCGCGCAGGGCAATTGGGCAAACGGAGACGGAGGACGTAAATCAAACCAACGTGTTTTAACTCGGGGGGGTCACAGGGCCTTTATGGGCCGGTGGAGGAATATCCCGGGGAAACCGGCAAAGGGGATGTAGTAACGAAAGACGGCCCGGAACGACAGCGAATATTTCATGTCCCGCGAGTCCACGCGATACCACGCTCAAACAGACGATCTTCCTACGATCCCACCTCATGCTGGGCGGAAGGAGAGATCGTACGCAAAAGGCTGGAAGATTCATTTGTGATTTGTCTTCCACCTTATCCTTTTTTCTACAGTTTTGGAAAGAGGCTTTTGCACACACAAACACCGAAGGAGAAGAAAACCCCGGTTGTATGTGATGAGGACTTGTGTGGGGATGGATGGATAATTGCGCCTTTCAAGTAGTTGGTTACCACCCCGGCTTCCTCCTAGACGGACCAACAACCCTTTTTGACCAACACCAGGCAGAGGAGATCATTCATCGCGCCATCTCTCGCTCTGTTGCCTTCTTATTCTCTCTTCTTCGTCGTCGTTTCGTCGTTTTGTGGCGTTTCCTGCAAATGGCGCTTTTTCCTTCTTCGTTGGTAGATTATTTCATTTTTTGGGAAGAACCGTGAAATCTCTTTAATTATCGGTTATTGTTAGTTGAAGGTGGTTAACGATCGACGAATGGTATTGAAATGTGTGAATTTGACAATTGCACGCTTTCCTGTATCGATTGTGTATGCTGTTTCACGTTTGTGACGGTGGTGATTAAACGTACGCATTTTCGTGCATCTTGAGCACCAGATCACATATCATCAGGTCCTTCACGATCGTCAGTGACCTTCGTATTTGCAAAATATTAGCAGGCATACCTAAGGCGCTTTTGAAAACTGCTTGACGCAAGTTTTTGTTTCCAAACTCCAATGTAACGGCAATGCGGACAACGTGTTCAATAAACAATGGTCATTTTGTAGCAATTTGTAAAACCAATTTCACCATTTATGATTTACGGCATCGTATATCATGAAAACGGGCCTAAGTTCTCCGAGTTTAGTAAGTAAATTGCGGTTGAATGTGTTTGGTTTGGTATATACGGTCTCAAGACTCACTCCAAACACTCCGGCCAAACAAAAATTGGCTGCAGTAACGTCTTTGATCCGGCAATAACTTTTATTGGACGGTCCGGATTATGAAAAGATACAACCGCGGAATATGGCATACATCGAACCTGCCTCGTTGAAGCCTGAGGTCAGCCAACAGGCAATCGGACGAGTCCGTTTGTCAGTACGAAACCTGGATCTTGGCGGTTTTTATACGAGTCTGATAGTTTTTAGTTTTTATTTCACAACAGCGGAAATACCAAAAGGGTATCGATTTATAAAGACGAATGAGGAGTCATTAGAGAATTACGACCCTATTTCCTCATCACATACAGGGGCAGTGCAATTTAGTTTTGTTAATCTCACTTATACTGCTTTCTCACACACAAACCCCCCCACATGGACCAATCAAATATGTTTTTCTTTGCAATTGAGGAATCCTTGAAGAAGGAATGACGAGAAGAATGCGGAGTAGTGGAGAGCTAAACATAATAAATGGAAAACCAACCGACCAACTTGTCGGAATCCATCGTAGAAATACTCGTCGTGCGATATGTCAATGAACTCAAGCATTGGATATTCTCCCTGCAATGAAGCATTGATCGATCATGATATCCCACAATAACAACTAAACTCCATACTGATACTATCCTTCTTTTCGCTTTGCAAAAGTTTCTCCGCACAAACTATTAAAGCCTAGTTTGTGTGGATAAAACTTTTCCTTGCTCTTATCTTCAACCAGTACTTCTAAACCAGTTGTTTGTCAATAATTTATCTTCATTTATGCGGAGTTTTCCTCCACCAGAACTTTTAAAGCCTAGTTTTGGTTGATGAAAACTTCATCCTTGCAGTACAATATAAGTTCTTTTCTGTATGTAAAGTTGTTGTCTTTTTTTGTGGATATTGGAAGGTGGCCAAAGAGCATGCGTGCCCTGGTTCTAGTTGTTCTATGTTAGTGTTTGTTTGATTTGCTCCATCCAGCAAAGCTGTTCTCCGATACGTTATGTGGTGTGTGTGTTTAGAACTTCCTTTTTTCATCCCCAGCATCAACTTCCTAAAGCACTACCTTCCTTCCGTACCATTCTAAGCATAACGAATGTGACTTTCTTTTTTCCTAGTTTTCCGTACTTGCCATATTGCTGAACAACAACGCCCCCGGTTTGGCCGGTGTCTGAGCAAGGCATTGCTTTTCAATGGATCTCCAAGAACACGTCTGCAGCAATTGGTACGACAACAATGAATTTCCAGGCAAACGGTTCACCTGGGAAATGCCAGCCAAGATAGTGTCGGAGGTTTGGGTTTGCGTGGGTGTTTCGCATGATTCATGCGCCGATCGAAAGTAGAGAGATCGTTGGATCGTCCGGAAGGCGATAGATTTAACGCAAATGTTATTCGATCGGAGACGAGATGGCATTCTAGATTTGATAGGGTTGGCAACGCCAGTAACGCTGGTAGTTGACTTTTTTCAGGGTCGAGAGCAGTGCTTCTCGTAGTCGAGCGATCGCAAGAATGACACTGACGATCAGCTTTTTCGCTGAAATAATGCTCACGAACATAAGCAGAAAAACGGAATGGACGTGAAGCTGATTGAAAATAATTGACATTTGTGCATTGCAAGGCACCGTCGAAACGAAAGCTTGCGAACGCGACAGTCTAGCAATGAAAGCGAAAATGGGATGCTTTAACGTTGAAGGTGAAACAACAACGGTTGTGCCGATACGAAAGACGAAAGCACATCCTGCTGCAGGCTGCCTTCCACTATGTGACGTACATTGTAAGGAAAGGAGCAATGGTAGAACGAATGTGACTAAGTGGGTGGAAGCAGCCATCGTAGTGAAGAAACAGAATGCAACTCACCGGGAATTAACCTGCGATTTTCCCTTACTGCTACACGCTGCATGTCGAAGAGAGCGATCCGATCGCACAAGCAGAAAGACCACAACGGCAGCAACAGCAACGAACTCGAGAAACGGACGACAATGGAGACCGCAACGACAACAACAACGACAACGACAACGACAACGGCGACGACAGTCGGTGAAATCCGACAACGACAACGTGGTCGCTTTTGGACTCATGGGAGCGAGTTTTCCTCCCAGCTTATCCAGCCACAGCCAGCCAAAGCCAGTCGCAAATAAGGACAACCTTTTAGACGACATTTTTCACGCCCAAAATGGACCCACACAGAGCCATGGATGCTGCCGAAGGGCAATCCAACGAGCGTGTTCTAGTGGAAGTTGGGTTTGGTATTGCAACACGCGATTACCACGCGACCATAAGGCTGCAACTTGCAATCGCAGATAGCAGCTCGGATTTGCAGGTCGGACAATTTTTCGAGATTTTTACCAAAATCTTTTGCAAACATAGCGTAAACGATTTTGAGCCGTGCGAATAAATGGCTCCCAGGAATAAACAAGAGCCTCGACGAAGGAGTATAAACTCCGGCTCGCTTTTTCAAATTGTGTAAGACCGTTCCAATTATCGCTGATTGCTGCCGATGATCGCATTTTGCCATTCCGTCAATGTTGTCGCATTCGCATCCTGGGAAAGGGTTTTTTTTTATACAATAAAATACGAAAATAAACATTTCTAGTCCATTCGTCGTGGACACTGATCAATTAGCAAAGGACTTTCTTTTGCCTCCTTTACACTTCGTTCAAGGAGGTATAGAAAGACAGGGCACTTTCGGTCGGAATGAAGTAAATTTGAAACCATGTGAGAACATCCAGCAGCAAAAGTGCATTGATGTTTCGGTACGGGAAAGAAATGGAAACCATAATTGCTTTCGCCGACGCCGAAGCATCACGGTACAGCCACATTTTGGAGACTTCTTAAGTGTGTAACCTCTTGAACAAGTTAGCGCTCCAGGCAAGGCGCTCCAAGTGGAAAAGAAAATAAAACGGGTCGACAATGAAAGATTCGATTGATAACAAACTCCACCGTTATCCTACATTGTCCGCGTCACGTTTTCCGGTGGGTTCCGGTTTGGTGTTGTGGATTGGATTAAAAAAGGTGACCTCTACACACAAATACCACCGTCTGGTTTCTTTCAACCGGTAGGCAACATCTCGCTTGTCGCGAACGCATTTGTCTTGCCACGGAAACCATTAGGGATTCCTCGAGTTTTATGGCTTCACTGAACACGCCATATCCGTGCACGTATATCTTAGAGTAAAGAAATTGAACTGCTTCTAAAGCGATGAGCATTACAAGCATATTGAAATCCACGCTAAATGAACCAAATTCTTTCTTCGAAGCTTCTGACTCCTCCATTTGGTACCGCGTTTCGGCTAAACTAAGTTAAGTCTGTCTGTTAAAAAATCCTAGATTCGATCGAGCATAATTCATAGCTCGAAAAGCGTGCTTTCCTACCCCGGTGACACTTGTTAGCCGGGGCGGGAAGGTTAATCCGTAATCGTTTGCTTTCGCGTACACTCTATTCGGGGTTTTTTTGCGCCTGGCCTCTCCGTTTGGGCCCAAAGCCGGTTTTTCAAATTCTAGTTGTTGTTGATCGTAGCATGCTTGCCAGACAGAAGCCCTCTCCGCGCTATTTCTCGGCCGTTTCCTTTTCTTCGGCTGATTATCTCTCTCCATCTTACATTCCTTCACTGCTGGCGTCATGGTCTTCTTCTGGGATTGGTTTCTGTTCCCGCTGTTCGCTAAGAAAAGGTTGTTGGTGATCAGTTGAAGCTGATTATCATTCGGATCGTCGGCTCTGCTCAACGCACACCTACAAGGCAATCGGGCGGGACTGTAGAAGGCCAAACCAATACAACTGCTCCCAACGAGCATCTCGCGGGTCCGCGGATTCTTCCTTGGGTTCTCTAAACTTCCGCGGCTTCCGAATGCCACGGTGTCCGTTGTGTATTCATTCGCTGCTTCGTATGACGATTGCTTCTTCGAAGGCACGAAAACATACAGCCATGAAGAAGGAAGCCTCTTCGCTATGCCTGGCACTCCAACGGAACTACTCGTGCCCGTTCCCACACACGGGCAGCAGCACGAGTGTGTGCCCAGTTCTCGTTTCTTCTTCGCGTTTAAACCCGCTCGATTCGGCGGTTCCCGCTCAGGCGCGATTGTTATGATTTCCAGCTCTTAAACCGCGGAGGAAGAGGAAAAAGCTAAAAAAACACACACACAAAATATGTCAAGAACAGTGGAAGAGAAAACACCACCACCCGTTCTCAGAAGAAGGGAAAAAGGCACCACACGACCGGGAGATCGAGCCAATCTCCTCGAAACGAGAAACTTTTTAAATAACATAATTTATGGCATGTTGAATAAACAAATAAATATTGGGTTTTCTGAATACTGAGCAAATGTGTGAAACCCTCCTCGCCGAGGGATTGAGCCCGAACCACACCGTCATCAGCATCATCACCATCATCATCACTACCATCGCCATGAGCGTCGTCTTCAGGTAGATTAAACGACGAAAAAGAAGAAAGAAGCACCCAATCAAAACCGGCGGAAGGCTGCTCGAGTTCCAAGGATGCGCTCGCTTGGTAAAGGTGTGATTTTTATCTGGGCGTTTTTATCGAACCGTCGGAGCCCCACAGTGATTGCCCACGGCTTTGTCGCTCTAGTGTAGTCGTTCGAATGAATTGAGCTGACTTAATGCAAGTACCTAATCTTTTTACAGCTCAAGTGTGACATGTGTCAATAGATAGCGCGGTAAGGCATGGAGGCAGTTGTACAAGTCAGCATAATCATTCGGATGTCCATACCGACCGTCGGTTTTGGGATCGTGCACAAGGTATTGATAGCACGAACTTCCGGATTGAACAGCGATTGGGTTTGGTATTTGTTGCAAACTGCAACCGTTTTCTGGATACGCATCTCAAATCCTGTACTGTACAAAAAGTCATTCGATATGTCATCCAGTTGAAACCACAAAAACGTACTATTAAAAAGACAATGAACATTTTTTACTTGGATAAACAACAATGTTAAAAAGCTGGAAAAAACCAATACTTCTTACGCAGTAGGTCGACAATTATGACTTTAAAAGGATGGATGGCAAGCCCAACTGCAACCGAATTCGGCGGCCATCAAGACGTACGGGGGTACTTTCTTTCCCATTTGGCTTGTTAACTGCTCACGGAACGAGGGCCAGCAAGCCAGGTCGCAATGTGCAGCAAAAATCCAAGCCCTATCCAGGCCCATGGAAGCTCAAAAGGGTGAAAGGGGGGGAAAGGTACAGTGGCATAGTAGAGTCAAAGAGGGTGGTAAACGCAACCCCATACCTACTGGGGTAAAAGTGGGGGGAAAAAAATACAGCGAGCCGAGACGACGCAAGCAGCAGCAGCTAAACGTACAAATTAAATTGACACTATCTCTCTACCACTGGCAGCAATTCTCGGCAGAGTTTGTGCGGTAGAAGCGTGAAAAGTGTGTTAAAGCGAGGCAGCATAAGCGTGGTTCGGGGGACTGCCAAGAGGAATGGTGGCCAGTGGGAATTGGTGGCGGACCGCGTTTGGTCGCGTTGTCGTTGTCTAATCATTGCCGGCTTCGACGCCTTTTCCGTGCATTCTTGCAAAGAGGTAAGGGAGTAGTGATAGGGAGCCAGAAAAAGAAAGCAATAGAGAGGGATACAGCCGAGAGAAGCCTCACCAGAAGAGTCACCAGAGATAGGTGGCACATGGTGGCTGGAAGGGAACGCGCTGAAACAACGCCGTATATATTCTTATCAGTTAGCTCACGGGTCTACTCCACCAATGCGCTCCACCAAACACGCCAACGATACCCGCCTCGCCGCAGACTTCGTTTTCCTCCATTTGCCTGGCAATGATTCTCCCGGAGGAAAATGACGAGTGAAAACGTGAAGAAAGCGTCCCGTTTCGCCACACTATTCCGCGTACTCCATAAAAGTGCATTGGCCACAAAGTAATGATTTTGAGTCCAAATTACACTTTCAGACAGGGAAACTGAAATCACGACACATGCGACGACATTTAAACGATGGCTAAAATCTGGAGCAATTCATTGAATGGCGGGAAGATGATCTCCTTTGCCGGAAGCGCGCGACCGGCAAGCATTTCCGATCGTGCTTTCGAACAACATTGTCACATGACAATTTTCATCGTCGTTTCTTTTTCATATGACGCAGGATTCGCTGCGCGTCGTGGATACGAGCCTCTATACTACCCAAATTGCTTCTATAATCGAGCGCTTAAGTTCCTGCTATATGGTGAATTATATTTTGGTTTTGTTTGATATTTTTCGTCCTCGCTTTCCTGCGCCGCCGTTATCATTCGTTCGATTTGACAAACATCTTGTCGCCCTCTTGGACCCCCATCAGATATCACTGCGCGATCTTGTTTCCTTGCCCCTTCAAGTCTCTTGATGCGTTGCGACAGTGTTGATTGCGACGCGTCAGATAATTTCGTTGCTCATCACTTGACACACGCTCCAGGTGCCCTTTCGGAGCCATTTTTTATCTACAACTGGTACGAATTTTACTCGCTTCTTCCTTTAAAGATTTCCCTCTCGATGAAACACACGATGAACACAACAGGTGCCGTTAGTAAATACAATTACATTTTCCAGGGCTATCCCAGCATGTTTAATTTATAATTCGGCCATTTAGAGGCTTGGCTAAATATCGCTCTAATCCAATAGAAAACAACTTTATACAACCTCCAGTATGTGGAAGCTGCATAAAATGGGTGGTTGTTTTTTTGTTTACAACTAGTTTTTAGCGGGAATTTGAAATGGATTAATTTGAGGAAATTAATCTGCACTTGCCTAGCCCGTCCTCGAGTAGATTGAGAAATACTTTCCCTCAAGGCCCAAACTCAAGGAACATTAATCGACACGTTGGAACGATTTGTATTCCCACTATTTGTAATCAATCAGCAGACGTGTTGAAAAACGAGCCACCCCCCCTGCCATCCCCATATTTTATTTTCACGAATCTGCTCTTCTTGCTCTGTCTCTTTTTATCTCACTGTTCATGAACGCATTAACATATTGGAAATCCATATTTTGTAGAAGCCTTGTTTCCTCGTGCGGCTTTGTTTATTCGTTTGTTTATATAGCGTGGGCCAGCATTCTATATGAATGCAATCGCCATAGACATAGATTGATCAAATCTGGTCAAAATTTACCCATCTGAATAATTATCTTGAAAAAGATTTCGCATATTGGATAAAATCACTCAGTTTGAAATTTTACTGTTTTGAGGAATTTGAAAAAAAAATCTGGAACAGATGAATTCAATACAAAAGTATGGCTTAATCTATCTCATTGCATTTTACTACTACATCCTCTTGTAGCTCAATATCTTCCTCTTCTTTTCCGTTATAGATAATGCATTGAAGATAAACGTCTCGATTATCTACAGTACGTGTGCTAATCTAATGTGCGCGCGTGTAATCTTTAGAGTCCGAGAGCTGTCGAGCTTCGTATCTTGCGAGACGACAATAACACTTAACTAATTTTTTTTTTCGATCGTCTACCGACTGAAACAGTCGAGCTGTGTTACCCCGTTAGAATACAATCACGGAGACATAACGTCCCGAACGGAGGCCAGCTTGATTAGAATCAAATTTACGCTTGTAAATATTAGGTTTGAAATTATCAAGCAAACTGGAAGCTGGCGATGTTATTTTATTTGTGTTTACTCGATCGACGCTGTTGGAGATTTGCCATTGACTAGTGGCGCCACGAGTAGCTTTATTTTGTACATCAAACCGACCTTCAGTTCACGATGGTCGCAATCAGAATGGCAAACAACATCCCGTAGCTGGTAATATAGGAGCATAATCCGCTGCTGCGGATCAGCTTCGTCCCTGCCCACCAGTCCCGGCATGCGTTCAACCCGTGCGCCACTGCATAGTTAATTGTTGCATCGAATCAAACAACAAGGCGCTAATCCCCCCCCCAGTCCAGTTGTCTGTTGGAAAACCATATTCACCCAACGAGATCGATGTTTCCTTCCGTGCGGCAACTAGTTGTCGGTGGTCTTTTCCAGACTCAACACAAGACAAGACAGGCATCTCCAGACGGAGCTGTTTCCGTCCGATTGCCACCGCTTTACCAAAGCGTTGAGAAAGAGATCGGCAGAGTTGAGAGTTCACGCGCAAATAAAACATCTGCGAGCCATGTTGCACTATTCGCGTAAATCCAAGCTCGCGAGTCTTCGTGCATGGCGTCTGAAGTTTCTACATTCGGCATCCAACAACTTTACACTTTCTTTTATACGTCCATTCGCTCCACAAGCATTAGGCGAGCCACGATATGACTCAATCACTTCGATCATCAATCTTCAACGGAAGAGTTTGATAAATCAGATTACTGCACCCAAATTCAAGGTGCAAACCCCGTAGTCTTGAGTAGTTATTGAATGTTTTGTATGGGCACCGATCGTTTCTACACACACTTCTAATTTTGTATGTACCGTAAACCGGAATTCGGTGACTCCATCCGAGTTTCCGAGAAGGCCAAGAAGGTCAACGTTGAGACGTTTAATAAGACTACATTCCGGGGAAAGCTTTTTCAACCTTTTCAAGGTCCTCGGTGGAATAATTTTCTTACAAAATGTAATTTTCCACCGTCATAACGTCTCTGTGGTTTGAACCGTGCTAAGCTCCTTATAAAAACCAGTCTTCATACACCCTACAAACTGCGGCCACAGGTTTGTAACAGGGCGGTATGGGAGCAAAGAATCAGCGTGCTACAAAGAGAGATAGAGCATGTGTATGGTTTTCTTCACATTGTACGACACGGGCTCCTGTTAGTAAGTACTAATTATAGCATAATTAATTGCCCGACTATAAAACCGATACAGGGAGTTTTGTTTTGCCTGAAAGATATGGTGGTTTTTATGTTGCATGTCTCTCTCCAGCGGTCAGTACGTCACTGGCTTGTTCCGTATCTGGATCCGTAGCGCGCTAGCGAGTGAAGATGAAATCGATGGAAACAGAGAGATGAATGGTATCCGGAACGCCTGTCTGTGTATGTTGATCAGCCTATTTTCCAACATACTGGAGGGCAGGAGAGTCGCGCGCTTGGTCGTCGACGGTACGTTGCGCAAACATTTCCTCCGAGAACCGAGAACCGTTAAAAGGTACGTCCGCCCAAGACACGCAGGGATGTGTTAAGCAACAACAAGGTTGGGACAGTAAAAAAAGTAACAACAGCCGAACAATGGATCCAACATTCACGGTACAGAAAAAAACATCAGCGATCGCGAGGTGGAAAGCGGTCGGACCCCTTCGCACATTGGGGTGCGGTTCAGGTGTAATGGGGCAATAAGGATGCTACAGGAAAGGGAGATGCGTCGTGGAGAATAATAATAACATTCATTTATTATGATAACTACCATGTGCGCAATTATTACATTTTTTGAATTTTCGAGATCCTCCTCACGCAGTACCGAACACACACACCAACATCTTCGGAAGAGCGTGCATGGTCTCGCACTTAGGCGATGGCGTTGCTTCGTTGGTCATATTTTTCGCGCCCTGTATACACTGCGGGAGTAACTCCGGTAGCTAATTACTTCTTTTAGGCTCAGCTAGACATTAAAGTGGATTCCCCGGGAAGAAGCAACCAAGTTCGCCATCCATCGTTGCGTTACGTTGTTGAAGGAATTTCTTGGTCAGACCCCCCTCCTTGTGTGGATCGTTTCCACCCTCCTCCCCCGCCCACATTGCTTCCGACACCGGCCACCGATTACACTCGAGCGTATGGGAGTCCGGAGTCCGTCTGGTGGAAAATATATTAATTAAATGCTCGCACACAACAACAACACGCGGGAAGGAAGTCTTCGGTCCGACGCGAGTTCTCCCCCTCTTTTTACCATTGTCGTCGTTCCCATCCCCGGGTGTGCTTTCACTGCAACAATAGGAAAAAACAACGGTTGGCGGGCGCACAGTAGCGATAAACGGATGAGGGTGGTGCAGCAACAGAAGGTGTTGCAAAATTAGCGAGAGCGCACCCTTGACCTTCGCAATCGGCTCATTGAGAGAATGTTAGATACCGGTTTTTTACATACTGGCACAATCTACTCAGTATAAAACTGATGAAAAAGGCAACTTTTCGAAGGAGTGGAAAACGAAAATTATCATACATAAAATTTTTCGCTAAAGAATGTTTCCTCCAAATAAAAACATCATGAAAATAAGTGCACGGTTAATTTTAGCGATAAAAAACGCAACTAAAGTTTTCTTGCAAAAGATCGAGCAGACCGATCTGGTCATTATCCTGCTTCGTAACCATCCGCCGAGTGCCGTTAAACATTTTGTTCCGTTCCATTGCACTGGTGTAGAGTTCCTCATTTTGGGAAGATCTGGACTGTTTCTTCTTCGTCTTTTTTTTTGTTCACCAAAATGCGAAAAAGGAAATTATGCCGAACACGAATGTGTCTGTGTGTGTGTGTGGTGATGTATTGACACTCACGCCATAGTTGGGGCACAAGTCTATTAGCAACGCGGGCGTGCCGAAGGTAGTAGTTTCGTGCCAATTAAAACTGCTTATTTCAGCGGCTCCAATTGACCGTTACACACACGCGGGGTAATCTTGCCGACCGACTCCCCAGACACACTTTGGGCGCCACAGCCCACTTTTTTTTTTTTTTTTTGTGACGACCATGAATTGCGCGCACAAAATGTGAAGTGTTAAGTCCTCCTTTTTTAACGTGTTTCGTGTACGAGCAGAATTTCAGTGACCGTCTGGATCGTTCTGTGCGGATAAAACATAAAGAACCCGATGAACAGTATCTCAGAAGAAGCGTCCCCGTGTGACAATTGTAAACGTATCAGTTTTCTCCGTCCACTATTTGCTATTCTATCTGAGTGGATCCGTCCAGTGGCGGCGGGTAGACCACTATAAAACCATTTCACAAACGGAATAAATTAAATTTGATTTTTAATTTTACGCAACGGACTGAGAATATGTGTTGGTTCCTGTTGCGCATTAAAGCTGTACCTATAGACTGGCCATGCATATTTATGATATTTTATTGACAATAATCCCGGGAAGTTGGGATAAATAATGCTACAACGAAAGGCTATTTGGATCGGTTGAAGAAATCTGTTTGTACCTACGCATTCATCAATTGCGCCACGGATTGAACTAGGGACCATCAAGGACATCCTTGAGGCGAGAAGGAAGTGATAATGGAAGCGGGTTCCTTTCGACCATTTTTCTACCATCTCTGGCACAAACCACAAAACCCCAGTGTAAATAGGAGAGATCCGCGTCAAGAAACGACTCGCTTGTGCACACATTGGGCCTTTGTTTTTCCACCATTTATTAAATATACGCAACCGGTACGGTGATGCCCACGAATGTTATTTGATGGAAGAAGCGCTTGAAATGTGTGTACTCTTCTTCGGCCATGTTTTCCCGGCACTGTGTACCATCCGCTTCGGTATGGAATGTGTGTCAAGCTAGGGTTTCGGCTTCAATTTCGGAAGGCTAGAGACCAGCGCGCCCTCCTAGGAAAAGGGACAACAAGCCACACGTATCTCGTTTCCCGTTTCCCTGGCTAAGAAGGGGCTTAGTGAAGAAGCACTCCTTTTCTTTGGCTTCCCTTTATTCGGTTTCCGGGTGGGGAGGGGGGCCGGTACGGTTTGTGCAACTGCAACTGCACCTGGTAACTTACAATGGAAGCAGCAAGGTAAACACAATTTGTTCGAAAATAAATATTGTACTATAGAGCACCGTATCGTTGGGGTTTTGTAAATGAAAAGGTAGACGTTAGAAAAGACGAGGTAGAAGAAAACAATGCAGTTAATTGAGTGGCAATAGAATCCGTCCGGCCGCGGAGAGTGCAAGAAACACGATTTCCAGCATTTTCATGCTTCGAGGGTGCAGCGTGGATAAATGACGATAAGAGAAAAGCTATGCCATACCAGCGTTGAACGGGCGTTGTTTGAGGAACTGTGGTCGTCTAGAAAAAGGGGTGAAAACCAGATACATAAATGAGTTCAGTGTTCCCCATAGAACTTTGATTCATTCTATCTTTTGGGTGTATTTTTTTTTCTATTTTATTTTTTACACCTTCGGCACTAAAAACCATGCTGTGTGTGTTGGGCTATCGGTCATGCCTTTCCGCGCGCACTCTCTTCTCGGTTCGATCGCGATGTGTGTAAAGTGCCACCCAATATATACTTGTTTATCAACCCCGAATGGAACAGGAGCAGAAAAAACTACTAAACCTAATCAATAACTGTCATTCAGGTAACGTTTGCCTATGATTCCTTGCCAAGGTATGCCAGGCAAGTGGAGCCTGGCCGGGGGGAGGGCGCAATGGGGCAGGTACATAGTACACCAAAACAACGAAACCATGCCACCCCTGGTGCGATAGCGAAGGGCGCTGTGTGGTCGCCGGTTCAGCAGCGATAATGGCGATAACCGTCTCAAAACACGGGCTTGTTCAAGTGGCGACAAAATCAGCAGCCATACCCGAAGCACTGGCCTAAATGGCGGGCGCCAGGGGTGAAGGTAGCGGGATAGCGCAGCGTGGCGGGACCGTGTGTGTTGTGTGGAGCAACGCGATCGTAATTATTTCTAATCAATCAAAAAGTAAACACACCACACTTGCGAGCCACTTGTGTGTCGCGACTCTGAGACGAGCAGGCCTTCGAATGAGAATGCGGCTGGCTTCGGAATGAGTCGGCTGGCTAATTAGCCAGATCTCACTAGTGAGTTGCATCGCAGTTCCTTGTCGACTCACAGCAATTTTGAGGCATGTTAATCAAAGCTCCAATCCTTCGAAAAATGATACGTATCTAGAAGCTACCGACTTGAATGCCCGGCCATTTTCCTGGCACAAAGATGGCCGCCCCAAAAACCCATACGCCAAGTGTTGAGTTCAAGTGCAAGAACTACGAACCAAGTAGGAGGGGCAGTGGGTTGCCATTATCTTTACGCTGACGATTGACTGTACACGAGTTGAATAATGAGTGGAATTCGTGGGGAACCGGCCACAATGAGGAGACAAGGAGGACACGACAGTCACTACAGCAGGAAAAAAAGGAGAAATAAAACAAAGCATCCGCCAACAGACACACACCATATACACTTGTTTGCTGTCGATCACGAGTCAATCGATCGCGAGCGCGGACTGACTTTTTTTTACGCCGGAAAGTGTTTGTCACCTTTCAAAACCACAACCGACCGAAAATCAGCCACGGGTCGAAACTGACCAAAAAACACACACCGAACACACACTATCGTGCGATCTCTCCCGCGCCCGCGCCATTTCAACGCCATGTTTCACGGTTTTCCTCTCGAAATGTGCAATTTTTTAATTCGATTTTGCCGTTTTGTTTTATGTCATTTTTTCGAACATTTTTCTTCTCGCTCGCAAGGTCCATTTCGCTTCCATTTCAAATGTTGGCCTTTCAAATCAGGGCACCTCCGCTAATACCATCGAAAACTCATCGGCGAATCCTCGGTCCATCACCAAGTCGTCCTCCACCCCCCCCCCCCTCCCCCCTCCCACGCTCCACCCGTTGGCGCGCCCAAGGCGTTGTTGGTGGTTGTTTCATAGTGCTTTCAAGTGCGAATTGAAACGATCAACATTGCATAAAAGCTCCAGCACTTGTTGACCGACCACGGAAAAGTATCTTCTCCTCCCTCTTCTTATCTCTTCCTCTCCGCTTCTTTCTCTCACTTTGTCACGGCTAAAAGGTGGGCTTTGCCGGTGAGTGCATTTTGATCTTAGGCGCAATAAACGCTGAGAGAAGGGGGTAAAAGAGGTGCGATGAGGAACGCGGCAAATGTGTCAAACGATATAACAAATCTTCGTAATCGCGTGTCTTGCGACGAGAATTGGTCTAAACACACATGCGAGAGATGTATCTGGCAGGGTAAGATTGTTTTCGATTGTTCGATTGTATTTCTAACACTTTCAATCTAACTAAGATTAGCTTGCATTGTGTCTAGCTCAGATATAAAGTTTTTCCTTTCTTAGGTTTCTGGCAATTCAATATGCTACACTTCAAACGACTTTCGTACACACAATTGCACTATTCCCCAAAGACCCTCGAAACATGGAGCACTGCATAAATCAGTGCGTGCATGGTTCGTGGTAGTGGAGAGTTTGACACTTGCCTATGGAATACTTAGCTATCTAAGCGGTTATAAATATGGGCTTTTCTTTGGTAATATTCTCTAAGAAAACCAAAGCTGCAAATGAAATTTGAGAAAATTGAAGGCTTCCTCTGGTTTTTTAATCTACGCGACAGCTCAGCCTTGACTGATCCATGTACCTTGTTTTTCATATAGAAAATTTTTATGTGTACGCCTCTTTGCGCAAGACGAAGGAGCCACACAAAATCCATGACAATTGAGAACTTTCTTCGGATCATATTACGCTGCATGTCGTTTTGTTGGCAAGAAACAAGCGTTTGTCAGAGGGGTCCGTTGCTCCTGCAAAGAAAACATTGTAGAAGGCCAGTGCTTCGCCATAAAAAAATTTCTCCACACGAGAACTCCACACATCGTATTCGGTCCTTCGAAAAAACTCCTAATAGAAGGATTGTTTTGTGACCAAAATACATTATTGTTATCTTTATATCTTCCAAACGCTGCATTACTGACCGTCTGGCACCAAGGAGCTTGAGTAGTAATCCGTTAATTAATGGTGGATTTAGAAATCGTTTATAATAACGCCGGAATTGATGGTACATCGAGGATTTTTTACCAAATGGGACGATTCCCCGTCACAAACATAAACGCAAGCACTTAAAGATAAATTTTCGTAAAGGTAAAAGATATCCGCAAATAAGGCGGAAAGGGCAAACCTTCACGCAAAAGGAAGACTAATGTAAAGCGCAATAAGCATTAAGCGAATCAATTAACGAAGTGCCAAATATTGGTGTGAGGGTTATTTATTTACATTATATCGATCTCCTGACTCATAACGACCACGTAGATGGCTAAAAAAAGTCCAAAGCGATCACGGCCTTCTTCAGCACTGAAAAGTAAATTATGAAGCAGTAAGTTAAAGTCTACCGTTGAACCAACGAATTTTGCAAAACGTAAAGCTCGAAACAGAGGTTGACGTTAAAAAACAGCAAAACATGGGAAGGAAGCACAGAGTTAGTTCTTTCGTTTCCACCTTGGAGGACAAAAGTGCCAAATGTAATCTTGCGATTTGTTGTATACTTCTCCACCATAGCAACATAATTACGAAAGATAAGAAAACTACTCACAAATAAGGCCCCACAACTATGTTTTTTTTTTCAAATCTTGATGTTGTTTCAGTTTTTATAACTTACTACGCTTAATGTCTGAACGATGTTTTAGAAATGCAAACATTCTTAGCTTAGTTAATCGGATGGTATGAAGGATGAACAGGCACATTCGTACGAATGTGGGTTTTTTTATGTTCTCACTCCAGCCCGACCATCATACAACTGATTCAGTTTTATTTTATCTACTTGTTGATAAATACAACATATCCAAACAAAACGAAACGAGAATGACGAAAAGTGGTAAGCAAAAGGGGCTCCTCGACACCGCATGTCCGCAAGATAATCTTAAGACGAAAGCGTGATGAAAAGAAGAGTGAGAAAAAGAAAAATATGGCCGCTTGCATGGGTTCAGAACTGACAGGGAAACCACTAAACATATAAAGCTTGCTTGTTCGTTTCGAAAGAAGCGTGGATAGCACAACGCATACACACACAACCTCCTATACGCATTAAACATCCCGAGAACATCAAATATTTGGATAAATTTACATCAGAACGCACAAGACGAAACGTACTCAAGAAGTGGGTTAAATCTTTGGAAGCCGTGAGCCGCGCGCAAATGGATTATTCCAACATTTGGCAAAAATCTCGGCAAGTTCTACGGAATCCATATGTTTTGAATTCCTTTTCGGCCTTTGCAGTTTCTGCCATTCGTAAAACTGTCGCTGTGATGGTCCTGTTAATCGAAGTGGAAAGTTTCAGCAGATTAAAATACTTATCCAAAAAAGATTCCAGCTGAGTGATAGCAAATAGCAGCTTGTCCCAATTCTTGTCAAAATAAACCGACGCATTGTGCGTAAAGAGCGAAGAAAATTTTACAAATCCTCATCCCGTTTTAAACCGCTGCACAAACACCGAAATAATGGAATTCGTATAACAGCGAAGCACTTAACGGACAAAACTTAAAATATGTGAAAATGAAAAATTAAAAAAAAACAGTTGCCGCGTTTGACTTGGTGCTCATAATTCATACAAATAACATCATCACATTGTTGCAACAAAATTTTCCAACTTCACAATTTTTCGTTTTGCCTTTAATCTCTACTTTTATAATTGAGTATAATCCGCGGTTCAGTTATAATGCATAAAGAGAGCGAAACACACATCCAGAAGAACCAGCGGAAGATTCTTGTAGCAATAGATGTTCTATATATACTATATTTTTAATTGTATAAGGATTTAACCTCACAACGCCTTCCTGTACATTTAAGGTACTCCTGAGCAAGCAACTGAAGGACTCTAAGCGTAAACGTATATTGTATTGTTTTTCTAATGATAAGGAACTCGAACAAAAGCATTCAAATACACACATATACATTGTTTTGTATATGTAGAACAAATAAAACCTATACAAAATAGGTGCTCCTCTATCGAAGAAGGGGCAGTTAAACGTAACTCTAATGAGAGCAAACCATAAGCTTAATGGATAATTTTTCAGCGCAGGCCTGAAGGTGATGCAAACAAAATCATACCTTAAGGAGCAAACAATCAAATTAACGACTAGCGGGGAATAGAGAAGCTAATGTTGGGCAACGCAACATGCGAGAAGTTAGTAAGCAATGCATCTTCCAGTAGGTAGTGAAATTGAACTAAGTTAAAAACATGGTTAAGTGTTTACAAAGATGAAGGAAAGCCCCAGCATCGCGTTGAAAAACGTGAGTTAAAAAATCCTTGTAAATAAAGAGTTTAAATGATACGTTTTGAAAATCTAATTAACTGATGTTTTCACTTTATGCTCCAAAAGCAACCGATGGGATTAAGCAGCGGGACCTGTTATTTCATACTCACTTAAATTTTATTTCAGCAGCAATAAAAACCAGGGTTTTCATATGCCACGAGGAGGAGAAGAATGTATGGTCCTTTGCTGGCCTTACCTAAACTGGCAACAATTTCTTTCCCTCCCAACGACATTAAAATTATGTTGTTAATTTTATGGTCCATTATTCATACGACATCATGGCATTTACCGGTACCGCATCGTTATTAGTTTATGGATGGAGGGTCGCCACCGGTCCTTTTGTTGCACAGGTTCTACTCCATCTTGTTTGGTTCCTTCAGGGGAATCGTAATTGAACATTCTCATCTATTTCAATTGAACTTTCAAAATGACCTCTTGCAGTCTCGTGCCTCCTGTGTTACGTAAGGTAAGTTTTTCGAACCGTAATTCTGATGACGTTCATATTACCTCTGTAAAACAGCAAACAGGTATAAAAGATATTTTTATTGGTTGGAAATAGTGCTCATTTCTACTAGACTACCTAATATGTCCTGGCGCTTCCAGGACCAACACCTCGAAAGAACTTGCTTTTGCCCATATTATCCGAAATGAATACGAAAGTTAGGAAAGGGGCATATCCGGAATGAGTCGTAAACATTGTTCGAATTTAATGGAATTTTAATATTATTGTACGCTGTAAAACCATTTTACGACGCATTCGTTTTCGTCCGAACCGTTTTCTGCTCTCAGCCGTCTCATTTAAGTTTATGTCTTTTCTTATTTGCAGAAGTGCGATATCCTACTGCGATGATCTTTGAATGCCCTGGTAGAGTATTTTTCATTTTATCTTCTCATTAGGACAATCTACGGAAATTCTTACCAAGGCGTTTCTTTCCTCTTAAAACGATATAACTTAGCGAATTGACCGGATAGGTTTGCCATGACCGAGAATCCGGAACCGAATCCCTTCCGAACTGATCCTTTTATCATCGTTTTTCTTTTTCCGGCAGCGTTCACTCATCCCGCCGTTCATCCTTAAATTTTTACATTGCCAATAGGAACGTGAAATTGTTGTTAGGAATTGTCAATCGAATTCCTTTCAATGACTTTTTCATCCTTTCAGACTTTTTGAAATATATCGATAAATTGACTTCGAATCAGCAAATTACACATTACAAAACACAATGAAAATAACTGAAATAACAACGATGTCTTAAGGGTATTATCTTTTTTTTGCTGATATAAAAATATAAAGTAGCCTAACTTGACCAACAAATTCATTTCTTGATGAGTTTAATTGCATTAAATCGTGAACTGTAACTCATTTATTTTCAGAAGATGGCAAGTTTTGGTAGTGTTTCTCTAATTGAATTTGTGTGCATAGCAGATCAATTCCAAACGTGTACACGACGAACAAACAAAATTAATCACGCACGCACCCCCGGAGAAGGATTAGTAGCGCGTTCATGTTTCTGATGGCATTCTCCTTCGCACGCGACGTGATTAGAAATCCCGAGCGTCATTCGTCTAGATGTGAAGTTCTAAACTGGCATAAGTTTTCTAACGTGCGTTGGGGTTGATTGATACTGCCATGTTTTGGTGTATGTGTTTGTCTACCGTGTACGTTTAAGAATACTATAACTTTTACAATGACTTTCATAGGAAATCATTCATGACACGTCCATGAACAGGGGCAGCCGTGGGAAATATGAACCTACCCTCCTTCTTAGATATCCAACAACTTAACGTGTTCTTCAATATTTAAACCAAAAATGTAAAAAGTATCGATCAAAAAAATTACTTTAAAACTAGTGATGTTGCTCAATTTCTGATGTTTATGTTAAAGATGTTCTGCATGTTGATGAATTCATCCGTCGTGATACTCAATAAATCATGACATGGTTTTAGAATATCTACGTTTTATGCGCAGGGTAATAAAGCAACGCCACATAAGATATTCAAATATACCATACAAGGCATTGCTGAAAGTATTTCAATGATTCTAACTCTAAACTACGACCATTGTCGCATTAAATTTCTTATTTTGAAGGTTCGAGGGCAAAGGTCACCGATCGGTTCTCGTTAGGACGCCTGTGAAATGCGCTATCACAAATCACCTAAACCTTCGACGCAAGAGGTAAGTACATGACATGTTGCACACAAGAATTTATCAATACCAATTATCGAATTATTTCATCGAAAACAAGGGCAAGCATAAAGAACGAAGTTTATCACGCAAACAGAAGTTAATCGCACATTATTTAAGAAAAACAACACCGAAGGAATTCGAGTTGTTGATTGGAAAAGTTTATGAACACCACAAGACTCTCTGGAAAAAGGTACAAAGTCGTAATCCAAGCGCAAATGCTGCCTGGATGTTGTGGCGTGCGAAGAAAGTCAACTGCTTCCGAAGCAATGTTGCAACCAGTAGTCTGCTCACCGAGGTCAATGCCATAGGATGAAATGACAAGAACCGTTCGAAAGGAAACCTACGATCGTGGGTTTGTCTCATGAAAGGGCGGGAAATTGTGAGTTTATTTTTTAAGCAAGCTGAAAAATTACGCCGATGATTGCGAAAAGACAGCCACAGGTTTCAAAGCACAGCAGGCCTTACCTGCTACACTTCCCCGGTTCCGGTTTAGTCCGTGAGAGCGCGGTGGACGGTAATGGTAATTCCACGGCTCCAGAACTGATGCTTCACTTATGGGAAGCTTTTGCGATCGAGGATTGAAACCCTTCTCGGGGCATCGTTTGCTGGACGAAAACAGTTTTATGAGAATAAGTGCTGGTAAACTGGTTAGCAAAGCATTTATATACTTAAGTTCGAAGGAATTTGAGGGTTTGTAAAAGTTCTACAAAGGCAAATTTGTCCAATTTGTTAGACTAACACAACACGACTAAAAATTTCTTCAAAGGTTAAACCGCATTAGCCGAATGAGATTCAGCGTGACGTGCTTGTTGGAGAAAACTGGCAAGATGCATAAGAATGCAATGGAAGTGGAAACCGAACTGGACTCATTACCCGTAGGGCCGCAATGTTCCCCTTTAGTATACACCAGGAAGGGTGGTGAACTAAAAGCATACGCATTGTGTTGGTCAGGAGCGCGCAAGACGCATGTGTTTCAGTATGTGAGGTGGATGTTGGAAGCTTAGCCAACTTAGGCAGCAAATATTTTAATGCAACCATTCCAGCGATGCACGTGAGATGAGCACAAAACGACGGTGTATCTCCTCATTTTACTCTCACGCTGTCTTTCCGTGTTGCTCCTTCTAGCAACAGATACCTGGAGCTTCGAGAACTGCATTGCGTCACGTAGGGCCATCCATGGTGTCCGGTGGTAAAAAATGGCATATTTACTCGCCCCAGCAGCGCGTACAGTGACAGTGACCTTTTTCTCGATCCTGTGACAGGATGTATCGGATCACGCTTCGCATCGAACAAGACTTTGCTCTCCGCAGCCATGAAGCGTGATCGTTTCCGGCAGGTCCAACAGCCCATGGGGCAACATTTTACGACCATCTTAATCCGACAGCACTAAATGGGGTCCGTTCAAAGTGGAGGTATCTGGCGATCCCGTTCTTTACAAACGAGACCCTATCGCAATCCGCAAAACCGGAAGCATACTTGGCACGAAAGAAAAAAGATGCTGGGTAGGAGAAATGGGATGCTCTTGGCGCGCGTGTCCACGATGAAATATGTCCGACGCAATCGTGTTACGCTGACGCTGTTCCTTACGAAAAAGAGAATCAGAACGGGACAGCATGCAAATCGGATGATAAACCCCCAATGCGCTACTCATCATAGAAGGATTCTCAAAGAAGGGGCCAGCAAAAAGGTACATAAATTATGCTCCAAACGAACGAAATTGGATAAAATTAACTCGCACAGCGCGAATCAAACGTGGACGAGGTCTCCCTGATGGCGGTGGAGAGCTGGTGAGCGGACAACATGGGACCAAAAATTTAGTGACTCACTAACGAAAAGTGTACCGTAGGCGGCGGTCGAGCATCATCAGCAGGGCGGTCGTAAAAAGCGTACCGAAATCTTATCGAAATAACCACGGGAACTACACAACGCAACCAGAACTACCACCGTTAGAACAGCAGCACTTTGGATACGCCAAGGGGAAAAAGAAAGAGTGACTGAAAGTGAGACAGGGACGGCTCGGTGGCCGTAAAATTTAATTGTGTCCATCAGCATTAATTAAATTAAACACACATGCATGCTCCACTCGAATGTTTTCGAAAACCTGAGCTACACCAAAACAGAGCCCATACCCCAGGCCGGCAACTTTCTCTCCTTCTCTCTCTCTCTCTCACCCCAACCCCTTTCTTTCACACACTTACTCACACGCTTTCCATCTCCTACACAATCTCTAGAGATGCTGCTCTAATGACTCGTGTCCTGATGACACGGAAACCGACCTTTGATTCAGGCACGTCCTCTGCCCTTTCATGTGTGTTCGTGTGTGTGTGTGTATGTGTATGCTACGGTCAGAGGAAGCGAACGCACGATTGTGAACGTGCTTTTGCCATCGGGACGTAGAATGAAAAACAGTAGTTTGGTTTTATCCCAAATTGGCCAGAGGTCATAAAATGTTCCCATGCCCACCGGCCCTTTCGATGCACCTTGGTGTGTGAGTTGTGGCTGGACGGAGAGGATTTTACGGGACTTTCTAGAACCAAGATGGAGGGCCCTCGTTCCAATCAGCCTCGGCGTGTCCTGTTTCGCCGGAATGTCAATCCTGATGGTCAATCCCGATATTAGAAGGCCTTACGCAGTAGTCATAGCTTCCAACACGGAGGGCCACGAGATTTATAATCAATTTCCAAGAGCGACTGACATCGTGCTGCCATCAAGCTGCTACCGTTCGTACCGAGTGGACCGCCCGAATCAGCCAAAATTTTCATGCTTTTTGTTTCTGCCAGTTCTTCCAATTTGCTACAGTTAGAGTTTGATGAACGATATTATCTATCCGCATGTTTTCTCCCCAATTGTGACGCAACCACCGAAGGGGGGTGATTTGGGGCAAACGGGCGCGACTTGATGAAATTAAATTTCAAACCTCACTCCTATCCTTGAGCAGATCAAAACCACGAACAAAGTAAGTTGGGGATGGGAAGATCCTTTAAAGTAGAACCTGAGTGATTCATAAAAAATTTATTGTTTCATTTCCCCCAAACGGTGGAAAATTTTACCCGAAAAACCGCAAATATCTGTCACATATAAAATAGGGCTCGAGTGCTTTTTTCCCTCGCTGCCTTCTTTGATCTTATAACTTCCGCAAGCCAGTTTCGGTTCGGTTCGCTGAGAGCCTGCGGGATCTGGCAAAATGGTTAAAATGGAAAAACACACCCCCTGTAATAAGGACATCAACACATAGTTAATTCTTCAAAAAGGTTGTCGGATTTGTAGCCTGAATCTCTCTCTCGACATTCCTCGAACGTTTTTATGCCCAAAACATTTTCTCTCCACATCCAACCCTCCTTCGTCAGCTCTTCTTCAGTCTGACGTTTACAATAGCCTTCCATTTTCTCGCTTTCGTAAAGCTTCTTTCTTTCATTCAATTTTACACGGTACCGATTTGGTTTCTTCTCCTGGTTTCTGGGGTCGCGCGAAACCCTACTGCTCCCGAGGCTCCCCCACCTTTTGCGTTCTCACCTTGCTCGTGGTTTGCCCTGCAAAGCAAATGTTCGACGCCTCGTTTGTTCGATTTCTTGGCTTCTTTTTAATTCTTCGCCCATCCCCTCCCCTCCGGTTGCCAGCGGATGATTCTACCCCCCCTTTCGCGCCTATGATCCTGGGTACTGCGAAAAGGCAAACGAGATAAACCTTGGGAAAAGCGGCGAGTGCAGGGCGAGAAAGCAAAACAAAAACGGTGCCCAACCAAACACGAATGAGCCGAGAATGGGCATGGGAGGAAAACAATAATAATACCATCGAAGCCAGGGCCCATCGATGGAAAAGCAAACTCCCAGGGGGAAAAGCGGACGGCAGCGAAGGAATTTTCGTCCATTTCGAAACGGGGCGGAAGGTGAGAACAAGGAAGAACCCACCCCGGACCCCAAACAGGGCTCTCGGGCTAACGGGAGGGGGGGATTCAGCAGTGTGTGCATATGTGTATGTATATGCCCTTACACCTCTAGCATCGTTCGAAGGCTCGTTCCGATTTAAGATTGTGGTGTGGAGCTCCGGAGCCCGACGTGGGACGGGAAAGGCTTGAGGACGCTCCAAGTTCCTGTAACAGGCTAACGAGCCTCGGAAACCACTCGCTAACAACGTTCTGGAGTTCAACAGCAAATGGACAGAAGAGGTTCTCTTCTCTCCCTTTCGGACCTCCGGGTTGGACCATTGGGTTCGAACAAGAAAACAGTGATGGCCACCAGCCTACCAATACAGCAACAGCGGAGACGGAGAAGACAGAAGCAATACCGAAAACCCCCTCCCCCACACCCCTGCCCGCCCAAGAAAGTTTCCCGTAGCGCAATGCTCACGTTCTCCACGCAATGCTGCGTCCTCCTCTGTCCAATCTGTCCATACTCTATCCGTCGCTCGAATCACTTTTCGGCGCGGACCCGGTCGCGATCACCTGATCGCGCACTCCTTGGGCCAACCCCGCCAACACCAGGAGACCACCAACCGCCTCGGGGGTCTTGGATCGTATATGCAGTCCTGGGCAGCCGAAGCAGCAGCAGCAGTTTTCGAGTGCCTATAATCATATTCTTATTAGGCAGAAAACTTTTCGTTGCTTTTGCTTCCTCTTTTGGATTCTCGGCCCGTTGCTAAACTTGTGCCTTTCTACGCCCGTTCTTCGCTGTTGGGCTCCCTTTTCCTCCTCCTCCTCCTCCTCCTAGGCAGCCTCCGTCTTCCATCTTGCGTACGTCCGTCCGTTCTCGTCGTTTTTCCTTTCGCATTTACTGGTTTCCTTTTCGATATTTCGTTCCTACGCTTCATTCTACTGGCGGTTTTGGTTGCTTCCTTTTTTCCCCGTTTTCTCATTTCGCTTTATCCCCACTAATTCGTTTCTTGTTAAGTTCATCTCACGTCCAGGAGCGCGAGCGAACAGCGTCCGCAAAGAAAATGAAAGAGTAAAATAGCAGTAAAAAATGTGGGGTTCAGGACGGGTCCAGCGCTGCGCCACGAGCTGAATGCCAAAGTGAAACGATCCTGGCGTGATCGGGGCGAACCAAGTTCATGGAGGGATGATGCAGGGACACGTCGTCCGTCGTTAGATGTGTTGCAATGCAGCAGAAGAAGAAACATGATCGCTCTAGAGTAGAACAAAATAGAATAATTTGTGTGACGTGCTTATGCGAATCAAATATTCTGAAACCCCCCATTTATTGTCATAAGGAGAACCATTAGATGACCACTGTTGATTGTCTGTTTTCAAATCACGCCATCATTAAGCAGGTGCTACTAAATACTTGTTGCTCAATAATGGCACCAACAGAAGCGACTCAACAAACGATTATCACCCGCAACTTTTTTGAACCTCATTGGCATCGGCTTTAATATTTCGCAAACTTGCAATATTCTGCCGTACTGAAGAAAAGGGGAATAATTGGTGGGAAGCGGGAAGGACGGAGTACAGGAAGGATTTCAAGCATAAATGAGGGAAAGACGAACCCGAAAATGAACCGTCGAATTAGCAGCAAAAAGAAAACGTATGCCTTCCGAAGGAGTCTTTCAGTGCTCTGGGAGACTTAAATGGCAAGTGAAGAGAAGAAAAAAAACACGCAACAAGGTAAGGAAAAACGATCAGCATCCGTTCCCTCCTCGCTTGCCTTCACTTGTTCTTCTCCCGCTCCAGAGTCTTACTCCGCCAGTCCCACATACACATACGAACACACCGCAATCCTCAACCTCCCGGTGTTTCCCTCCCACGTCCCAGAAATCACCCGCAGCGAAGGTGAGAAGAGTCGATAAGGGTCGATGAGCATAAGATTGTAACGATCGCAGGCACCAGTCAAAATACGTCTGTGCCCGGGACGCCTCAGGTGAAACGAGGGGTCCCCGGCTTCCAGACCAAGACGTCGTCAAGGAAGAACATTGCTTGGTGGTATGTTGGGCCGCGGTTCAACCGATGTACGCATCTCCGACCGTCCGCGGGTGAACAGGTGAGATGGTGTTAGTGGGTTGCCGTTGTTCGAACGTGCCATCCAATATTGACAAGCCCATCGAGCGGAAGGCGCGCGTGACACTCCATGTGGGAATGTTTCGTCCCCCAGAAGACTGACGAACCCTTATGCTGCCGGTCAAATAGGTGTATCGGTGCGGACGCTTTTCCGCCACATTCGACCTTGTTTCAGCATTCAATTAATGTGCTTACTGGAGGAAGGCAGATATTTCTTTTCGAAGAACAACATTTATTCACAAGAGAGAAGTATCGTTTTTCTCGACTTCAAGTTCGTTAAATTTTCTTAAACTGTAACGTTTTACAACTGTTTTAGTCAGAAAATTTTAATATTTTTATCTGACAGTAATTTTCTCTCTTGTTCTAAATACAATTCTTTTAAGACCGATCTTCGTCATTAGTAATTTTATCCGAATGGTGAATATATGATTTTTATTTGGATAAGACTATGCGATGGAAATGAGTGAATTACAGGCACTTGCGTTAAACAATTTCCCCATTTTTTAAATTATCAACTACGACCTTCGATGGCATGGCACGTTGTCATAAATCCTACGTTCTGCCATATTGTAATATCTCTCGTTACGGTATGTCTGTGAATTTTTACTTTACCATTACTGGTTGGCGTAGAAGGGTTCCATGTGAGACACTCGTGAGCACATCACGATTGTCGCGCATAAACGCCAGTCGCACTGATGGATCGCATCGAATCTGGGTTGGCGTTCCAAAAATGCGAATGTTAAATTCTCTGCCATTCCTCCGACCGCATCAGGATGTTGCGTCCAACCGCCTAAGGCTGCCAATTCTGCCAGAAGTTCAAAACCCGACGCAAAAACTCATCCCCCGTGCAGGATACGATGCCAACGGCGTGGACATGTACGAACGAAGTAAAAAAGGAGCTTATGCTTAACACACTCGCATAATCATCGTGTTCCCCCTCGCTCTAGGGCTCCGGGTGCGAATGAGCTGGCGAATGTGAGAAGACGAAAATATGCAATAATCTAAACAAATATTCATTCTCTCGTTAACATAAGACGTTCGCGTTAACTCTAGCGTGCGTTAGGAGCTCTGGAGCCCGAGATCCTGTCTGGCGTCACACCGACCTCCGACCAACGCAAACAAAAGCGTAACACCAAGTCCACCGTGACAGGTTCCTGCCATTCGAAACAGACCAAACGGACGACGTAAGAAGCGATCCCGATTCCATCGTCGTGAATACTGTGGCCCTCGCTTCAAAGTTTCAGCACTTTTTTACGGAAATTTTAATTATATTTTCGAATCAATAATTTCGGTCATCCGGAGGGAATTAAAAAGAAAAAGCATCAATAAAGTGTTTTTTCTTCAATCAACTGAAAGAAGGACTGTCTTTTATGGACAGGATCTTCTTACTGCCAAACTGACAAGTAATTTTCGCAATGTAAATTTCATTAGCGGCTTGTCTAATTGGAGGCCGGTATTGTTGTGTGTATCTATGCATCTATGAAAACCAAACAGACCGGCCTCCAGTTTGACAAGCTGCTAATGAAGCTTAAGGATCGTATATCTGTGCTCATAAAATCGGTAGCGAATCGGTTCACAAGGATGATACTGGGATTCAATATAGTATATTCCGGTTTCACGATACAATACCGGAGTCCACAGCGACGATCAACTCGTTTAGACTTGCTCTATCCATAGGGAAAGGCTGTAAATCCATTTTGTTTTTTCAACAAGAGTTCAACTGTTTTCAATCTTCTCGCATCCCGCTAAAACGCGGCCCTCTATCATTCTTGTCCCCCAGCCGTTCCCAAAACCCAAGTTTCTTGCTCCTAAATATCCGCGCAAGCCGTATTCTCGAAAACTGTAGAAAATGGAGAAAAACGGGGAATGAAAGGTAGATTTTCGCTCAAAACCGACCGCTCTCCCTACTTCCCGTTAAAAGCAACCATATCAATTTACGCTTCCTCTCGCCATGAAGTGATTTTGTTTACATATTTTGGTTCTGTGCATAATAAAACTCGCTCAATCCTTTTCTTAATGATATTCCATCCCAGATTGCTTCCTTCAAGCCTTCTCTACCAATCTACATGCCAGATGATCTGCTGGAATTGGGAATCAACAGACGGTATTTCCCTCCCTTCTTATTCCACTTATTCCTACCAATCGACCATGCGTTCATATTTTACCCAATTTGCTTTAAATATTTCTTTATTCCTCACCACTGAATGCTCTTTTTTGTCGCACATCGGCGATCCGCTGAGATCTCAAAAAGAAGAAAAAACAAACAAACGAAACGGTACCACAGTCAATTGCGGAAGAATCGTTCAGATTTTGATGTTCCCAGAATCCATGTGTTGAGCAATGACGCAACACTAGAGCGTTCCAAGCAGGACGCTAAGGACGAACTTATTGTATGCAGATGATATTTCACCATAGTGATTGAACATATTTTACTTATACGCAACGCTTATCCACACCACCAATGATAGGTGCTCTTCGGGGGTGGTGTAGGAAGGTGTCGGAGTGGGTTTAAAAGAGAAAAAGGTCGCAAGATTACGTGCCATGCCGAGGGCGTGCCGGCAGGAATCGCACTGAAAGTGTAACCCAGATGTATGGGACCAATATTGCATGCTGCTTTCTGTGTTGAGTCCAATTCAACGGAGACCATCGCTTGAGGGACGATATTTGGACACCTCACCAAGGCATCCAAGGCTACGCACGAGTCTTAAAAACCTTTAGGCAATCGACTATGCTCACAAGACGTCCAACAAGATATACCGACGTTTGATAATGATGTTGCAATTATCCGATCCTTTCGTACACCTTGTGAAGCTTGTAGCTTAACAACAACCTTTGTTTGCACTAAAAATGTCCTGTGCGAATCTGAAAGCTGAAACGAAGGAACATGACTATGAGAAAAAGGTACAATATTTACCTTCGAACATTCCATGAGGCGTCCTCTTCAAAATGTCTATGTACCTTTCGCTGGACCACACCAGCGAGAGAATGTCATTGAAAAACATATTTCCCGGAGCAAAGCGAACCCAATCTAAGCCCCTGTACCTGTTCACAAAAACAGGCTTGTCGGACGGACACGGATGAAAACCGGATGTCCTTTGCCTATAACCATAGGTGTAACGAAAAACTTAGGGTATTATTATATATGCGCTTTCGGTAACCATAGGCACAGTTTGCTTCTGCCTGACAAATTCTAAACATGAAGCTGCAAACAAACCTTACTCTTGCAGCATGTTTCTTGTATCTGCCTCATCATCTCTTTTTATTTATCCAAAATAACATAAACCTCACACGCAATATTGCACAGCAGTGTAATATCAACTCACTCCATCCAACCACAGCATATTCTACCGTGGAAGCTAAATTGGAAGCGATTGTGAATGTTAAAGATTGACACGTTATTCCACCGGTCCGAACCGCTATTGTCCGAACATTTTCCCAGCCCAGGTAGGACAAACACTTTTCCTGGGACTATTCACACGTGAATCCAACACGGACGATTTGTCGGTGGACGCCGACCTTTAAGCCCCGTTTTCTATCACCATTGTTTGTGTTGACATATTTTTCGATCCTAAATGTAATCCTGTGGTGCAAAAAGTCGCTCGTTTTCGGGGAATTTGTTGGGGGTTTCAGCCTGTGAAAATATTGGCAGATTACTCATCATATAGGGCATGGTGACAAAATCGTAGAGGATCTCTCTTCAAAGAGTATACATTAAAAAATTCTGCATAACTTGTTGTAGTTAACGAAAAATAAAACAATGTGTCTGCTTTAAACTTTCTCATTCAAACGATTTTTGGAGATTACGTAAAGCATCGCAACAAATATATTGAAAACTTCAAATTGACAACTTGACAACTTATTAAAGAAAGGCAAAGAAAATTATGTCGATTATTTTGGTATGTCCATGGTATAATAAGATTTACTGATACTTTGATGGCGCCTTCCAGGAAGTTCTTGGTCTAGGAGGAAGTAGCTAAGAATAGGATGGCTTCAAGCATAACATATAATGGGCAAACTATTTAAAGCAACGTTTGAAGCATTAGGAACCGTGGTCGGATTTGGATTGTCTATTGCACGACAAGGAAACAAAAAGAAAAGATATTGTTCAAATAAATACATTTAACGTTTCAGAAATATATTAAAAATAATAAATTTGTAAATCAAACATTTGCTTAGCAATAATGTTATGTGACTCTTCCTCGTGAGTATCAACTTCTTTGCTCCCGAAAAACAAAAGTTATGAATTTGACGACCTCACACTTAAAGATGGAGAGATATAAAAAAAGGAACAAATGAAGGAAAAAACTTGACATACTACCATTGTTTGACAAAAATAGCAACAAAAATGTTACCTACAAACCGTAGCATGTAAATCAAAAGCGTTAAGCTTTGAATCTATTTGCTTTTATTTATCAGCGAACCTTTTCGTTCCTCCTGTGCTAGGTTTGTGCAAAACTAACCTAAAACATAATGCATCATAAACATATGTATGTTCAAATTAAATACAAGCCTAACATTTTATTGAACAACCTTACACTGCTCTTCTTCCAAAGTTATTGATTGGAAATGTTTGGCACATTTCTTTTTCAGCAAATGAAGGTTTGATCATTTGTCTAATAGTTGTTGTGTCAATCAAATAATTGTGACATGTGTAAATTGTATTTAAAATTTTAAAGAATCGATACGAACAAACTGTACATTCGTGAAGCGTTCCATGTTTTTGTACTTTTTGTCCTGACTGCATCCTGATTCGGGAAAACACAGGATCATTTCTCTCATATGTTTCTTTTTCCTCATTTTCGTTCCTTTGTTTATTTTTTGTTTCTTTTATCTTCTTTCATTCCTTCCATTTGCAATCCAACACTCAAACCGGTGCCAAATTTGGCCGACAGAATGGGCCATTCCAGCCGAGAGCATGTATAAATAGGCCAGCACAAAATACAATCCTGTCGCCGTTAAGTAATTTAATGATGACAACGATGGCTGGAGGAAATAATAACAGACAAACTACAAAAAAAAGTCTTCTCGCGCCACACTGCGCTCAAGACGGATGAGTTAAAGCAACGCAAACAAAAACATACAGTCATTATTATCACAAGCTAAGTGTCCAAAAGGAGGTAGAGAGAGCCTGAAAAACGAGAAAACACACGAGCGACCGAGCGATCGAACAAACGGAACCGGTTAGGAAAGGAATTGACGATCCGGAAAAGCATGGCATACATCTCGTGCGTGCTGAACCGGGTGCATTGTGCAGCAACTTGCCGTAAGTTCTGCAGCGAGCAATTTTGGTGCAGTCGAAAATTGAAAACGCGATGTCGATGCAGGAACAAGTTGCGAAGTGGAAAATTGCATCGCCACGATAAATAAAACGCATATCCACAAGTTTACGTGGTTAAGGCTGTTAACTTCAGAGAGCTGACTTCTTTTCTACCAAAGCTGCTGCTCAATTTTGTAAAAAAATTATAAGAGTTGTCCAAACATAGAACTATGTCCGATCTTGGTTAGACTACTAGGTCGCTACATGAAATGCACTAACAATTTTAAACACTCTGCTAATTTCAATCATAACATTTTAAGACGTTTACATAACATTATTACATAGTCCTAATATAACCTGCCTCTAGCATGGTTGATTCTAATTCAACGAAATCTTTGCATTCAACATCCATCATCGCCATCGACATTTTCAGCATAAATCCTCCCCTTAAAAAATCTCTTTGAATGCATAGCCAGTTAAACAAAGTCCCAGCCTAAGCACTAAAATTCGAATCAATTAAAAGCATCTTTTCGTCACCTTGTTTAGAGATGAATGTTCCAACAAATGGAGACCGTATCATCATCAACGTGCACTCGACCGGGTTCCAGAGTCCGGGAGCAGTCTCCGGTAAGATGGCTACACGGTTTGTTCGTCACGGTTTCCGTCCAGTCCTCCACTGGCACTCCCCGTTGCTGGACACCAAGATCGTAGAACCTTGTCAACAACATCTTCCAGGGAGGAATTGACACGAAGCGATTAGTTCACCGTTTCAAGCCACAATGAGTCACGGGAAGACCGGAGACCACGCAAGCCCTGCGGGAACACCATTCCCGTATTCGTTAGAACAGATGAGTAGGAAATTGAAATTGAAGGAAAAGTTCCGGCATACGTTGACATCGTCGTTACCATCGCAGCCAGCTTCTTCATCTTTATGCGACGCGTGTAGAATCAGAAAAGGTGATCATTTGTGAATTGAAGAAACTAAAGGAACCGATCTTCAATTCTCAGCAGCTCCACGTTAACACCTCTCCGATCAAGGCCACTGCCTGATGGTTGGTTTCAAGAGTGTAAGCCATTGATGTAAACCGTGACCAATAGTTTAATGCCTTCCATTCCCACAAACGCTCCCAGTGCTCGAAGATGGACTCCATTTTGCTGCTGGGAGTCGTCTACTTCATGCTAAATAAAGTAGCACTCGGAGTGCTAACATGCGGAATTAAAACGGGAACTGACACGAACAGGGCACAGTTTCCCTGCTATTTTACCTTCTACTTAAAGGTAGTCTTGCACTTGTTTGGTTCGGATAGAACGTCTGAAAAAGGTGGGAAGTTTTTCTTTCCAGCATCTGCCCCTTCCTCCTTGAAATGCCGTAATTAATTTTTCTCCAGTAAGTGCAGGCACAGAACGATGCCTGGTCCGCTTTGTAGTCAACTGTGAGTTGAAAAGGTTCCTGAAGATTATGGAAACACAGCATCTTCCTGTTGCTCTTGCAGCTTGACCACCAACTCCAATCATTTCCATCTTTCTCCTATATGCTATTGGACAAGTTTATTACGATGTTTTAATGATTCGTGTTTTTTTCTCTTATTTATACTATTGAGTTCAAAAAAGCAAAGCCAAAAATAGAAACGGTTTAAATAACCTGTGAAAATATTCTATCAATCGTAAAAGCCTTCGATATTGTGCGAGAAAACCAAGCGTTTACTGTTTGTTTTACCCAAGACCTTACTGTTCCATCGCTAGAAGTCATGTTTTCGAGAAAAAGTAAGGATCAACATACTTGCAATTGCTTCTTCGGAAACTTGGCAATTTTAATTTTGATTCGAAAAATAACATTCAGGGTAATTGAGGCTGAAGATAATGCCATCAATTGCAGCATCTAATCAATATCGTCAAAAATTGCTCAATGCACAGCGGGCGAGGGAGTTGTTATGACCACAAAAATGGACCGATCACAATTTTGGTCGGAAATAGTTCTCCATGGTTCTCAGCAACTTCTCGAACTCGTACTTGCCCACTTCTTCTGTCTATCTGCTTGCTCAGAATGAACTCAATATGCATAAATTAGAGAAAAAAAACATGAACCATTAAAACTATCGTCCAACAGCATACATGAGGAAGATGGAAATTACTCGAGTAAGTGATCAAGATGCACTAAACGGACGGACTGGTCGGTTGTGTACATCCGCAGTATACCGCTCGAAAGCCAGGCTTTCAGACACCCCAAATGTGTCCCTCTATCTCCTACCTACCCTCCTTATTTGTGGTGAATACGAAACTTTTCGAGAATACAAAGTTCTGCTGTTCGCGGCTCAGGAAAACAATGAACAAGAAGTCGTGGTCTGATACAGACGGAGAAGTTTGCAGTCTGCTCAATTGTCTCCAACTAGAACTAGTGCATTACAATGGTAGATTATGCACTTGGTATTGTCATTCCACTTATGCAGCAATTGTGGTATTCACTCCTTCCATGACAAACCATCTAACACAAAACTCACTTCGAACATATTTTGTGGGTGAGAAATGATGAGATGTATGTGTGTTTGTATGTTACTTAACTTTTAAATGTTTTTGATAGAGTCTATTATATAGGGATTCGGTGAAAAAGAAAACGAAACAAAAACAACGCAAGTCTAGTCGCTCATTTCGTAGCCGGAAAGGAAACATAATTTATCCCGAAAAACGGGTCAAATTAATGTAGGGGAGAGCGCAAAGAATCTATTAAAAAAGGCTGCCTGGTGAAGAGCAGACGTAGACGAAATCTACGTCCAAAATTGACCATTAAACAAACGATCCGAGCCATACGGGGACACGTTTCGAGTGGTACCAAACACCGTGACCACGCAGGAAAACGAGGCTGAGAAAATTTGAAACCTCATTCTTAGAAATTATGTTTGGCTCAACCAGGAGAAGCATCATCACGGCATCGATCGTCGCCCCGGTCCGTCAAGATTTCGGTGGGATGGAAGATCCTGAAGATCATACTCAGATAGGACTCGATGATCGTTTGGTGTTCGTCTGGTGAGTTCAGTCACCCCTTCCCTCGTCATCCCTTTTCGAGAAACGCTGCGCATACCGAAGGTAAAATAAAACACTCAGCTTGGTGAGGCTGTTTACACGGCCATCATCGCGATGCGCTAGACCCGTTACGGGGAGCCTCTTGGCTGGTTGTTGGAGCCTCAGATATCCCAGGCCTGTGGTGGCCTAGTCGAGCCTCAAAATATGAAGAGTATGAGAGGTGGACGGGGCTGCGCATGGACGGTGTAGTCATTAAAAATCAAACATTATTTGACTTCGGTCCCTGCCGGTGCCAATGGGAGGTCGAAGGTGCGACGAAGGTAGAGTTCTCGAAGCATACGTCCACCCGTTGCCCGGCCTAAAGTAACCTCATCATTTCACTTGACTCATCGACTTGAGGTCGAGGGCAATTACGCTGGCGAACCGAGGGTTGAGTTGCGGTTTAGCAGAGGGAAATGAGCGGTCGATGTTGTCAATCAACATATAAGGAGAAGCCGTTAAAGGTTAAAAAAGCATAACTATTCGATGCGCACATCAGAAAAATATAAAAACACCAAAAACAAAGATGTTACTAATTGCTAATCATGCCGTTGTTGCGTAGGAAGCATGAATGTACTTATTTGAACATAACTTGTTGTTTTTTTTAATTTACTGAAACAATGCCTAGTAACCAATAAATACTATTGATTTTTCCAGCAAACTAACAAATAAGTTTAATGATGATCTCTAAGCAGGCACCTACTAAGTGTATTTGTTTTCGACAGGATGATAGGCGCCCCGAACGAGAACACATAAACAAAATGGTAAAGAATATTTGGCATACCAGGTTTCCTGGAACCAGGTTAAATCATGTTTACTTCTCTTTACTCTTACTCACGAGTAAGAAGCATTCAGATGTTCGTATCCAGAAGGAGGCGGTTGACGATCCAAAATACTAGGCGATGGAAACGGCGGGCGGGAAAGGAAAAACATCGACCCAAGCCAAACGAATGGCGAACTTCCTCCGCGACTTTCTTCTAGACCCCACGATGGACCAGCGCGGTTGGAAATCCCAATCCGGAGATGATCGAACGCGGTCGATTAAGGAGGATCATCGGATGCTGAACGGTGCTGCCAGAACGACAGTCGAATGACGCGCGCAAGCTGGACGCCATCAGAATCCAAAACCATTATAAACCGACCAATTGACCTTGGATATTTGAAGCCTCTTTTTCCTCCCCATGCTCCATACCAACGTTTTTCTCCATCTCTGTTGCGCTCCACATTTAATCTTAATAGGTTTTGGTTACTATTCACCCTCGCACTTCTGCAAGGCGGTGGGGCGTAATGGGCTGGGTGTGAGAGTTGGGAAGGTTCGAAGCAGTGAAATAAGGCACCCAGCTATCGAAACATCGCGATATGAAATGGTATATTTCGTGGCATGTTTTTGTATACACAAAACCAAATATCTTCGAGAAAAAGGAACTCAAATAAAAATCGAACAAAGGCAATGGAGGGAGATGCCACGTAAAAAAACACAAAAACACATACGAACACACCAACAGAGTAAAGATGTGAGTTTTCATTAATCCCCCCATAGAAAAAATAAATTTCGTAAAACAACCAATGTAAACTGAAAATGTTGAATATTTCGTTGTTTAGTTATGAGCAATATGCATTTCTTTAAAAAATAATAACCTTGTTACTAACGCAATGAAAAAAAAATTAATTGAACCACATGGACGAATACAAGACTTTCTGCTAGTTAGGAACGCGAGAATGGTAAAGACATACGCAGAAACAGAGAAAACAGAGAACCAAACGTGAACGTGAACCACAAGAAGAGGCAAAGATAAAAAAAAATCAACGAAGCGAGTGTACGAACGAACCTCAGCATAAACGAGATATAAATTTATTATTGTTTCTTACACGACCCCGTTCTTATTCTTATCGCCAGTCTCGTCCCTCCCACCGCCCTACTCCTTGTGCAGAAACCATACACATCCTTACCTTCCTTCCTTCCGCAGATCGTTACCAATCGTTTGCTCTGTTTGGTTAACTCTGCGGATCGTAAAAAAGCACGCCGTCCACTCACCGAACTCCAGCCTCCTCATGATTTAACCTATTCAGTGGAACTATGTCGTGTCGCCCGTTCGAGTGCCGTATTTTGTGGCCTCTCGACAAACCCTACCCACCAGGCTTCTTCCTATGTCGCCGGGCAGGACAGATACAAAAACTTGGAAACAGGACTACTGCTTCTTAGCCACATTTGGGAACGGGAATGAGACACAGCTGCTCAACGCTCAGCCATCACAAGATGCCCAGACCGTGGTAAGTTCTTGTGGGTGTGTGTGCATGAGTTGTGTGCCTTTTTTGCGAACCAGACGATAGGCAGCACTGAATATTTGTCTTTTGCTTCCCAAATCTCTCCTCTCAACTTCGCTTTGAAGCTAATCAATTCTGGCGCGCCGGACATAACTAAAATATGATTGTTTTTCTCTAGTCAAAAATGGGAGACCCCTGTCCGCAAAGGATACGATAATGTAGGCACAGGATACGTCGCGTAGTGCAATTATATTTGGTTTTTGCTAGAAATGACCAAGACGGTCATTCAGATTAAAAAAGGCAATTAAAAAAAGTTCAATGAAGCATTTTGAGCACTTACTTCTCACCTACATAACTACAATAGTAAACTCGCGAATAATTACATTGCTCTGTATAATGTTGAAAATGAAGCAGAAAAAAACATTGCACAACAGTAACACAAACCTCAGCCTTTTTTGTGCTGAGAAATCCAAACCCCCTAGCCGACTACGATACTTATGCAGATGTAAATATCTGGCGACACACCCTCGTATTTTCATACACGTCAAGCATAATACAGCCACTAGTATAAACGTGCATTGTGTCGAAGCACACCCATAGTCTGCATAGTATTGAATTTCATTTCGTCCCACCATTTGCAGTGAAAGCGATGACAGAATGTCTAATTTATTCTAATCAGATCCATTATTATGAGGTTTAAAGGTGGCATATTAAAACACCGTAGCATGCTCAGGCAAATCGCCTGGCCGAGTCTCTGTTACGAAGAAAGCTCTTTTTGGTTGTTGTATGAGCGTGAAAATAAATTTCTTACCAATGACTGATCGTCTCCAACACAGGCTCAAACACAGCATCAAAAACGGATAATAAGATGAAACGATTTTTTCTTTCTACTCGAAAAACTTGAACTGTAAAAATAGAGTCAACCGTACGTAGTTGACATAGTTTAAATTTGCATAACGTAGTATGGCTACTAACATTCATCCGTCTACAACACAGGAAAGGGACGAGCCAACCAAAGAAGAAAAATAGAAACAAATCACAAGCAACAAAAAACGTGATAAAAAGAAGAAAAAAGACCACAAACCAGTTCGAACCGTTTCGCAGATTAACTCTGAGTAAGTTCTGGAAGAAAAATCGTTGATTCTCATGTTTGGTATTTTGTTTTTGTGGTTATTGACTCTTTCCTCCCTACGGAATACATTGCACGGAAGGGTGGTATATGCAACATTGTTCATTATATGCAACAAATATTCGGAGCATAAGATAATAATAATGAATAAAATTAAGAAACTATAATCCTGCAAACCACTAGCAAATCTCGTACGCAATCGCAGCCGAATGGCGTTAGGAAGACTCTTTTTAAATCGTTCGCATATGTTTTGACTCGACAATCAAGCGGTTGTGTCTTGGGAATTTCAAAATTATCCATTCAAAGATATTGAAGACATTTTCTTTTTTTTTCCTAACTCGCACATTGAATTGGTTGCTAACTCGTTTCATCTTTGCCATTTTTGTTTCCTTCACTCTGATGATGAGCTTTTCCACGTTCTATTACTGTTTCGGCAGTGTTTATCGTTTGTTTTGTGTGCTTTTGTGGAAATTTCTCATCCACAGGCTCATGCGTTCGCCTTCTTGCGATCGATTGTGTCTCTTTCACACAGCAACTCGCACCTCGTGAGCCCATGATTTTCCACGCAGGATGATAATAATAATCATATCGTTTGCTATGTTTCGAACGTGATCACGAATGGGCTGGCTGGACGGGCCGGCGGAGACTACTCACCTCGCATTTGGCCGCATCTCACGTAGGCTTTCATCGGTCGTGCAGGAAGCGGGAAGCGAACCTCCGGGGCATTCGGTGTGCTTGGACGGTTGTGAGGCATCGATGGGAAGAAGGTGATCGATCGTTCAGTCAATGGGACGAGATCACAAGCATGTGCAAAGTTAGCGTGGCGCTCGCCACGGTCCTTTAATCGATGTTTGGCATGGCTCAGTCGCGGATCATATGCTGATTATTCGAGCTGGAAATTGGGGAAATGGAGGAATATTGTTAACAAATTTGATGAATGTGATGTATAGTGTTAAAATGAAGAACCGATAACAGTTATGACGAGTTGCCGTACTAATCAGCGGTAAACTAATCCCAAGCGTGAGTTTGTCGGTAATGCTTATGGCCTGACACCGATGACAACATCGAACAGAAAAGTCGTACTGCATTTTTCGTCAGCACGGCGGCAAGCTCAAAAGTCACATGTGCCTCGTTTCGACCATATGAAAACAACCTCCCTCGTGGCATAGTACTGCTTCATGGTGGTGTTAAATGGCATCTGCAACCGCCGTCCGACTTTCGAGACTCGCCGTCGTTGCAAGGGAAAATGCAATGCAAACACATGCTGGGGTGGCAAACGCACCACAACTGCCCTCGAACGCCACCAATGCCGCGGTATGTGTGTGTGTGTGTGTGCCCGATGCATAAATAATCGTTTACAAATGGTTCACTTCACTTTATTGATACATTATGGGTGTGCTCTCTTAAATCAACTCTCGATGCCGCCACCTCGCGGCCGCAACCACCCCTTTCCCCTCGGCCATCGGGAGCAGGATCGGCTGGGGAAGCTGGAAGTTGGCAGTTTCACGACTCACGCCAGTCGCGGCACTTTGCTCCCTTTTGTCGCCTACGACGATCTCGGCAAAGATTATTCCAAGTTGCTTCGCTAACGGAAAGCCTTTGTAGCGCGCCAAGCGATCAGTATATAGTGGCGAATAGTGGCGTAGACCCGAGACTGGCAGCCACTTGGGGCAGAGAGGAAAACGCAGGGAGGGTGATCTTAGCCGCAAAAAGCCGTGCATGAGCAATGCCGCGTACGAACCGGTACTTAGCATTTTACATACATTACATTTTAAGCCAAGTACCCCGAGCCGAGTGATTCTCTCTCACACACGGCTGCATGCGTTGTGCCATGCGCACCAGCGTGTAGGGGCTGCAGTCGCAACACCTTGGAGACCCGCGCGGTTCGGCGAAGGCTGCTGTTGTTGAGAAGCTCGCAACACTCGCCGCAAAGAGATGTATCCGCCAAACCCTTTGCCTAGCACACACGCACTGCTGCCTAGGTGTGTTTACCTTCTACGGTAAGTGCAGCGCTTGTCGCGAGCCAAGCTCACGTGCAGTTCAAACTAGCGGCGAGAGGCCCCTCGGGACCACTCCAGAGCGGCGGCAAGGATATTCCCCAAACTTGAACGAGTTCAGAAATGAGCCACACGTATAAGGAAAGGTGAGGCAATATGCACCCCTTAAGCGAAAACAATTTATTTCTCGCAGTACATTCAAGAAAATCGTCCGAAATTTGCACAGTTCGATTCATTAACATCTTTTCTGTTAACTTAAATTATCAAAAATAACATCAAAACCTCCATTTTTTTATTTATAAAAGGTTTTTGAAGACCCTTTTTTGACCCCTTGTAGACCCAAATTGATACCGCATTGATTTGAATTTGGTGGTGTAGTATTCGAAAGACAGTTTGGGCATAAGATCTTTGCTGATTTCCGAACATTTATTGAAAAATTTTACTCATCTGTACATGGCTTTCTGTTCAAACCGCCTTGGGATAACCTTTATATTTAAATAAAAAATGCGTCAATTATGAAGGCAACATGCGTAAAACTTTGACTTTACATTTTAAACAAAATGGCATTTTGCCTTACTTAAGGGCCTCACGTATTGCCACCTACTGAGACGAGTTCAAATTTTGTCTATAATTAAAAAGGAAGGATTTTCAACAAAAATTCTCTTCAGAATTCGCTAACTTAAGTATTCAGATAATTCATGAATGCCTGCTCGAATGCAATATTACATTTGTACACTTATAATTCCTTTAAGGAAGGTAGGGAAATCTTACATGGTTTTGGACTCAATTTATTTTATAACGTTTTTTCTCTTAATTTTGAATGTAGAACCGTGAAACTCACATAGCATATATGAGACGTGTTAAAGAACAAAGATTTCATTGATTAATTTATTTTTAAATGCCATAATTCAGCTAAAATCATACCGGTGCATATTGCCACACTTTCCCCTACACACGCACACTTTGACGACGGTCTGGGAATACAAGGTGTTTGTTTTTATTTATTATAGAGATTTTCTAGAAACGGACTGATCTTATATATGTCTTATGAGAACTTCTTAAAACATAAAACTTTCAAAACACCGTTCGCACTGCGTGATGGTAAATTATCCTCTAAATACGTCGCAGACGATGGGAAGCGAGAGGGCGTAAAAAATTAGCAACAAGAGGTGACGAAGGTCTTGGAGGTGCTGCAAGGGACTCTAGAACACGATCTGGGTTCCCTTTTGGGGTCGGGGACGCGGAGGCTGGTGAAAGTAGGCGCGCAAGGGATCTTCCCGTCGCCTCGTAACGAACTGTCCAAAGCGAGGTGAATAAAAACACCTCCGGCGATAGCGAAACTCGATCCACGATCCACGAGACGAGCAGCGATCAGCGACGTCGAACGCCACGCAACGAACGTGGCAGGGTGGGACGTCGAGGGAAACCGAGGAAGGTGGGGCTGTGCGGAGGCTGGCTGAAGCCTCCTCGTCCAGGGCTCGTTAGAAGAATTGAGTTGGGTCAATTAGCACATGGTGAAAAGAGGTCCACCAGTAATGGACCGGCTCTGCAGAACGGGCCGCGGAAAGCGTCGGCCGGGCCGGGGGGGGGGATGTAAGGGCGGGAGAAACAGCCCAGCCTACCACCCCTCTTTCTGCGCCTTCAGCATCTCAACGGCGCTGAACTCCGAACAATAGATGAGCGGACAGTGCAAGCGGAAGATCGCGTGCTCTCAGACGCTCTCTTGTATGCTCCCTACTCAAGGAGGCGACACAGAGAGGCATCAAGAACGCGCTTTTTTAACGGCGGCGTATTTTCTTCGCGGATTCCCGCGGTCAGTCCTCCAAGCATCCGACGCGGGACTCGCTGCACACACTCTTTTCGCCAGATAATTAAGTGAACGATGTCTAATCGAGCGTCATAATTTTTACGCTTCTTGCGCCTCCTTCGCTCTAGCCCTTTTTGCTGAATAGCTCACGGAAGGGTGGCATTGTTGTAATCTTTGATGCAAGGTACCGAATATCCACCCAACGCATCAAGCAATATACAATTACAGTTTAACAGAACTGCTTGCTCTCCGGGTGTATCCATCATAGCAAGCAATTTTGCTACGCGTTTGTATCCATTTAAATCAAATGGTTTGGATTGCCTTTACCATCAGCCGTTTCTGTTCTGACTGACAAATAATTTTGTGTTCCATTCAATTGTTACTTATAAGCTAGAGATAATTAAAATAAATTAAATGATCAAAAATCATTTCAAAATGTTCCAAATTTTACTAATTACTTTTTCTTCCAATGATCAAATGGGACGCCCTTTGGTTTGAATGTCGTTTAAGTTTTCTATATTATGGTCAACACTAACCAATACTAAATAGAAACTATTGGTATCAAACAATGACACTAAAAATCGTGTAGAAACGTCGGTAATTGCGAAAACTGACAAAACCCCGCATTAGTATTCGAAGTTCTGCAGCAGTTTCGAAACAAATAGAAACGGTGAAGCGCCACCAATGACCACGCCGTCTCGTGAACAATAGTACGTTTCATCCGATTGCATCATAAGTCGTTCCCTGACAGTAGCAGTTGGGAACCAATAATTGACTTCCTTTTTGTGCACATTTTACATGCCGCCCCATGCTCGGAATGCACAACAACGAATGCTTACCACAAATTGCAGCCCTGCCATTGCTGGTAGTGGTGTGACGTTCCTTAACTTACCCTCTGCTGCACGAAGCGGCGCGCCATTGCACTTCACGGTTATGCATACCATTTATCAAGCCCGGTTTGTGCCGCGAGTTCGCAACGAGTAGCGCATAGAAGCAGCGCAAGTGCAGCTGCTGACAGGTCGTACGATTAGCACCAGTCGCGGGTAGCAGCGTGTCCGGTGTCCACCTTTTACGAGTTTCCAACGAGCCAGTCGCGAGCGAAATAGCGGGAAACCCTACCGGAAGAACAGTACCCGTCGCTTCCTGGACATCAAGATGGGCGAATGCAGTCGAAGGATTATGCTAAAAATGGCTCGCACCATTTTCCATTTTTCCATCGCTATTGCATCGACACGACAAGCAGAACTGGCCACAATATCGTTCACATGCAGCAGAGCTGGCCACAATATCGTTCTCGAATCGCTCAAAATTCATCCTTTATAGATTAATATATAGGGTTTTATATGCTTGCAGAGGCGCCTTACTTTTTCTGGATCGCTTGTCGTTGAACACGTAATATAAGAGTACTTTCATAGGTACTGGAGGTAAATTTTAGTCTTAATTTTCACTAGAGGTAAATTTCATTAAACTGTTTGCCTCATCAGAGCATCAATTAGTTTCGGCCAATCAGAACAACGATGACGACGAGGTTTTCCAAGCTATCAAGCTCGTGATGCTGGGCATTGGACTTGGACTTGGATCGACTACCTCCTGGCGACCGGAAATTCTATCCCCTCCAGTCCCTACCCTCGCATCGTTCGCGATGAATGATTTTTCCGATCTTCCACGATCGCGCAGCGGTCGGAAGATTGGTATGGTAATGCTCTGCACGCTCGACGGATGGGGGCTAATAAGCCCCTTCAAACATTGTAGAATTGGTAGCACTCGAACATCATGCCTCTACCTCTTTGCCCACCCGATTCAGCAATGTTCAACCGCGCTACACTGAGATAGATGAACCACATAATCGAAGACTATTCTGACAATCCTCTTTGCGCGTCGGATGTTGGAAATTATGAGGCTTTCCGGAGCCTTCCGGACGATTCCCATAATCACCATTTTTCCCGTAGACCCTCCACGAATCGTCCATTCGCGCATGAGTTCGATCCTTTAGGGAAAACTAGGAACGCTGTTAACAACGGGCAGAAGAGTACGATAGAACGTGCGTAGCTCTTCTTATGCCATTCAGAAATAGAATATCGATAATCATAACGTTGCTTGCGATCGAACTACTGACCATTTGCGAGAACCGTTCTGAGCCTGTGTTCAAGTGTTTGCCACATGTTCAACCACCTACAGTGATTTATCTTCATATGTGGATGGACCTCCCGTCAGATTCCCCAAAGAAGCCGCAATATTTTGCACAAGGGAAAAATGACCGTCATCTGTGTTTATTTGTTTTCCAACGCGCCCCGAGCGGTTGGTAGGTATGAAAACATATCAATCTTGCTTTATTATTCTGTGTACCAACACCACTGCGGAGGGCAGTTTAAATGTTCGTCCGGCCGGGAGCGCGATCGGTTGCCTTTTAGGGAGTAGGACGACCATTGGAGAGTCATCGATCGGTTACAATCTTTCATCCCCAACGGGAAGCGGCTACAACGGAGTACGTGACACTATGTTCAAAGAGGCAGCCGCGCTGCTGCTGCACTGCAGAAGAAGCCAAAGGTTGTCCCGACCGCCATGATGTCATACGTATGCTCTGCCCCGTCGATGGCTGAAATATGCGCAAATTCCTGCTCCAACCCTACGGAAACGGATGCCGTTTTCTTGGGTGCTCATCAGTAATCTTCACGTCAACGTCGTCGACATCGTCTTCATCATCAGGTGAGAGTCCGCTGTAAGAAGTTCGTTGACAATCATGCTACCCTCGAATGTGATGCCCTTTTACCATCTTTTATTACGACCACTACAAGTGGTGTTTCCCTAACTAACCCTCGCTGCGGTTTTGTTTCTACGTCTCTCGATCGATATTCACGGTGACTGTGACTGTGACTGTGACGGCATTCCTACCACATGTGGCAGCGAAGCAAACGGGTCCTTCAATTTAGCCACAATCGCGCGAACCCATCAGGTCGGCGCCGTCGATGGCGAGAAGTTGCAACTGCATCCAGAACTGCGCTCTGCTGTTGCGCATAACCGGCAGCATCTCGAGCCGGTCGCAGGCGAGATCGGGACAGCACGCCGGATCAAGAACATCACTTTGATATGTGTTTGTGCGTGGGTCGAGGCGCTTGTTAATGTCATTAACCGCGTTGCGCCAAGCCACGCGGAGTGCGGGCTCACAACACACACAATTTGCCGAGGAAGGGGAAATTTAAACAAGACACAACAAAGACGTGTGTTGTTGGTGTCTTGCATTTTAGCTCAACCAGAGATCACCAATGGTAGAAATCAAGTATTACGAATCAAATAAAATTTATTCAATGGTATGAACCTACAAAGCTGCTGTTGATTCCGTTGACTTTTAAAAATTAAATATTCAATCAAAACATATAACACATTAGGAAATTTCATCCCCCTTAAGAGTGTGTTTTTGAAAAAAAAAATTAAGATCGCTGCTGTAAAAATATAGTTATGAAAACATTAGTTTTATTTTATTCAATTTGAATAAACGAAGAAATAAATTTATTGGTCTAATAGCCTTATTACCTAATCAATTCTCGTTTGATAGTTTCCCAATTCTGTTAGTTATAATAGTGTTAAACCTTATTTTTGTATTTTATGTAATTTCTATATTTAATGCTTTAAGTCAACGTACCTACATATTGTCATTAAAATGTAACCGTCAATGTGTTGCTGATACGAATGTGTTTGCAACTTTTTTGGGGTTAAATTTGAAGAACCACAACAGTATTTCGAAACGTGTCGCTCCACACTCTAGCTTACCAATGGTTGGCTGATTTCAATTTAAAACAACCACATCGAGTTTATTAGTATCAATTGGCCGTGATTATATTATCGTGTCGCGAGTTTGTGTTTCGACGCCCTTTAGACACGCTGTTTTGGGAGTCGCCCGAGCAGTGTTGTTCTCGGTCCCATAGCGACCTGTTGCGTTTTATACTAGACGGTGTTCTTTCTCGCTACGCTACGATGCCGTGTGGACGCCCGGTTACCAACGTAGAAAAAAATGTCCCGAAAAAGGTACGCTATCGTGTGCTACACAAATTATTGTGTTTTGGTGAGGGAGTTTTAAACATAAAAATACCGTCGCCGACCTGTCTTACGACACTTGGACATAGGCCCGGTCACAGTAACACAATCATAGCAAAACAACAAGAACACACGTCAAAAACACTATGCTGTGACTGGTCCCTATTGCGCATGAATGCCATTCCTCGTGCGGTTGACATGTTGTTCATGCGGTCTTGAAAATTGATTTCTTTAGTTGAAAGTTTCACTCAGTCGGTGCCGTCAAGTGAAAGAACTTGGAATTGGCGTAGAATTACAGACATACCTTTGCAGCTATGTACATTTTCTACACGGCCAAATGATACTTAAATACCTTTTTGACCTTCCCCAATCAGTGAACTACCGATCATAGCGTTCCTGTAAACCACAGTCCAGTGATTTGCTTATGAAAAAGCACGATTAGCCATAAAAAAGAACAGTGGTGTGTTGTAAGAAAGATTTTTCACCACCACCTTATCAACCGAGTCAAGTTTGATAAGGGCCAACGGTAAGTAACAAGTGATATTAGGTGAAGCTAAACATACTTTACTCACATTAAAACTTTCTTTTTCCTTCGGTTCGGGTAGTTTCATCCAACCTCCCAGGGAGTTGTGGTGTTGCAGACAAGTTGGCAAATATGGCAACGCTTCTTAAAGCGTTCGGAAGCTTTTTCAACAAACACCCTTTGGCGGGAAATGGACTTGTGTATGGTACGCTATACGTGGGGGCGGAATTTTCGCAGCAAACAATCACAAGAAAATTCTTGGTAAGTTCTACTAACGGCTGGCTATCAGCTAATGTTGATTGATGACATCAATTTGAATGTCATTGCAGACTGATCCCCCACAAGACATTGATCGGCCCACCCTAGCCAGATACGCCGTTATGGGCACGTTTATATACTCACCTATTCTCTACAATTGGTGGGTATGGCAGGGATTCAGCAATAGATAATGAATGCTAGTTTCAAATCATGTTTAATTTTTCTAACAGCATTCCTATTTTTCTCCTGGTTCTTTTTGCATTACCCTAACAATCATCACTGGGCTAGGGGTGGTTTTTATTATCTTCCCTATTTACTGGAGTCTTCATGTGCATGACCTTCCGGAACTGATTTATGTTTTTTTTCTCAACACATCTCGAAAATAAAATTCATACATCTCATGTCGCCGATGCGTCTGATGCTATAAAGCTTCTTACACCCATTCGCTAGCAAATAATTTCCCACAGTCAAGGATGAAGGATGCCGAGGTTTTTTGCTTTCGTAAGGTAAATTATGCACTCTTCTTCTCACACCGACAAGCACAAAGTAACATCGTAACAGTATTATGCATTAAACTATTTCCGGAACATGGGTCAGAATGATACCACGATTATAATTTTCATACTCTCGCCAAATGGTTTCCTGTAGGTACAAATGGCTAGATAAGACCTTCCCAGGCACTGCCAAACGGATTATAATAAAAAAGCTACTCCTGGACCAGTTCATCCTAACTCCGCCTTTGCTAGTTATATTCTTTACTGGTATGTAAGTAGGGCTAAGAGCCGTTAAAGTTAACTTTATACCCAGATAAATCCCCTCAGACCATTCTTCTACCCATTGCAGGTATGTCGCTTATGGAACGACAGTCATCTGTAATCGACGAGTGCCGTCAAAAGTTTGTACCAACGTTTGCCCGGTCCTGTCTTTTTTGGCTTCCGGCCCAAACGCTAAACTTCGTGCTGGTGCCCCCAAAATTCCGCGTCGTCTACGTGGGTTCCTGTGCCTTCGCTTGGGTTAACATTCTGTGTTGGGTGAAGCGCCAGCGACTGGACAACCAAAACTAAGTACAAGGAATCGGCAGAACGATTTAAAACACCCAAAACAATGATTCAATAACGCTTTTAGATAGGAAAGTCAAAACGAGATATTTTCTATGCGTGACGCTTACCCAATTTTTATATTTCACTAGTCACATCGTAAATCGCGCAAACCATTACTAAGGGAGAAGTTGTTATTATTATTAACATACAATAAAAGCAATCTGGCAAGAATAATGCGTCTGCTGTACAAGATAAATGGAACAATTCTTTTTTTCGAAAATCCGACGCACAGAAAATAATATAAATCGCCCACGTGTTTTTTTTCTCTCATTTGTTTTCACCAGGTATGTGTATTGGTCGGTCGTTCGGCATCAGTTAACATATTGTAAATAGTGGATTCATTTTACGCTCTTCCTTATGTCCATTCTCCTGGCCAACCTTGTTGCACTTCTTCGTTTAATCTACCGTAGCTGACCACGTGGGAACGTAGTTGCCACGAGCGAGAAAGAAGATAACCTATGCTAATATTAGCCACGATTTATAAAAATAATTCACACCATACTTTCCGCTCTAGTCTTCCGCTGTGGTAGTGCTTCTCCACCTTCGCCGCCGCCACCAAATAAATACATTGCTAGCAATGGCGCGGACTGTGTGAAATAGTTTACGTGCTTTGCAAACACTAGTAATCGGGGTACACGACGTACGAAAGGATAGTAACGGTTCGGCAGGGAGCAAGGAAAAACGTATAGTATACAAAACTGAAAAATTGATTATAAACAAATGTTCTTTCTCGATCGTATTTCACTCTCATCACTATGCCTTACTGGGACTTCACGGACACAGACTTCGGAAGATATGGCCGATTTTTTTTTTCGAAGCTTTGAACCATGTAATAACGCTTGTCAAACCCAAAAATTTATTTACTAAAACTTTATAAATTGGAAGGAAAGCGGACTTGTGAAAAATGTTACTTTTATTGTCGTTATATTTGAAACACAATTTCACCGTCACTGGATTCCGTGCTCGATCCTTACACCCCGTGGCAACCTGCGAATAACCCTTCCACTTCCTGCTGTTTCGTCCAATAGAGTTCCAACCGAACATGACTGTTGAGTTGTGTATAATAAAAAATAGGAATAACAAAAACAACGCAGCACCCAGTCGTGTACGATCGTTGCCGAACGCATTACGCCAACAAATATGATTGCCCAGCACGATCGTAACCAGTAGCGCGCGAGAGAGCTTGCACTGCAGGATGAGGATGTGTTGGGGAATATTTGTGTTTATTCGGATGATAGGGATACCCTGCGGGGGGGTATAGAAGAGAACCCCCTCGGGGGTGGCACAAGGGGAAGGATGAAAATTTTCACATGTCAGAGAACGGCTTACGAGAAAACGCTAGAAGAACGGAGGAACGATTTATTTAACGACCAAGCGGACGATGGACGCGCGTATTTAGCGCCTCAACCTGCACTCTGATCCCCACCCCAACCGTACCCCATGCCTCTCCCGCCTACATCCGTCACAAACACAAAACTTCTTTTATTTGGCTATCTCTTTCGGTCGCCGGTCGGTGGTGTGTACACCGCAACATGCAACGTGTGGTTTATGTACAAGCGTAGTTTGTCGTAAACCACACCACATAGCAGACTTATTTCGTAGCTCGAATTTTCCGCTGGCCAACGCCAGTACAATTGTGGGGGCCAAAATAAATTTCCCTGCCTTCTTCTTCACCTTTGGAAGTACCCACGAACCGGGCTCTTCCAGCACACATCACCCCGAAACGTTGTGAAGGGGAAATGTAGTTTTTCTTAGCTTAATGTTAGACCACACATTGAGGAGTGGGATGTCTGGATTTTTACAGACGAAGGCTCGATCACGCCGTGCATTACCGTACACATATTTCGTCAACTTGGACGATAAAGATCGATGCACCAAATATCGTAGTACCATCCGGATTGGGGAAGGTGGAGGTGGAATAAACACGTAAAATAAACAACCTGATATTTCCTCAAGAGAACGCGGGTGGACGCTGATGCTTGTGTTTGTATTTTACCACGGTTGTGTTACTCCTACTTCCTGCTTTCTTCAACTAAATACTCTGTCTCTTCCTGTTGATTCGCCATTGTTTTAAGAAACAATTGACTACATCTCGAAATGCTTCGTACTTCGTAATCAAAACTGTTGATGCAATTCTGACATAAATATTCATGCGAAAGCGGACGCCTGGTCACTCATGACCTGCAGCTTCAATTTGAATAAATTTTTTGTGCGTGCATATTCAGAACACAAGCTCCGTTTCCTTCTTCGATCAATCTTTGATTCATACTTTTTTATTACATATTTTCGCACATGGTGCAAGACTTGACGAGACTAAAGCTGACAGTGATAAATAAAATACGGATAAAATTATGCCCAAAAATCAAATGTAACAAAACGTAACTACGTATATTCGTGTTTCCAACAGAAGCACAGTACAGTACTGAAGTACCTCATGCCAGCCAATGTCATACTTTCGATTCCAATGTATTCTTATAAACCGCACCTTGCTCTGAACGTAATACCAAGCCATTATCTTCGCTGTTGTAGCTAACGTCGCAATAGAATTCATATGGATTCCCTCGGTAATTTACTTTCGTGAGCCTTTTCAGGCCTGCAATGTACATGATACTTATACCCGACAGTGGACGAATAATGGACTTAAAAAAAACTCACATAGCGTAGTGAGTCAATGGCAATAATTTAATATGCACATCTTTGTTTCCTTAGGCTGCTTATTTTCCATACCGTCCTAGGACAGTTCTATAAAATCCTTCGCCAGCTATTCACTCAGCTTACTTCGCGCAGAACGAACACGCTGATAACAGCGACAACGACAACAACTTGCAGCATCATTCAGGGAACAGTTCATTCCGGGAACAGTTACATTCAGGTTCTCACTGTTCGATTTGAACACATCAGCTTTTCGGCTACCAAATATTGTGACTGTCCTCAAACCAGTGGATCTACCTTCATCCGAAAACTGTGTAACCTTGTGTTAATCTTACGGTATTGAACGATTAGGAGTGTACGCGTACAAGTGATCTGTGATACCGGAAACCGTTTCGTCCATCTTCGAGGGATGGCGTACGAAGGGAACAACTTCTTGGATTGGGCCTCGAGCCATGGTGCCTCGATTTTCGATTCAATGGCACGAAATTTCTCCTCGCCCGATTCCTTTGGACCGGCAACCACTACGAAGGGTGGTGTGTCGAACGTCCAGATCGAACTTCATCGAATTTTATCAACTACACAGCTTGGAGCGCTCTCCGGCATCGTTTTATTTCTGTTCGTGAAGCACAAAGTGACGCGGTGGAGAGAAGAACACAGTCATCTTAAGTTCCCCACTGGAACCAACGTTCGACAGGCTGCTTATACGTTCCTAACGTTTATCGAATTTATGATGCTGTCACCCTTTTTAATCGCCGTGCTTATGATATTTTACGTATATCGCATCATAGTAGGGTTTATTTTAAAATATCGATACGGAAACCACTTCAAAGGGTTGCTCGATGGTGCTGATGTGGTGTGGGCGATCGAAGATCAAAACTCCCGTGGTATGATCAACATCCTGGCTAGCGTACATGAACCATTTGATGAGTGTACTTCCGCGGATGGTTCTTTGAGTGTCAATCTGCTTCTGATGTTACGTAAACGAATCTCTGCGCGGCTCATGCATAGCTGTCGGCCCCACCCGAAGATGCTGTGGAAGCGAAACGTGGAGTTGGGCTACTACTTCTGGTCCGATCAGTCCGAGTTAACGATCGAGGACTATATTCGCTTCCTAGATAACATTCCACTCACCGAGGGACAGAGCTGCATCGATGAGGGTCAGTTGCGAGTATTACTTAGTACGATTAGCAATCGGCATTTACCGGCAAACCATACATCATCCTGGGAGGTGCTCGTTGGACGGCAGCCTTTGGTAGACCAGACCAGAAAAATCCTCAAATATCCGGTTTGTTCCAAACTCATCGCCACAATAGACAAAAGCTTATCTTTATATCTCCTTTTCAAATCAGATCCTTTTCAGAGTTCATCATTCTTTAGGCGACGGTGTAGCCCTGATGCGTTTGCTATTGGAGACAATAGTTGATAAGGAGATACCTTCGCGCTGGAAGTATTTATCGAAACTGAAAGTAATGAATATCAATTACATCCTCAAAAATCAAAGTACATCAGGCCAGTGCCAACAGCAACGCAACGCCACGTTTTTGGAGCGCCTGTCGAAACGAGCGCCCTCCTACACTGATCTTGTCACGAAATTTAACGCCATGCTGCGTGTCCTTTGGACGATATACACGGCGCCCGCCTTTTTCCACGAGGTATCGCGCCGTCAAGCGGACACCAATTGTATGCATGCTACGGAAATGGCAAACGAAAAGGTGGTAAGCTGGATCCACGAGGAACACCATGAAACTAGCCAGTGGGTCAATATCATCAAGCGAACTAAACGTCTTCTACCCGGGACGAGATTTTCCGACGTCTTCCTGACGGCTCTATCAGCCAGCCTTGCAAAATATTTCACCAGACTAAATGGAAACTCACCCAAAAGTCTGACAGTGGTTCTTCCTGCGAGAATAGAAAAAGAATGTGCGTATTACACTTCAGACATCGATTCAGACATCCAATGATAACAATATGTATTACTATCCTACCTCTAAAGCACCACATTTGGAGTTGCACAACAGATTTTCCGTGGCTCTTCAGACCTTGCCCATCCACGCAGGCATACAGCTTGATGACCTGAATCGGCATTTTACACTTACCAAACGCATCCTAGCAGTAAAAAGATTTTCCGATACCTTACGTTCTTCATCAGACTACATGGTATGTTTTTGATAGCGTTCCTTCTCCACAAAAAAAGGTAAACTAATTCATTATTTTGTTAATGCAGATTAATTATTGGATCATCTCTAAAATGTCATCGCTCTTTCCGGACGGTATTTTAAGAAAGATTTTAAAAAGCGCACATAGTACGATGGCGATCTCCAACCTCCCGGGTCCACAGCAAATGGCTCGTATTCAAGGACGCGAGTTAAATAATCTGTGTTTCTTCATACCGAACCTCGGTACTACCGCTGTGGGAATTACTCTTCTCACCTATGGTGGAAAAATTCAACTCGGTATATTGGCCGATCGTGCAGTCATTCACAGCGAGGAAGACGCCCACACGATCCTTGAAGGAGTTGTAGAAGAAATAGAAAGGATGGGAAGATTACTCGAAGAGGCTTGATGGGCAAACAATTAATTTTATGGTAAGCGTGCCGTGTAAGGGTATTTTTCTAACTAAAATAAAGGAATGGTTATGAGACGACGGTAAAACCATAAACCAACGTGATAAGTCTGCGAAGCAAAAGAGTAAATCTTAGGGCGCGTCCAGACGGCGCGTAGCGTAGCGCGTAGCGTAGCGATTTTTACACTAGATGACACTACGCTCGTGTGTCATTCGGTGTTAAAATCGCTACCCTACGCGCTACGCTACGCGCCGTCTGGACGCGCAGTTATGCTTATCTGAAGAAGATAATTGATAACAAAATTTCTTTGCTATCCTACCTACTTGTCTTGGCAATAGTCTCCCATCTGCTTCCTAGAACGGTGGACAAGATACACACATTCCGGCATCTTTTTGGTAAACAACTTGCCTTCCAAACAGGTTTCTTTACGTGTCGCTAACGTTTATCTGAACGAAAAATCTTTCTCGTTAGCTTGTGGGATTAGCACATGTGTATTTAACTATTAACAAGCAGATTCAGAAACACATGCTTAACCCTGATGTTTCTCTCAGTGTCAGTCTTCTTGTACAAGTGGAACGCAATGGATCTCGAGCGAGTTGATCTAACCAAAACCGACATTCATCAGATTGTTGCTGAGCACTTTGCCAGATGCAAGGAAACACGAGCCTTAATGCAGTGGCGAGTGATTGAAGCAAAGCTAGAGCCTTTTAGTTCCTGTCCGGAAGGCTTTCTGGCGGCTCATTACGCCCTAAAGGTAACCGTCGAGGTAGCCATCGAACGAACAGAAAATCTCAGCTTTTTTGTCAAATGTTCGCCCGTCGACAATCCGGCATTAGCCTGTTACCTGAAGGAGATTAGAAGCTTTCACAAGGAAACCCACATACTGAAAGACATCGTTACTGCTATACAACAACATTGTCCATGGCGTACGATCGCACCAACAGCGCTTTATGCAAAGGAGATGAAATTACTCGTTATGGATAATGTAAAATTGCATGGCTTTGAAGTGATAAAAAAGAAAGCGGTTTATTGGATGGATCTTTTGTCCGGCAAGCCTTAGCAACGTTAGCATGTCTACACGCCGGATCGTTTGTGGTGGAGGAAAAGTGCGGAAAACCACTTCCTGAACTGTATCCAAATGTCCTCGAAGAAAACGCATGGGTTACTACTCCAAATAGTACACGCCTGAAAGATGTTGCAAACGTTATCCAGCTTTACACGGAACTTGTCCAGGACAGTGACGTGTGGGACGAGTCCCACAAGAAAATTATACTATTACAACTGCCAGAACATTTCCGAAAAATCTACAGCTTTACCGCGCCTTCAAAACAATTCCGTAATTGTCTCAATCACGGTGACCTCTGGTGTAATAATTTGATGTTCAAATGCGAATCCAATGGAAAACCAACCGAGTGTATACTGGTAGATTATCAGATGTCCCGCTACGTGCCTCCCGCCTACGACATTAATCTTTTGCTTTATCTTACAACAAGTCGCCAAATGAGGAATAAACAAGGAGACGCCCTTTTGGCACATTACTACAACTGTTTCTCCGAGATGTTGCATAAAAATCAGTTAGCTGCAGCTAGTATCCTTCCAAGCGACATATTCCTCGCATCGTGTGAACATTATCGACTAGCAGGACTTATTCATTCAACGATGATCAGCGCAGAAGTTACACTACCCAGTGTGTTTTTGGAAGAAGTATTCAACTGTTCGGACTCAACGGCCGGCTTTATGCCTGAAGCCAAAATGAAAGTTTGCATCAATGCGTTTCGTTCAAATACCACATACAGAAACCATCTTCTTGAACTGATGGAAGAGCTATTTTCGCTCATTCAAATCATAAAGTAAAATGCCGCTTTTTCTTTCCTGTATTGCTATCTACATTTTTGTATCAAATATTATAACTCTATTCAGTGGAGCAGGTAATGCCAAACATATTCAACCTATAACAAACGTATCAACCTTACAACCATAGTTAAAGTACTATATTCTCATAGTTGAACTTCAAGCCAAAATCAATCTTTTTATTTGCTACGCATATCGGGATTCAGATTTTACTCTTGTCACGTGTTTATTCTCTCGGTAGCAATATGAAAGACACTTCGCATACACAGAAAGAACCAATCACATCGGCTCGTGTCTAATGAACAGTTCTTAGCGCCGGCCTCCTTGCTGCAGTGAACTTCATAACTCAAAATAAATACAACCGAGAAAAAGTTCTCTACAAAGGATTATCGACTGAACTGAAATATGTTTGCCAATTTTGAAACTAAACACACGAAATAGATGGTACATTGGCATTCCGCAATCTATAATCTACCTAATGATCATGATGCATGACGAACAAATAAAAATGTATGGTAGGAACTACACAATTTGATCTCACAGAGTTTTCTAAGGAAGGAGGAATTGCACAAAGAAACCAATACAAATAGGATATGACTGATCAACAGAACCGAATCCACTGACACCTAAAAGCATAACAATTATTTCAGCTTTTCTCGTTACTCAAACCTTTTCCTGGACTACTAGCGAATTTCCGCACACACAGCATGCAATCACTTATAATAATTACTTCATTGCAAGTGCCCTTTCCTTGCATAATCCTCGCTGATAGGTTCCAATCTAAAGAACAACTGATCCTGCTCTACACCGCTTATTCTTCTTCTAAGGACGATTCATCGGTTTCTATATCCTTAATTCTTAAAATACGATAGGGAAAGGTGTAAGTAGTTTACAGGCTTTTCGTAATGCTGTTGAATATTCTCTTCCCCCACCAAGTCTCGAGGTCAAAAGGTTGAAAGTCGACAAGTACGGGACTAGGCGGCTCGTTATAGTAAATCGTCGATGTACTCGTGGTGGATGATGCAGAGCTGGTACTGCTATTGGAGGATAGTGAGCAATTCGAACCTAAAATCAGACAGCAAATATGAGCAGAATAGTTAAAAATCCTAAAATTGCCATGAAAAGAACGTGGCATCAATTCATACCCGTGCCGTTAGGTGAGCCAGGAACATCGTAAGGATTTGCCGCTACCACCATATTCCATGCTATAATAAAGGACAACTATTAGAACATTTGTAGTAAATAATGGAAAAATTGTGCTGCTGCATTAGCGTGATTTTATCTAATTCGAACTGCTTGACGTACATATTTTATATGCTATAAATGAACTGGTCCGTAGCTTCTGTCTTTTGTTAGTTTAATTGTACTACGTTTTTTTTATAATTTCAAAATATGTATAGAAGTCAGCTGAATGTTTAATTAGTAATAGGTACTCACAATCGTTAATGTATTTGATCAACTCTTCATGCTGGGGGCTAACGATCTCCTGCTCGGACTTAAGCTGTTTCTGTTGCTGTTGTTGCAACTTTATGTATTGTGCTGCTGCAGATTTCTTAGACGTTTGAAACACAGGTCGTGGAACACTACAAAAAAAAGAATGCATCAAATAGAGTCGCTGCTTACTTTGTATGAAGCTGCAATTGAGGCTCCTGCCGAGAATATGTTAAATATTTGTTTCGTACAAGTTGTATACTTAACAAGTGAGATAACAGAAATCATTCTGAAAAAGAATGTCTGTCAACCACGCTTCAAGATAACTGATTAATTTACATCATCCAAAAGGTTGCATCCCGTTTATCAAAATCTGGTGAAAGATATTAACCAAATGTGATAAGGGAGGCAAGCATTGATACAACACCATTGTAACACAAGGCCAAAACTTTTTTAATAACAATTAGCTTTTCTTACGTTAATTATTGTTTTGAGAGGTACACTTTTGGTCACAATATTCTTCATGCAATAGAATGAAAATTTAACTCATTTGGGTAGGTTATTAACGGTCAAAAAAATAACATTGGTCTTCATGAAAGCCAACTCAAGCATGTTTGCAACCCGTTTGATTAAATTTACTCAGTAAGCCTTATCAATTGACTGTGCTTTGTACGTCGATCATAAACAACGTACAACATGGTTAGTAGAAACAATTATACCAGATCATTAGGCCGTGATGATCATCCAACAATGTTTAGCAGCAAAGTGTACTCCTCAAACAAATAGCTCACAAACACATTCACATTTGGCCACACCAGGGTAAAAATAGTCCTGTCGATCAATTTTCTTTCATCATTCTTCAATCTTTAGACAACCATGAGAAATTATGTAAAAACATGTCCATGAGCGCCCCACGTGCGCATTATAAAAAAAACAAAAACGGAGCATTTCAACCTTCGACGGTCCCTTACAGAAGAGATTCATAGTCAATCTGTCGGTTAAGCCATTCAACTCACGAAACAGACAAAATAAAACTACTTTCTTTCCAGTTCTTGTATCAAGCAACAAGCAACCTGGTTCGATTTCAGAGCACGTGGAATTCGTACTTCAACGCCTCGAAACCAACACAAGCATGATGCAAAACTGAAGTACAACGCCTATGCATCCGTCTTGAGAATAAAATTATCACCTTCTATGCTGCTTCTATAACAAATGCAGTTTCTCCAGCTGCCGCAAGACGCATCTAGAAAGTACGAGATTTCTTCTGGAAACTATTGATAGATGCAATCTTCTTGTCCGTTACATAATACATAGCTGGTAGAGATTGCGGTGCAAACAAAATTTCAAACCAGCCGTCGCTTTTATGCGCACACAAACTCAGTTTCTACAGTGTACATCTTTGTCATCCGCCGACCGGGAGGTAGCGAAGTTGTTATGTAAACTTTTCCGTAACGTTAACTCACCTGAGTTCACTCGAAATATCATATTCACCGTTCGTCTTCCGTCCTAAGTCGCGCAATAATTCATACTTTTCATAGTTTTGTGGTATACCTAGTAGTACAAAAAACACAAAAAATGAGCTTCGTCTCTCAGAACATCTTGCAGGATCTTCAATTTTGTTTTCTTCAAAGGATGCGCTTGTGATTGCACAACATTGCCTCTCAGCTGATTTCTACCGGGCGATTCACATTGTGTTTTCTTACCTCTTCTCGTTTTCGCCACTAATTTACTAGGACCCTTGGACACAGTGTACATTATTTATGCGCCACACTTCAACAGAATAATTTAAGCACCTACTATTCCTAGCATTCAACACAAGAACCGTTCTATTCCAATTATAATCTTCAACTTATCAGCGCCCCGATATCGTGCTTCACGGTGAAATCGACCGAACGAAACTGACAGCAGCATTGTCTGTGACCCAAAACATTACCCCACTTGCCCAAGATTAATAGAACAAGTTGCAAACACCCAAGTCTCAATTTGAAATAATGGTCAGTTTATTTATAACTTTGAAGTGCTGAGGTCAATTTAAACAAAAGGCCTCTCAAATGAAAGGTTTTTTAAGACAAACAATTTTATTTAAAACACCGACCATCAAACGAAAGAAAACATACGAAAAACAGCAGAAATGTTTGATAAAATTATGGCTACCGTAAATTTGACAGTTGATGCACCAACGCATGATACCCAAAATAAATTCTATTTTAAACACAGCTCGCTTCATAGCACTATTGTTCTTTATTGAAACATAATTAGTTTACACAATAGCTCTAACAACCATGATTTGCTTACATCATACCCTCAGATACCTCCGTTGGTTTGCAGATTGACGTAGTGCTTTCCTAGAAACAGGGTATTGAAAACGGGATCTTCGGTATTTTGTTTCAGTGTCTGGCGAAAGTTGTTCTTGAGCGAATTTGCGATGAATACAAACTCCACTTGGTACAATTGAAATTTGTGGGGAGTGAAGCTCGCCAGGCAAAGGTGAATCGACCGCGGTGAGAGGTGTAAGATCCTGGTAGTTGTTTTGTTTTTGATATACATCTTCTCCATCAGATGCATGTATACTTGAGCAGTTTCGTGAACACATTCGTTCGAACCTAACGCTGTGCAGCAACGGCGTGGATGTAATCAAAGAATTCCGAGGATTGTGGCAGTTTTCTTCCCCCGTATTGATACATTCCGATGGCACTTGAGAAGAACGTTCCACACTCGAACTATCCTCATTTTCTTGAATCATTTGCTCTCCAGAATATGCTGAATAGTAGACAGTACTGGAGTTCCGTATCGCTGTATCATCCAATGATTCCATGGATTTGCGAAGAGCCCATGAGATTTTGATAACAATGGTCACAATTATTGCACTGATCCACTCAACCAATTCCATTTCAACGTTACGTCTGAACACAGCAGTTTCAATTTGAATACTGACTAAAAAGTGTTTGCTTCTCCGCCGTTTGCTGATTTTTCCGTGTAATATAAGTCTACCTGCATTCTTTCTAAAAAAAACGGCTATTAGTCGAATACACTTTTTCATTTTCAACGATACATTAGCAGGTAGACTTTGAATCGTTTTCCTTAGAATAAATAATACCCACGAAACACACCAAAGAACCAGGAATCATACCCTGCTTTGTAACAGTTTATAAACAATACCTGAAAGTAATTTTCCGCATTTCTTCAATATTCCCGTTTTTGTACTTGCGGTAGAGGTATGTTTTAAGTGTGTACCTTCAAACCATCGTTTCATTAACTCCATTTCGAACTGAAGGCATAATACATTAAATTTTCATATTTTCTACCTCCTTAAAGATTTTTTCATTATGTATATCAAAACTTATAGTCAAACGGAATGTTTAAAATCGGCACAAAAAAGTGTATATTTTTATAGCAAAACCGAGCGAACCGGTAAATTTGACCTCTGCGCGTGACGGGTTTGGTTAATGTCAGACGTGTCAGACAAGATGTCGAGCATTGTTTACAAATGCAGATAAACATTGCCGGTTAGGAAATGGAGAGCTCGGAGCAAGAAACTCTAAATAATAAGCCAGTATCTGAAGTTATAGTCAGTGACCCATTCCACAATCAAGAATTTCTACAACGGAAGTTATACTTCTTTTTGGAACACCTAAAAAAAATGCATGCAAATCTACCAGAGTAAGTGACCTCATTTGTTGCGATCAAGTGTTCCCTGTACAAAACTTGTATTCCTCTTCCAGACAATATCAAATGAGAATATCCTATGAATTGCTTGCAGGGCTGGCAAATTCTCTTCTGAACGACACTATCTTTGAAATTGTCAAAGGACTTATGGAAATACAGCATGTAACGGAAGCTCACTTAATGCAAGTTAGAGAGAAAGTTGAGAATGATCATCAATGTTTGTAGATCAAGAATTTTAAACATTTGTTCGATACATTCTAATAAGATTTTTTTTTGTTTCAGTGGAGGTCAAACAATGGGAATCCAAAATTCAAGACCCCGAGGAGCTCGAACACATCATTGCTCTGATGAAAATAAAACATAACAAGAATATGAAGGAAACCGACATGAAGCTTGTGCTGCATCTCGATCAAAAGGTAAAAGATCAACAGTCGACGTTGGAGAAGGCAGGTGTACCTGGATTTTACGTAACAGAGAATGCCAAAGAAATCAAAATACAGATGTATCTTTTAGATTTTATCCTCCGACTAAGCAGACTTAAATTCGATACCAACAAATAGCATTCGGAAACAGTAGAGCTGGTATAATTTGTAGTAGCTCGGCATAAACTCACAAGTCGATGATTTTGAAATATAAATATGAACACATCTTTCACCAGCTTTTAGTGCTATCTGACTTCGTCCAACACATTACTGTGACTGCAGTAGTTTTTGGTGTAACGAGTCTATCCCAAGTGATCGCAAACCCATATTTTAGGATCCCTGCACCTTTCGGCAACAGTAAGGCTGTGAGGTTTTAAAGAGGCTGACGATCGCAGTATTGCAAAATACGTTAAAAGCTGCTGCAATCGCAATCATGAGTTGAATGGTTTCATTCAATATTAAACAAATTGTGCTTGTAGATGCTGAAAGGTAGAAATAAAGATTAACTACCTTTTAATAAATATTACATGTTCTTGTTTGGGGGTGCCCATGGCGCAGCGGTAGCGCAAGAAAACACCACGCCATAGGTGTGGGATCGAATCCCGAGTCTGGCACCCCCCGGTATTACGAACGGCTGACCACCGATCTTAATAATATACCGTCTATCGGTCACAGTAACTCTCTTCGGAGAGAGGCCTTGTCCCACTTGGGGATGTTGAGCCACATAAGAGAGAAGAAGAAGTTCTTGTTTCCTTGTAAACTTTTGCAAGTAACTCGATTTTCATTCGATTGAAAACATCAAACTTACGATGAAAAGACTGTAGCTTAAATCCACGTGGTACCATGTGTGTGTTGGCTTCAACCGCACACCATCTTAGCGTCGAAGTGTGTGTTCACCAATACATCAAAATTATAGCCGACGGTCTACTTGGCGAGCTGGGAAAAGCGCGAATCAAAATAACCACGCTAAGCATTGGTGACGTAGAGCATTGCCCTGAGTTTCATTTAATTTAAACTTTAAACCTTAATTTTTGCAGCTTTTCCAACCTTAATTATTATAAAACGTATAACATCCAATAAACATGAATCAAAGCTTTCTATTCATGCAAAAAAAAATCAGTTTAACTTTTTGTATAAAATAAGTTTTGTCATAAGCATTTTCAAAAATGTTTAGCACGAATTTATTCACGTGTTCTTCTGTCCGGCACGCCCGCCCCCTACATTGACGCACTCTTGTTTGGGGTGTCCCGCATTCCTCGTTCGACGTCAGCTGCATGCAAACCAACCAAAACAAACTGCGAGTACATTGGCACGAGCTGTGGTACAATCAGTGACTCGGCTGGGCGTATGTTTGAGACGACCTTAGAGGATGGTATCATTCAAAAAATATTTAAAATCCAATTTGCTATGTTTTCTTACACTCTTTTCGAAAACTGTTTTATATTTTTAGAATCAGCAGAACAAACAGTTTGTTATGCGAGTGACTTATTATTTTACATATGATAAAATTTTCAAAAATCTTCCAAAAAAAATTACATTCGTATAAATCTACTCGAAAAGCTCATTCTAAAGAACATACTCTCACTTTTGTGCGTACACTAAAACGAAGTTAAATTAACATTGAAAAAACAAATTGAATGAAACTGGCCCGATCGCGGCATTGCCGGCTTGCGAGCACATCATCTTTAGAAACACGAGGAATTACCCCATTGAGTCTTGATTCACCGCCAAAGATGCGCGGAAGCAAAGCAAGAGAGAGGCAAAAGTGGAAGTATAGACGATAGGGAGACATTTTCGCATTTTGCACTTGAACGCTCATGTACTTTTTTTTATTTAAGATTAAAACGAGAAGTTACCTGACGCTATCTTGACTGAAAAGGAAAAGCCGGACGAAACGACTTTCTGCGTCGCAATAGCTTCTTTATTTTTTTTTTTCAGAATGCGAAACCATCGTAAAGTGCCTTCGGCGAAAGAAAGAAGCGGTGAATGGTATAGATTGGACCAATTTTTAAGTTCCTTAGACACTACCACATGTGTTGGCACGTGCCCCACCATTCTATCCCGGCCGCTTCAACGTCTCAAAACACTTTCCTCCTGATTGCCCCGTTTCTTAAACCCAGACAATCTTGTCTGCGCACACACCACGGACCCAGGCCGACGGGCACAAACGCACACTACAAACCAAGCGAACGGACGCATACAGTGGCGCACAGTTGCCAGCTTCCCGATAACCTTGTGGTCATCACTTATCTGCTATATTTATGTCCATCAAATTTGTGCAAATCATTCTATTTTTCGCAGCCACAGCTATCAGCGATCATTGTAAAAAATTGTGCAATATTTACACATGAAAGTATGAAATATCCTTCACCCACTAATATCCTATTGTTTATTTTTATTTTTTTGCCTAAAATAAGCAGCACTGGGTTCTTTCAGTACAGCAAAAACAAATATATAACATGTCCTTAAATTCGACTTTAGTCTTTTTGTATTTAAACCAATTTTATTAAAATGCATTCAGCGATTTGATATTAGCCACTGCAAACGTGTGGCCCATGAATTAATGAAAAAGCATAGAAAAAAATTAAACTGTCCTTTAATTTAACTTTATCCTTACGGTCCCAAAAAGAAATAAATTGAAATGCATTCAGCTATTTTATATTTGAGACTTCAAGCACGTGGCCCACGAATGAATGAGTTATTACCGTTAAAGAAGCTTATTCAAATAAAAGATCACTGTTAGTATTTTCTAAACATCGGCCATCAAGAAGAACAACCAGAAGACTCCATTCAACAATTCTCCAAGTAACCGAAAGTTTTCTCTAATTATCTCAAGAATATCATCGCAAAAATAACCATCAACATTTTTTATCATTTTTCAGAGAAACACACAGGCGGAATAATAAACATAGGAGGACAATTTTTCATGATTTTTCATTTTTCATCAATAGAAGATCGGCTTTTCTCCAATAATCTCGAACGCCCAATTGCAAATACAACCATCACCATGTTTTTTTAAAATATTTTTTATTACATCAAGGAATAATGACTATTAGAAAAAAATTCTCCTATTCATAACATCAAACATCCGAAATAGATAGTTTATGCAGCCACTGTAAAAAATATTTTGTTGTTAATATTTAAACTTAAAATTAACTTTTTCTACGAAACGTTAGCAACCTGATTGCCTTGGGCAGTCAAATAATCTATCTGGGATAGTTTACAGTATAGCTATGACAATATTTTATAAAAATATTATCAGTTTTTTTTCAACCATGGCTAGCTTTAACTATTCCCTCATATGTACGTCCTACCTCGTTAATAGCCAACCCTGCTGAGTAGCTGAGAATGCATGTTGTACTGGATCCGAAACATCCCTCTTATCTTTAGCAAAAAATGCCACCACCTTCGTTATCAATGACGTAATCGCGAACGTACTGTGCTTGTTCTTTACTGAGTCCCAGCAGGCTGACTTCCTCATCAAACTGCTCCAGTCCTCCGACGCCAATAAGGTAACCATTTAGCCGGGCGGCTACGTGAGACGAATGTAGCAGATCAGGCGTCAGTCCAATACCCTTGGCCAAGTCAGAGTGGCCTTGCAGGCGGTATTTCTGGTGGTAGCTAAACAAAAAATAAACAGAAAAAGGAGCATGACAGTGCGGTTGAAGGAGAAAGTTAGTGGGGAATTCAATTAAAATACTGCATCGCGCAAATAGAGTAGGCGAAGCTAACGCCCCAATGCTCCAACAACGATCAACCAAGAAAACGCCTGTTTAGTGTTGGTTAAACATTGATCTGGGCAACTGATACCGAATGCTTGTTTAATGTTGGTGAAATAATGTACCGCCTGTAGTCATAGAAACCGCGATCATAGCCTGCAGCAATCACACTGTCCACAAACACAACAGCATCCACGACCAATATAGCATTCTTGGCAGTGAACTTGGTCGTGAGGTGACCGATCGCGAGGCCGTCGAAAACGCGGGTTTAAACGTCCCTGAGAGTTGAACGGTCTTGCGAACACGTTTGTGGATACTTACTTTTCGGCTGGGTAGAATGCACCTGCTGCTGCGATCTCAGTGATGATTTGCTCCGGGGCGCGCTTGATTTGCTCCTCCGCGCGGCTCTCTTCGGCGATCTTGCGCTGTTCTTCGCTATGGTACAGAATGAGCGACATGTACTGGCGCTTGATTCGCGTAGTTAGACCATACTCGTGATTGTTCCAAAACAGTTCCAACAAATCGCTGTAGCTTATCTTTTTTGGGTCGTAATCGATCTCGATTACTTCTGTATGGTCTCCCCTGTTTTAGGGAACGAAATTTTAAATGTTTAAACATGACGTAATAACTGACCCTGTTAAAAACTTACATTTTCTTGTAAACTGGTGAGTCGGTAGTGCCTCCGGCATAACCGACCCGAGTTCGCAGAACGCCCCTGGTTGCACCAAACAACGAGTCACATCCCCAGAAACAACCCATTCCAAAGGTAGCCTTTTCGAACGGGATATCCACCTGATGCAACGGTTCATGACGAACTTTCTCCAACTCCTCCACCTTTTCTTGCGTGTTCAAGCGCTCCTATAATAATCCAAGAAAGTCACATTAAATTAATATTACACTTGCAAGATTTAAAATATTTCTACACTTACAGTCGCAACCATTTTTGTTCAGTTTTGATTTGATTAAAACAGGAAATCACGAATAATCAATTTATTACAAAAAGTAAGTATACTGCAAAGACAACACTTCGTCCTTCTTTGAGTGCAGCTGAAAGCCGTTTGCTGAGAACTCGTTTGCCGGCAGATTTATATATCATCCCGAGCTCACACATTCTCTCGCGCACTTTATTTCGTAGGCCACGCGAAACATGATGTTACAGCATACATTCGCGATCGACTATGCGAATAGTCGCGAACTATACATATACGCTTCACAATACGTATTATGATGCGCTCTACTGCTTTATACACACAGTTTCACTACACCAGACACCAGACCATTTACAGGGTTTGCCAGTAAATCGATTCAATGCTCTGTGTTAAATTAACAAATTACTTTAATTTATTTAATTTCATCTTTCACCATCTTTGAGCATGATGCGTGATGTCTCAACTAAAGCCGTCCCATTCATCACTGCGACTGCAGCAGTTTTTAGTGTATCATAGGACCACAGAATCTTATGAAATCGAAAGCAATACTGTGTTTTCCAACTTGTATAACACACAGGTGCTGAAAAACGCAAAAACGATATATATCCCACTTGGTGGTTTCGAGCAAAAACGTCCTACGAGTGACACAAGTATCGAGCAGTTTTGTATGGTGAGTAGGACCATTCGTCCTGCATGTAGGATATTGCTCGAAAAACCTCCTACTTTTGTTTCATCCCCGTACAAAAATGTAGGATGCTTGTTTCGTACTGATAAAAAATTGTCTGAATTATTTGATGCTTTCTGTCTATTATATAATTGACAAAACGAGAAAACATGACGATTATGTCAGCCGGGGAATCAAATCTGATTCGTGTCCGTTAAATGGGATCAAATCGAATTCGAGTCCTCGAGTCTTCCGAATCCCGATTCTGCAAACACTAGTGACAAAACGGTCACGCGAGTAGTTTGGAGTTAACTTACCTTTACTTTATACAGATCATGGTCGGACGGAAAAAGCTGTCAAGAAAAGGAAACAATCAATTGTTAAAAGTTAACTTTATTCTCAAAACGTAGTTTGTTGCCTGCGTGTAGCTGATTGAACAAAATGTGTAAATGTATCGCCGGAACATGCGTCTGCTGGTAATTATCCATGTAGTAGATAAAGCGGTTTCATTTTACAACCATCGCCTCCATTTTAGTAAATGCTGCTGATAACTTTACTATTTCATTACTGAAATTGAGAATTCTATAGATTTTAAATGAAATCATGGTAGAAAGTCATTTTACGCTTTCGTACATTTTTTACAATTTTTCTAACATTTTTTTCTGTTTTTACTGACTCATTCACAGCTGCTGCCAGTGCGCAATGAGCATTTTCATTTCATTGCTGTTCGTGTTCCTATTGATAGCGGCGGCAGTCGCCGTGGGAATCTACTTTGGCTTTTTCAACGTGGATGAAACGGCGCCAGGCGTGTCTGACCTAGTCCACAAAACAGGCGACTCTATAAGGGATACCATCAAGGAAAAACTCAACTAATCGAATCCTGAAAGTAACAACGAATAACATTTACATCACGCCTATAAGAATCTCATATAATATTATTGAAAACGTATGCCAAACTAAATAAGCTAAAATACCAACCAGGAAAACTACCCTACCATGTTTTAAAAAAATCTTCGTATATTAGCCTATTCTACAACGTACAAAACACAAGTGCTTTATTCGTCTACATTATATCGAAAACATTGAACTGAAGTCATGGCCACCTTAACGCATTCATTAAAGAAAAACAGCATCAGCCTTTCTACATAAAAGGTAAGTGAACTGAAAAAATACTACATAATAATAGATTTAGAACACTTGCATCTCATCTGGGGTCATTAAAATATCTACATACACTGCACTATAAGCCTCAATGATGTTTATTGGCAAATTTTAATGACTCACCCGTTCTAACGCGCATTAAAACACCTGAAACAATAGCATGTTTGTTGTATCCATGTATGTATGAGTGAAGTAATTTAGCTATGTGTAGATCGAAACTTTTTTCTCATCCGTTGGATATGTACTTAAACATTTCTTATAATTGTGCCTCGTGTAAAGTGGGTCAAGGACTACACTCGGTTGTCCCTAGTATTCAAGGTTGAAAGAAGCGTGCCTTCAGCTAGTATAATTCGATCAAAACTTTCTGTGCTTTTGCACTTCCCCAATACACACGCGTTAGAAAACACCATCAAACTTGTGTGCGTTTCATTACTGCGGTCCGAATGAATCTTAGAAAAAAAGGAAAAATTGTACGGAAATTGAAGAGGGGGTTGTAAAACCTGTTCTCTTCCATAGTTTCACTCATTCAGTTATGTTAACGACGTTTCCGGGAACGGTCGATGGGTTTTACACTTCATTGTTGCGCACCAAGCTGTTCAGTGTAAATAATCTGCGAGAACATCGAGTTAGGAGTGTTTCAGCAAGATCAACCCCAGAAATTCAAAATGTGTCATTGCGGAACAATCATCGTTTGGTAATGCAAATTTCGTGTTTCTATTAGTGATAATGTTGTAGAAGAAAAATCGCGTCACCTCCTTTCATATCAAGTTCATTGATTACCACTATAAGGAAATAGGAAGGTTAACAAAATTAGCGAATTAACTAAAAAACTATTTATATTAGGAAAATTGTGATCTTCAGTAGAAATGAGCATCCTCTCCAGAATGGATTATTTAGCCAATTATTCGCACGATTCAACATTGAATAAATCTGATTTAATTTTGTTAGAATGATCGATCAAAGCGATTTATTATTTTATTATGATCTTGATGAAGCAGGGTTGCAACTAATTTTTTTATTTTTATAAAATTTCGTTTATTAGTGTAGTAGGAAACATATATGTAACGCGTAGCTATGATTTTATAAAGACAAGGCACATGAAATGACATTGAAATCAATCACACGATCGTTGTTTCCAACAATGTGGATGATGTAGTTCGCAAAAAGGCGAAGCACCGTGATGCGCGTGCTAATGCTTATCTGGTTCAGCACACTAATAAATAACTACTCTTATTTTTAGCTGCATAATTTTTGCCATTGCCGTAGCCGTAGCGATTTACTATGGCGTGATTCACGTTGACGAGTCTGCGTCCGATGCAATCAAAGAAGCTGGATCGAAAATAAAGCATTCCATAAAAGATGGCTTAAAGAAGCTCGATGATGATTAATATTACTCACGAATGGAGAAGCCACCTCAAATATTTAAGTCAGATGCCTTCCGAAATCCAACCTTAAACGATGTCTACAATAAACCAGTGTAAGTTAAACTTTTTCTTTTTGAAACGTAATTAAATTTTGTTTAAAGATCTTTTATCTGTTTTTCAGGTACCGACCAATAACTATTGCTCCAGGTATAAACAGTATGCTCATGAAATAAAAAATTATAATGAATGTTCACTACTGCAGTACGTCGCCATACATTGATCTGTAACTAATCTCAAACACGTTAATTCATATGGAGGTGAAGCTTTTTATATTCATATTTTTACCTACAAAAGTTTCAATATAAATTTGAGATATTGCAATAAAAGCTCATTTCTAAAGTTAAAACTTGAAAATATTCATTCAAAAACATTTCAAACTTTACTGTTTCAGTTTTGGTAAAACTATGTTCTACCAATACCAATCGTTGGGCTTTCTGAATCAATTTGTAACAGCCTGGTCAGTTTAATTCAAACCAATTCTCCGTGAAGCCAAGTGTATGTGCCATAAAGACTTATTCCACGAAAATCGAAAATGGGAAGTTGCAGCGACCTACCCCATGAGAATCAGAACCTAGCGGATAGTCACTTTTTATTTTTATTTTATTTTATTTATGAATTTAAAATAAATTAAAATTTATATTTCGCACAACCACGGTAATTAGATAATTAATTATGGTTAATTATTCTGGCCATCTTAGGTGTCACTATGGTTTGCTTTGCTTTCTTCTACCGCGTACTTTAAAGCACTCAAGACGCGTCACTTTTGATGACCCTTGTCTCTTGTTCAGTTCTTGTGCGGTTAATTTTGTTTTTGCAAAAAGTTTATCAGACTGAGCCTCAACACCATGCTCCAGAACAAACCCGAATCGAGCTCCAGGACAAACCCGAATCGAGCCACCAGGCTTAGTGGTACGGGATTGAACTCCACCACAGCGGAAACTTCATCAATCGTCACTATCGATTTGACGATCGGCAGTGACGACATGAACATAAGTGAAACGAATGGAACGGAGCGACGGGACAGCGTGCAGCCCGATTCGACCGTTCTGTACACAGATTGCAGCATAGATCTGACGGAAGACGAAACGCCTTCGCGGATGAGCCAACGGTCGAACGTTTCGCCGACGGCGGGACAGGTCACTCGCGAGTTGGCCCAGGAAGGGGGTGGAAGCGGGCTGCAGCAAACGGCGGTGTCAGGGCGTCGCTCAACTCCGCTGCGTAAGTACTCAAGAATCACATTTAAATTTGTTTGTGTATACTAACTATATGTATTACTAAAAATTACAGCACTGAACCCGTCACCAACCCACTTTCGCCGCAGTGTTGCGGGCTGTCGGCTGCCGAGGCTGGGTGGCGGCTAATTTTGATTGAGTGTCCAAATAAAAAAAATATACATGTTTCTTCTAAATGTGCGTATTGTTCCGAACTTTAATTTGAGAAAAGGTCGCAAGACCTCATCTGCTACCATTTGTGCGTATGAACTTAAAACCCACAGGGTCCCATATGAGCCATCGACATCAGACTGTTATGAAAGGATGCGCAAGCGATTTTTCAGATAAAAATATTTTGGACAAAAAATTAATGTTTAGCGAAAAAAACTTTACATCCCGCTGATTCACTTAGTTATTTGTTCAAAAATTGTTTTGAGTTATTTGTTTTTATTTTGAATAGTATTTGCCATCATATAATACAAGTACGAAAGCGTATGATCAATAACAAAATATGTCTGTATTTCACACAAATCGATTTTGTACGTTTCATGATACGGAGCTTAGAATGCCAACTTTTTCATTAACAAAAACATATTTTGATCGATTTCAAACCCATGTAAATTGTTTGCATCACCTTGTAGCCTCATTAGCAGACCACCAAATGAAACGTATGCGGAGAGCCGGTTGGAAGTTTCTGTCTGTGAATCATCTCCCTCGATCCTGTACACTTTCCCGAACATCACGTATTCGAAGCTATCCGCCCGAGATCCTTCAATTTCCGCAGCATTATATTCCATACTTGCTATATGTTTGAAAATTGAGTTTGAAAATTTGTTAATTGTAAGTAAAGAAAGATTCAAACACTACAGAACATCCAGTTTACCTGCTGTTCCGTCCTCGTGTAACGTTGTGGCCAGTACAAGACGGAATTTGTCTCCCAGTTCCATCGGATACAGCCACGAATTGATGTCCAATATAAGATCCATTTTGAACGACTCTGATTCGCAATGCAACCGACTGACTCGATCAAATTTTTTGCCTTCCGGGTCCATATCTTTCACGTTGAAGATGTCCTCGAATAATATGCCCGACATTGTTTACTGTATGCACGATAATGTCTAAGAACTGGGGTCTACTTCTTCTGGAACTTCCTGAAGCTGATGATGATAAAAAGGGCGACACTTGAAGTAGATTGAAATCAGTTAATGCCTTTCCAGTTCGTTTTAGTTACACAGCACGCGCATCTAGCAACCATCGCTCGATCCCTCGTTTGTTTACTGCACCAGTGCGGCTTTATTTCGACGTATCCGTTTCGAAACATGCCAATGTGACAGTTAGATGAGTTTACACCTAGGCGAGGCAAATCATCCAACCTTTTAAATCATTGTTATTTCTAGCATTGTTGATACAAGCAAAACATGTGATAAACATTGAACAAATAATTTAGAATCGGATACTATTGTTTTGCGTATTTGGAAAATTGAATGAAGAAAATAGAGAAAACAGTCACAGTCGCCAAACTGAACTCTTGCAGTCTCTACTCTAAACACAAGGCTCGTTCGTCTAGAACCATCAAAGGTTGATTATCTGTGACAAGTAAAGATAGAATCAAAGCAAATCGAATCAAGGCTTTATAGAAACTGAGAATAATGGCACCAGAACTCTCCAATTTCGATTACGATTCGTCGGCCCATCAACAATACTCTGGACACAATCCGATCGAACAGTACGTTCTTCTCGCCAAGGGTGCTAAAGGAGCTGCATGCCTAGAGCTTATCAAGCAGGTTCTGGAGGCGCAGGGTGTTCATGTATTTGGCGAACTGCTGGCTATGCCTAACATAGAAGAGGTAAAATAAAACATCTTTACCTTCACCAAAACCTAACAAGCTCCATTCTTTTAGCTCCAAAATGGCACGAATGCCAGCTACTACAATACTCTGAACCTGTTTGCGTACGGAACTTACCGTCAGTATCTGGAAAACGAAGCACAACTGATCCCACTTACACCGGCAATGCGCAAAAAGCTACAGCATCTTACAATCGTGTCGTTGGCCATCAAGAGCAAATGCATCCCATATAGTGAGCTCCTTGACGAGCTAGATATAAAAAATGTCCGTGTCCTAGAAGATTTGATAATCGAAGCCATTTACGCTGACGTCATTCACGGAAAGATAGATCAGAAGAATAAGCAGTTGGAAGTAGACTACGCCATCGGTCGCGACATTCGCAAAGGAAATGTAAAGCAAATCGTATCTACGCTCCAAGAGTGGAGTGATTCTTGTGAAACCATATTATCTTGTCTCGAGGCTCAAATAAATCGGGCCAATACTGAAAAGCAGAAGCGCATCAAACATAAGGAAGCCATCGAACAAGAGGTAAGTGGCTGTATTCAGTGCCTCTGAAAGTTTGCTAAACACACTGCATAATTAAAACAATACGTTTCAGATTGCGAACTTAAAGAAAGCTATCAAAACACAAGCCGTTGAATCCGATGAAGCTATGGCTACCGATGCCTGCCGAGAAGTTGTAGGAGGACTTGATCTTCGGAAAAAATCCACCAAATCCAAAAGCCTGAAAGGTTGCGGTAAGTCATGGTTTAAAAATTTTTCCTAAGCTAAATGATTAGCGATCACAATGATATGCTGGCGTTATTCAAACATTAGAAATATGCCTAAGCTAGTTTCTGTGATTTTTCTTCCATTTTCCACATTGTTAAACTATCGTTTTGTTTTCATTATTTTTTATATCTTTATTTTATTTGAAACGTACAGGCAAATCAGTCTCGAAATGAATAGCTAAAGCATGCACGAAGCAGTCACAGACATTACGTGGGATTGTCTTTCGTTCCTTTTGCATACATTTTTGTTTATATTTTCAATACCAATTCAGAAGCTGTAAGAAGAAACTCAATATAGTATGTTCATCAACAAAGTAAAATCAGTAAACTTACTTTCGAATATCCGAACAAACTTATTTTGGTATTTAAGCCTGGACTATTTTAAGACCAACGTATTTAATTTGATTTTTCAAATCTGAATAACTTGTGGTTGCGATGCAAGCTCATATGCTAACAATACGACAGACTCTTTTGCATTAACTATAACATTATCTACCGCTACAAGCTCCATTGCCTTATGCGGCGAAGATACAGATACGATCACATAAAATGCAACTTCGACTTTTGACTCATATTTCGTAAGGTCAACAACAATTTCTTGATTACCGAGGTTGGCGATTGTGTACACATAACTAAACATGTTTTCATGTTTAAGTTGTTGTAAAATAATGAAAACATTGCCTTCAACAAAAGTTTTAAAACTAACGGATTTTACACTTATTGATCTTTTTAGCATAGTGAGATTTCGGTACACAAAGAGATGGCTTTTTAATTGGTTGAGTTCGCTCTGGACATTCACTTCGGTAAAGTTTGGTGCGACAGGAAGCCATGTATGATTTCCGGTGGAAAATCCAGCATTCTTTGTAGAATCCCACTGGAAGGGGGTTCGTTCAGGGTCCCGTGTTGTGTACTGGTATTTTTCTGGACCAGCATTGCAGGCTGCTGGATCCACTGTGTCGTTGTATGATATCCAAACATCGTCCATGCCGATTTCCTCACCCTGAACCAAATGGAACCAGTATTCGAAAAATGTGAAGCTGTATTGCATTAATGGTTTAAAGATATCCTACTTACATTGTATGTAACGCTTACTCCCGGCAAAGAAAGTAGAATCATGTTCATGATATCAATCATGTCATTTCCGAACCTGCTGGCCACGCGGTGCTGGTCGTGATTTCCCAACTGAAAGCATCCCAATGCCAAATGATGAAAAAGAACATCAAACTACCTATACTTTACTAATATTTACCACCCAATTCGGCACAACTGAATTTAGTTTTGGCATATGTTCAAGCCAATACTCGATAGTGCTTTGCAGTTCTATCGCCGACATGTTCTGCTTTAGATCCGTGATAAGATGAAAGTTAAAGGGGATTTGAGCCCCTGGAACAGTGTCATTACCATAGTATCTCATTGCAATTTCAATTGGAGAATATGTTTCGGCCATTATTATTCGTTCTCGTCCACCATGTTCCTGCTGAAATTGATCAGTAACGGCGCGCCATTGATAAACCATATCGAGCGTTTCGTTGCGGTCTTGTGTGAAAATGTGCACTAGATAACCAGGGTCCTCAGGATCGTTTGTATTCCCGCTCAGCGGTTCATCCGGGTACTGTCCATTAACATCCTGTGCTACTTCGAACAGAGTGGGTACTGCGTCAATGCGATATCCTGCTACACCACGAGCTAACCAAAATCGCATCACTTCTTTCATCTTCTCCACGACAGCTGGGTTGCGATAGTTAAGGTCAGGCTGTTTGATTGAAAATTGATGCAAGTAGTACTCCTTTCGCAACTCACTCCATTGCCAGGCACTTCCTCTAAAAAAGCTAACCCAGTTACTGGGGGGAAGGGGTCGTGCGGATTTATCCTGTGGATGAGGACGTCCCGGATGCCACACGTAAAAGTTTTCATATCCTGGCTCACGCATCTCAGACTTTTTAAACCACTCATGCTCATCACTGGTGTGATTTGGCACGAAATCAAGTATAACTGCCAATCCACGGTCATTCGCTGCAGCTACCAACGCATCAAAATCATCCATCGTTCCATACTCCGGTTGGATGGCAAAATAATCCGAAATATCGTACCCAAAATCGGCCATAGGAGACTTGAATATTGGGGATAGCCAAAAACCATCAATACCATTGTCGTGCAGATAATCAAGCCGCTCAATAATGCCCCGCAGATCGCCTATTCCATCACCATTGCTATCCATGAACGATCGCGGGTAGATTTGATAAAATACGCCAGATTTCCACCAACAATTCTGGATAGGGTCACTTTTGTCGACATTGTAATTTGGTTTTTCCAAACTGAAAGCACTACTTTGCGCTGCTATCAAAAGAATCACCGTGAGGTTACACCATCGAGTAGGAATATTCAACATTGCGCTGAAACGGTGCGCCACAGACTGCGCACGGAGAAATCCGATCGGTCGTAGTAATTGCGTCTTTCATCGGTATTATCAGTGGTGATTATTTTTAGAACCCTGTCCTTTGGACGCAGAGCAACGCACGCTCGTGACATGGATTACTGTGACGATCCCTGCAGCTCAGCAAATGCACGAATCAAAATGTATGCCCAAAGCATGATGACTTTCAGATAAACAGTGCAACAAATAAGGCATGATAAGTGAATAATTGGACAACGGATTGTAAAATAAATAGGACTTTTTTCTATATTTTAAGGATTAGCTACACTTTTGAATGAATTGTTTACTGAAAAATAAATGGAAGGTTATCGACTATTTATTTTTTCATTCAATGCATGTTTACGCAATGGGAATTATCGAAAGTTCTTCGGGAAGAATTTCGTTCGTTGAGAGCATGACAAATAAATGATAGCGCCCTGGCAACACTCTTTATCGCGATAAGCACTAACAGGGCTCGTGTTTCCGCAAGTATAAAAGGCACTATCATTTCGCCAACTGTAGTTTTTAATATTTTCTGAAACGAGGCAGTTGTATAGTTTTTCTCTTCGCTTATAAAATGACCCTCCAACGATGGAGTGTTCATTTGTTTTTCATGTTATTAGTCTTACTCGTGTTGCCATCAGTGCAGGGCCAGAAAGATTGGTGGGAAACAGCCAGTTTTTATCAAATCTATCCAAGATCCTTCCAAGACAGTAACGGCGATGGCATCGGTGATCTTAACGGAATAACAAGCCGCCTACCATACCTCAAATCGTTAGGTGTAACAGCGTTCTGGCTTTCACCAATATATCCTTCACCGATGGCTGACTTCGGATACGATATTTCCGATTTTACTGATATTCATCCGAGCTTTGGAACATTGGACGATTTTAAGCGGATGGTAGAGGAAGCCAAAAATCTACAGCTTCGTGTTATTCTTGACTTTGTGCCAAACCACTCCAGCGACGAGCACGAGTGGTTCAAGAAAAGTGTAAAGCGTGAGACTGGTTTTGAGGATTTCTACGTTTGGCACGATCCCAAACCTGGCACAGATCGCGAACCACCAAACAATTGGGTAGCTGCTTGGTACGGATCTGCCTGGGAGTGGAATGATGAAAGGAAACAATTTTATTTGCATCAATTCCACAAGAAACAACCTGACCTTAACTACCGCAATCCTGTTGTCGTACAGACTATGAAAGAGGTGCTTCGTTTTTGGTTGGATCTAGGCGTGGATGGTTTCCGGGTCGATGCTGTTCCTTGGCTGTTCGAAACAATCGGCTTTCCTGATGAGCCACTGAGCGGGGAAAGCAGTGACCCACTTAGCCAGAACTATCTTAGACACATTTACACCTTGGACCAACCTGAAACGGTAGATATGGTGTATCAGTGGCGCGAAGTGATGGACCAGTACAAAACGGATCATAATACTACTACAAAAGTGCTCATGACTGAAGCTTGGTCAGCGTTGGATGTTGTAAAGACGTATTTCAACGATAGCAACAATCGCCAAGGCTCGCAGATGCCCTTCAATTTCCAGTTGATCTTGCGTCTCGATATGAATTCGAAAGCTACAGACTTCAAATCTGTCATAGACTCATGGCTTGAGATTGTTCCTCCCGGGCATACGGCAAACTGGGTGGTAAATATGTGATCCTATTTAATTTGAATATTAAACAAAACCTTGACTATATATTTTTAGCTCGGAAACCACGACAAACGCCGCGTTTCGTCTCGAATGGGTGGAGATCACATGGTAGATATAATGGCTATGATACAATTCACATTACCAGGAATAACGGTAACGTATCAAGGCGAAGAAATTGGTATGCACGATGTCGATATCTCTTGGACTGAGACCCAAGATCCTGCTGCATGCCAATTAACAGAAGAAACATACCAAGAAGGAACCCGTGATCCGGCTAGAACTCCGTTTCAATGGGATACAACAGCTAACGCCGGATTCACAAATGCATCTGTCAAACCATGGCTACCACTTGCGACCGACTATCCATCGATAAATGTCCAAGTTCAAGAAGATACCACACAAAACAGTCATCTGAAGGTATATAAGGAACTTATGAATCTACGAGGAACAAACACACTTATTTGGGGATCGTACAAATCACAAGTTCTGGGTAACAACGTTTTGGCCATTTTACGTTCATTTCCAAATGACGATCGTACCTATGTCGCACTGACCAACATTGGTTCTACGCTAGAAACAATCGATGCTACCACCTTAGATAGTACGCTTCCTGCTGAGTTAGTATACCGTGTGGTTGGAGTTTCCTCAAATCATGCTGCAGGGTGAGTAATTATGCTTTCTTTCGATTACCACCTGGAGATCTTTTAAATAATTCCAGTTTTTATTTAATCCTTAGGGAGACTATCACAGCCAACAGCATACAACTACAACCTTATGAAGCAATAGTGTTGAGTAACAATGGAGCAAGACACCTACTGCAGAAAGTTCTACTAACCTTCATGTTTATTTCATTACTATTTATTGTTCTATGATATTATTATGGGAAATAATACATCAAATATTTACATCTTACATCTGATATAGCTTTATGTTTGTGGTCAGCTGTTCGTGAGTTAGGGGAGTTTCGATGCCAATACACTGTGAAAGAAATGTTTGGTCTTTCCTGTCTTATACTTAGCATTTTATAATTTTTGTATAGCGAAATATGTAATTTTTGTATGATAATGCGTGTAATTATCCTTATGAATAGTTTCTAGTTCCGTATTTGAAGTGAAATATAAAAATATCTCATTGTCGTGCAACTAAATACATTCGCCAGCCATCGTCGGGTTGATAATATGATGCGAATTGCCCCGGACGTTATCCCCTACACGTATCTCCCTACAGGCTGTCCAGAAGTAGAGAGGAGACTAAGATGTGGTTAAAGGATGTGGCCTAGAGCAGGGGTCGGCAGACATTTCTTAAAAAGGGCCAGATGAATAAAAAGAAACCTAAAGCGCGGGCCGGATACCTGAAACGATGATTTAATGTTTTCTTAGTAGTGCCCTTTTGAATGGAGTACTAAGTTTCTAAATAGTAAAGATGAAACAAAAGGCAGTATAAGATAAAAAATTTGAAATTTAACCATTAAACTCAATTATCTATCCAAATTATTTCACAATATCTTGGTTTTACAGCTATACTCTCAGAAATAAAAAATATTCAGCTTCGAGAAGTTTTCAAAATTGCGAGCCACAATTTATTTCGTAATGCGGTCTAACATCACACTTCTTGAATGTAGCTACATATTTTGAATACAATGTAAACGAGTTTGAACGTTGAAGTTTGCACGAGAAAAAATCTGTCTCACTTAATTGGTCCTATAAGAATTGATTTTTTAAACTGCTAAGCTTATGTTAGAACTAAAATTTTCTTACGGGCCGGACCTGGACGCAGCGGGATGCGTTATTGAACCATTTTGAGAAACGATCGTGAGCGGTTTTGGATAAGGCTAGACAGTAATTGGAGTGCTACATAAGTAAATATCTATTTCTATGCCATAATACAAATGTTTTAATGCAAACAATTTAATAAAATTTCTTGTGATAACCATCTTCACCACAAATTGAATTGCAAAAAAAAAATTTAAATTCACGCTGAAAGCTGACATAAAATGTTGTTAATTGGTTTATCAAAAAAATAATCTCAAGTATGTGAAGATATAGAAAAGCAAGTCTCAAAAAACAAATATTATGCCGTTTACTTTGCACGCATATTATAGGGTCACGTTTTTTAAAGCCATGCTCTCAATAAAACAAACAAAAAAACAACTTGCCGCACATTTAAAGAGGCAAGCAAATCAAAATCGATTCATTTGCTATCTTTAGGCAAACATCTTCGAAGTAATCGAGTGCTGAATAACATTGACATTATTATTATTTTGTTTGCCTTAAAAAAAAATACTCATCGTAATCAACAATTCCCACTACCGGACAGTTAAGATCAGAAACCGGAAACCGAACTCATATAAAAGTAAACGCCAAGGGGTACGCAAAGCCGTAGTCGCACTGATGGTGGCTTGGTGAAAATGTGGAAAATTATTTCGATTGCTATTGTGTTGTGCGTCTCTGCCATTGTGGCCGACGAGCACTGGTGGCAGCATGCCAACTTTTATCAAATCTATCCGAGATCGTTCAAAGACAGTGACGGTGACGGAGTTGGAGATTTACGAGGAATTATGGAAAAAGTAACCTATTTGCGCCACGAACTTGGTGTCGATGCAATTTGGTTGTCCCCGATTTTCAAGTCGCCTATGGCAGACTTTGGATATGACATCTCTGACTTTCGAGATATCCATTCGGAGTTCGGCGACATTGCGGATTTGGAAGCCCTAGCACAAAAATGCACAGAAGAAGGTCTGAAACTTATATTGGACTTTGTCCCCAACCATAGCAGTGACGAGAGTGAGTGGTTTACAAAATCAGCAAGCAAAGATGCAACCTACAGTGACTATTACGTGTGGCACGAGGGAAAACTACTGGACAATGGAACTCGAGTACCGCCATCAAATTGGATCAGTGTTTTCCGCGGGCCAGCATGGGAGTGGAATGAGCAGCGAGGAGCGTACTATTTGCATCAGTTCCTAGTGAAGCAACCTGATCTCAATTATCGTCACCCGGCATTGGTGCAAGAAATGAAGGATGTACTGACTTTCTGGCTGGAAAAGGGAGTACATGGTTTTCGGATTGATGCCGTACCTTATCTATTTGAATCCTTGCCAGTAAGTGGAGTGTACCCAGATGAAGCAAAAAGCGGCACTACAGACGACCCGGAGAATCCGAACTATTTGGTTCATACGCATACTCAAAATTTGGATGAAACATTCGACATGGTTTACCAATGGAGAGCAGTAGTAGATGAGTATAAGCAGCTCCACAACACAGAAGATATCGTTTTGATGGCCGAAGCCTACACCCCCTTGGATAACATCGTTCGCTTGTTCGGCAACAGTGTTTCTGAAGGAGCACATATTCCATTCAACTTTGAAGTCCTCAGCAATACTTTCAAGGATACCACCGGGAAGCAGTTTTACGACAACATCAACCGATGGCTTGGTGTTGTGCCATCAAATCGCTTTTCAAATTGGGTGGTATGAAACAGTGTTTACTCCTAGATAAATTCCACATTTTACCACAATTTTCGGTTTTTACAGCTTGGAAATCACGATAACCGACGAGTAGCGTCTCGGTTGGGGTTGGCACGGGCAGATCTGTATCAAATAGCGCTAAACGTACTCCCTGGCATTGCTGTAACATATAACGGAGATGAGCTAGCGATGGAAGATGTCTACATTTCGTGGGATGACACTATTGACCCTGCGGCATGCAATTCTAACCCCAAAGATTATTTGCTCTACAGCCGGGACCCAGTTCGTACTCCATTCCAGTGGGATGATTCCATCAGCGCTGGGTTCTCCACTAATCGCACAACTTGGCTGCCAGTGGCATCAAACTATAAGACCCTGAACTATAAGGCACAAAAAGCTGCACCGCGTTCACATGTGAAAATATTCAAAGCTCTTTTGCGATTGCGCAAGCAGCGCACACTACGCGAAGGAACAATGGACATCGAAATGATCGATGATAACATCATTGTCATCAAGCGCCATCTAGACACCGTAAGCACAATTGTGGCCGTGTTGAACTTCAACAAAATCACACAGAACATTAAACTATCACCGGTTTTTACCGGGCTCCCAGCTGTCTTTGAAGTGATTACCTCATCATTGCAAACCAATTACATCGACGGGTTAGTAGCATGCAGTCAATCAGGTGGTAGAGAAAACTAATTGTTATTTTTGTTTCTATTGCAGATCCATTGTGGGTAGAGATGAAATCGTGCTGCCCGCGGATGCCGCAATCGTCTTGGAAGGCAGCACATCCAATGGTCAATAATATTAAATGTTGTATGTGGAAATTTTTGTTTGAAAAACTTCACAATTATACGAAATTTATTCTTGCTAATATAATGTGTGGGTTATGTACGTACCTGCATACGATACACTCACCTACAGATTACAATACCAGAAGAACATAGTTGTTCAATAAATACCTAGACGGTGGTAGTACACTTTATGAGTCTCAGTGCTAACCATGATTACAATATCACAGCCAAATGATTCAAACAGCAAAACTAGTATCGAAATTTTTTAACAGCGCTAGCCGGTCTTCTCTTCATCGTTTCTCTATCCCTTCGATCCCTGTTTCACTTTGTACACAAATTTTCATTTCTTCTTCTTCTATTTTGCGAGAAAAGTTATTCAGCTAGCACATTTTCATTTAAACATACGACAATATGTTTTCATAATTTTTCAAAATCATGATCGCGGTTATTTCAAACCAACCTACGCATTTGACGTATGAGAGAATTCAAACGTCATTTACAAGAAATATGTTTGAAGAGTCGCAAACGGATCGCTGAGAGTGACACAAAGCAGAGCGTTATAAACAGTCTAGACAAATTGTCAATCTGCAAAATCTCCGCTTCCGTCAGCTTGAATCGTGAGTCATTCACCGTCATCGTTCGTTTGCTTGTGCCTATTTTGCTAGTCCATAACAGTTGTGGTCCTAAAACAAATTGCATGCGATGCAATCTGCCGGAGGTCTTCGATTGAGGTGAGAAGATTTGTGTTTTCAACATGATTAGCTACAAAGTTGTGAAACAAAGGCATGCCTCCAGTGTGCAGAAAACCATTGTTTAACCTTCCTAGGTTGAACGAAAACAATACTCAAGACTGTTCGAGCCTGCGTGAATTCATACCCGCCAGTCCAACTTAGCTTAGGTTGGGCGGTAGCGCTGCCGTAGAAAACATTGCTGAAGCCATCATAATCTCATATGCAATGGTTACGGCCAACAGTTGTGCGATAGATCATGTGATTATTCGAACGAAACCGATAAAAGACTACCGATCAGAAATCGCCCACAGACTTCTATGGTTGTGTTTAATTTTGTGACATTATCATATACCTTATCGCTCAGCAGACACGCTGTAGCTGGATCGAGCGATTATAATCGGTCTTGTTGCTTGTACTCTGTACGAGTTACTCTTTTCTAAGAGATCATTTGGTTACTTCTTTTCCACAGATAATAACTCCGGAGTGAGGAAGAAAGTGGGAAATCAAGCCACTGCTCCAATTGCCTGCGGCACAACTGACAACAGGCCTACTATAACCCGCACCATCTGATAAGCTCAGCGGGTCAACTATTGACCTACACACGGAGTTACAAAGTACGGCCACTCTTCGTTTCGTTTCATCAATTATGAAACCCGAATCTTGCGAAACGGTAGAAAACTGAGTGTTCGAGGAAACAACGAAAACCAATCACATTGGTCCAAATGTGTTCATGAACGCGGTTACTTGGATAGCATCGCTAGAACGGCACGCTAAGGGCCTGTGGTGATTCGGTAATAGACCTTCCAGGTCAGCTTCGGAATGCAGCGGTACAGTGACAGCTATACATCGGCTTCGTTTCTGTTATCGCTACCGTTGTATTCGTCATCGTCGGCTTTATCAGCAGCAGAAGTACATCGCTCCAAAATGCTTCCCTCCATCTTCTACGGCTACTGACTGCTAGATTGCTGCATTAACTTGTCGTCCGCTGAGGATTAAATAGGTCCGAGTGACTCACCGACCGAAAATAAGTGATCTCTGTTCTCCTTGTCAGCTGACGGTATGATTATCTGTTCTCTGATAGTATTGAGAGAGAGATAAAAGTTTCGAATAGCTCAACAAAACCGTAAAAGATTCTGGAAGTGTAACTGTAGAACGGGTGTTTAAAGCAGTGCAAAATCGCCAGGATAGTGCGAAATTTAACTCACGAAAAAAGGAAGTGTAAAACTGTACAATCATGAAACAATGTCACCGACGATGATAACCATCATACACTGTTTGGCTATCGGGATCCTGATATTCTGGTGTGGGAAATGGATCATCCACCTGACCGCCATCACCTACGGAAAGGTGAAGCTACACAAGAAAGCCACTCAGCAGCCACGCGAGACGCCATACCCATCAGTTTCGATACTAAAACCACTGATGGGAGTTGATCCAAACCTGCAAAGCAATCTGGAAACGTTTTTCCTAATGGACTACCCCGTGTATGAGCTTCTGTTTTGCATCGAGTCATCGGACGACCCGGCCGTAGAAGTGGTCAATCGATTGTGCAATAAGTATCCCAACATCGAAGCAAAGCTGCTCGTCGGAGGATCAAATGTCGGAGTCAATCCAAAGATAAATAATCTCTACCCAGGCTATGTGGAAGCCCGCCACGAGCTGATCATGATTTCCGATGCTGGCATTCGAATGAAAAGCGACACACTTACAGACATGGTGAATCACATGACGGAAAAGGTCGGCCTGGTCCATCAGATGCCGTTTGTATGTGACCGAGAAGGATTTGCGGCGGCGTTTGAGAAGATATACTTTGGGACAGTGCAGTCCCGTATTTACCTGTGTGCCGATCTGCTCGGGATAAACTGTCACACAGGAATGTCCTGCCTGATGCGCAAGGACGTATTGGACCAGTTGGGTGGTGTGCAAGCCTTCGGATGCTACCTGGCGGAGGATTTTTTTCTCGCGAAAGCCTTCCACGATCACAACTGGAAGCTCACCATTAGCAGCCAGCCGGCATGGCAGAACTCGGGCATTTGTGATATTAGCAGCTTTCAAGCTAGGCTTACTCGCTGGGCAAAGCTGCGCGTGGCTATGGTGCCAACGACCATTCTTCTCGAGCCGATGTCGGAATGCATCATCGTCGGGATGTTCGCATGCGGAGCCGCCAAAGTACTCTTCCGGTGGAATCCATTAGTGTTTTTCCTCATTCACACGCTCGTCTGGTTCCTGTCCGATTGGATCTTGCTGTCGATTATTCAGAACGGGGCACTCCCGTTCAACAAGTTCACCTTCTTCATCGGCTGGGCATTTCGTGAGATCAGTGGACCGTATTTGTTCTTCAACGCATTGTGGAATCCAGCCATCAGATGGCGCACGCGTGTCTACAAGCTCGCTTGGGGGGGTGTAGCGTACGAACTCACATCTCAAATTAAATCGTAATTTTTAAACAGTTTGTTATGCAACCTATGGTAGCTTCCTTTCTTTTCATATTTGTCATATTCTAGCTGCATTTTGTAATTCCATCCACGTGTCTTCCTATTCCCGATCATGAATGTCGCAAGACGATCCCATTCCCGAGCAAGATTGTCGACCCGATCAGACGCAAAGAACTCTGGAAATCCTTAGACCGACCCGATATTTCGAGATATGCTCGTTTTGCTTGTAGTTTCAAAAGCTATTAGTTAACTTTCGCCTTCATTGTTTGCTTTACGTTGTGTGTACTGTTAATAATTTATATTTTGCTAAAACTAGCAAAGTCACATTTCACCAATTTTATGTTAATAAGCGGGCTATAAAGGTTGATATAGTGGTGGTCACGCCCGTTGAATATAGTTCAGAGTTACTCGAGAGTTAACTATATACCAATCGTACGCTTGTTTTGCATACTCCTGGGTAACAGAATTCAAAACAGAACGCTTAAAAACGAAAACGTTTTCTGTAGGATATTTTTGTTTAATTTTTCACTGTACATAATATTTATAATCATTGCGAAGACTATTTAGTAAGCTGAAATAAACCATGGAAAAAGTGACAAAAAATGAGAGTCGTGGACATGAGTAATAAAATAAGCGGCAAAGAAGTGCGATGCAAATGAATTACATGAATTGGTTTTCAAATTATTTAGAAATCGTCATGTGTGCTCTATAAAATAAGCCTTTTTGACGTAAAAAAATAAGCGTCTTGGCCTCCAAGATCGGATGCAATGGAAGCGACACATCATTACGAGTGTTATCAGCTTTATTAAACCGGAAGACAGTTCGTTTTCTGATGGTGATCATTACTATCAAATATGTGAATGTTTTTTTTCAACGCTTCGTGCGACCATCGACTAAGCAAAAAAAGGTCCAATGTATGAGGTAATGTCATGAATATTGATAAGAGAAGAGAATCTACCGTTATAAATTAAGTTCCAGTTTTAACGCTCAAACTGATAATAATTTATGTTGCGTTTGCTGGAAAACGCTGATGAAAACATTATAGAACAAAAAACTACTTTTTGTCGCTCTTGCCCATTATCAATTCTTGGCATGGTACGGTGCCGGGCATGGTTAAATGTGATCAAATATTGTTCGAGGCCTTATGTCTTGGAGATGCTAGTTTACTTAAATGCCTTAATGTCTACGTCATCTAACGAAACACGTTTCGTAGACTTGAGTCTTATCTTTGAGCCAAATTATCCTGCTCAAAATGTTATCATACTTCTTTTCTTGGGCTTCGGTCTTCTTTCAATTCAGTATGATGCTTATTGTAATCTACTATTAGATGTTCTCAGTAGAGTTAAAATTTAATAATTTTCTCCCTGTCTCAATGCTCTAAACACTTCAATTTTTTGTAACTTTTTCCCCTGTAAAGATAAAAAATGACGTTCCCTTTGGTTAAGTTTGAAAAAGGAAGTTTTTTCATTTCATATGGCAGTTGATACAATATTTATCTTGTCGTTGTTTAGTACACACTGAAATGCCTATCTTCTATGGAGTTATTTGTAAAAGTAAAATTGTTCAAACAAACTGGCTTCTACAGGCATTTTTAATTATGACCAAGATTATTTCAATGTAGCGATGCGTTGGTAACAGCTTTGTTGAAACTCCCTTATTTTAAATGGCTTCCGAATGTGATATCAAGATTACTGGAGCAGTGGTTATTGGTTCAGAAGGTAAGCCCATGCAACGATGAAATGTATATACAGGCTGGCCCCGTTTTACGTGACCTTATGGGACTGTGACAGCGACGTAAAGCGAGGTCGGGCCCAAAAATGTCCAGCTTTCTTACGTCTATAATACCTACTTAAGGGTTCCGTTTATAAGTCCATGCTTGAATCTTCTGTCATACAAATTGTATTGAATGGTATGAGTAAAGAACAAAGCACGCTTCTATAAACTAGCTTCGAACGATTTGTCCAACGACGTAGAGTGAGGCCGAGGTACGACAGGGCCAGCCTGTACTCTTTCCAAAGAGCCGGCCTCACTTTACGTCACCGTATGGGACTTTGACAGCGACGTAAAAAAGCGTATTGGGCCCGACCTGTGTTATTTATAAGGTTGAGTCGAATAGAATAATTTCACAGGTAAACATAGCGTAATCTTGGAATTTATAATGCATATTTCGTTGAATAAATTACACTAATCGCTAATTGATAAAGAATACTATTCTTATTTAAAAGGCTGTTTTATGTAGGGACTTTAACTTTTATTATAAATTTTTCAAAAATTTTTGCATTTTAAAGTCAAGATACAGACACACATAGCTTTGTTCCCCCGACCATTCGAACAAGCATTGCTTTGTTCTAGTGACTTTGGGTGAGGTTTGTTTTGTTCTATTGCACCAACATTGGTTCCGAGTTTGCTTGAAAATTGAAGTTTTCACTCGAGCGATTGTCGGTCGCAATCAGTCGGCTCTTTGCGCGTGCGAGCTTTGAAAGGATAAGACGGAAACTGAGCAATAGCCGAAGCGTCAATACAGCAACCGTCGACCACCACAAAAGAGCATTTATCCTTCTCGGGAATCGTTACGCGATGTATAATGGTGAAAATCGTTTCATGTTTGTGCAGTTGCATTTGCTTGCCAGAAAACTAGTTGCTTCACGCCAGTACCCTTGTTTTCTTCCACACGAGCGCCTACTCACTGAGGTGATAGCAAACATATTGTTTGTTTTATGCGTATGAAAATTCAGCATCAACAGGAATGTTAATCGGTCTCGAGGAGGAAGATGATAATGAGTGCCCCAGAAAGGAAGCAAATTATACGAAAACAAAGTAATAGCCAGAGTTTGGAGAATCCATATAGTGAAAGTGAATTGCATCCCCTGCACCGGCTGACACAAGGAAAATATGAAACATCTCTGAACCCGAGCTGCACAGTTGTGGCGATAGTGCCTAATTTTGCTACCGCTTCCGCTTGGAAAACACCCTTTGCGTGGCATACGCCCTCTCGCTATGTCGATGTAAAGTGTTGAAGCCGACGTACACGGATTTCGTAGGTAATTGTGCAGAGGATCTAGGCGGGCTGGCATCTAGGAGCACGGAGACAACGAGTTAGCATTTATTTTTAGAACCGCCTTGCTCGCGTACGTGCATCGCGTGTAGATACATTCATGAATTTATGCTTGCTGGCACAGGTATCAGAAGCTTGCCACAGCAGGTTCTCCATTCGACTGGTATGTAACTGGTAAAATCGAAACATCGATTCAGCATTGTGAAAACTCTGAATTTTGAACTTACAACACTTGGTTAAAAGATAGCATCAACCGAGAGTGCTGCTGCACGGCAACGATAGAAACGTCTCACCAAAAAACGAATCAGCAGCATTAGTCCTCGTTGTCATAAGTTCATGGTAAATATAGAAGCTGCGATTTCCGACGGTAAATGGTGCTCGGGATGATGCCGCATCAATAAATAGTTTTACAACACGGTTCGCGGGGCGCCTCCATCGAAATGGATTCACTAGTAAATCTTAGCCTAAGCAACGTGTAATGTAGTGTATGTGTGTGTGCGTGTTTATGTGCCATAAAAGAAGCTATATCGAAATCCTTCAATTTAAAGATGCTATCATTTGGTGTGCACTTTGATCGGGAAAGAAGAAAATTTGAGGAAAAGTAACCTCAAATACTATAGCATAGAGTCGCGTGCATGCTATAGAGCTGGAAGTGCAACGTTGGGTGACGAGAAAATGCATTGTGGTGACACATTTTATTAAGAAACGTTCAGTGCCGCTTACAGTTCCGGTTCCGGTTCCAGTTCGTACATGATAGAAAGTGCAATTCGACATAGTAACGAATCTAGTCAATCGTCCTGGTGAAGTGCCAAAGAAAACATCAAAGAAGAAGTAGTGATTGAATAAATAACGAAAAAATTATAAAAGCTCATATCGTGAAGCCAACCGTACGTGATGTGGACTTCGCTTACCGACAGAGAAAATGGTGAATCCGAAAAAAAAGTATGTTTCCATCGATAAAATAGGAAAAGCGTTCATTCAGTACAGCTATGGGTTTGGCCATTGTTTTAAGAGAGATGAAAAGAGCGTTGCTACACCAGTTTTTGCATGCAAATTATAGAAAACCCTAAGAATGTGGCTCAAGTGTATATTAGATCGAGATTGCATATGACGGCCAACGGCGGGAGGCAATACATAGTTTGATGAAAAAGTGTTGCATTCTATCTCTGTGCATTCCGGTGGCAATATTCTGACCGTGTTTCCTGTAGATGCTTGCTACAACCATTTATAAGCTTCTGAACTGAGCACAGCTTGCCTCCAAAGAAGGTCGTTAATGTCGTTCGAGTTTGGAGTCCGTCTTTCGTAGCATTAAAGGCGGTTGTTGAAAACCAGCCGAGCCCCACCGAGACCTCACCGAGGTCTGAGCTGTGGTGGCGGAGGAAAGGGTTTGTGCAATATTTATGTGCAGTGGCCACCAGGACGGTTTCCGCGGTGGAGGTGTAAAAGCAAGAAGGAGCAGAGGGAGGAGAAATCTAGAAGAAGGTGATTTACATCGAAAGAGCACGGTTGAATGTGCCCAAAATGCCCAACACAGGCGAAAACTCACATTCCGGCTCGACGACGACGACGGCGACGGCGACGGCGGCGACGGTGGCAAGTGCCGGTGACGACCTGGGGAGCACGGACGAGGTGAAAGTGTTCAAAGACGAAGGCGATCGGGAGGATGAGAAAGCCTCGTCCGAGAATCTGCTGGAGGAAAAGTTCAACCTGATCGATTTAACTGAAAGCGCGGAAAACCTGGTGAAGAACTCGGCCGCCCGGCAAGACCTCAGCCCACCCTACGTCGGTCCGGGAACATCCTCGCGCTCAGTGTCCTCGCCCGTCGGTGGGAGTGGTGGAAGCGTTAGCGGTGGTCCGGGGAGTGGTCCTGCCGGAAGTAGCTCTGGCAAGCTGTCCGATCATTCCCCTGACCACTCGCCGGGAGGCTTCGCGGCGATGGGGGGCTACCTACCGCCTTATCAGTACTCCAGCGGTACGGCCAGTGCACTGCAAGCTGCTGGGTCGATGGGCAAGGGTCTCGGCGGCCTGTCGCAGTTCTTCTGCAATGAGGATCCCCTCTCGAACCCTCCGCCCGCCCATTGTGGCATTCTGCCCTACCAGCTTGACTCGAAGGCGATCGGGCTGACCGCGCGGCAGTCGCTGTACTCGTTCTCCACCACCCAGTACCCGTACCCATCGATCCTCTCCTCCAACATGCTGCCGGTGCCTCCCTCCTGGCATACGCCTTCAATGTACTCTACGGCTCCGAGTTTCCGCAACTCGTACCCCTCGTCCTTGCAGATTTATACCACGCTGGCCAGCGACTTGTACTCGCGTTACCAATCCTCCCAGTCACTGCTCAACTCGGTGCACTCGCACGCATCAGTGCTCAACCAGAGCCTACAGCAACAGGTGAAGCAGGAAGCAGCGGGGTGCGGGCCAGTAGGCGGTTCCACCGCCAGTGTTGGCCAGGACATGTCTCACAACTACAGCGTCCGCCAGCATGCGCATGGGCTCAGTCCGGGCAGCAAGTCGGTGGCGGATCTGCCCCAAGAGCTGACGAACCATCGCTTCGGCCGAGCGCAGAGCGTGGGAAGCACTGGCAGTGGTGGAGGCGGAGGTGGCATCGGCAACGGAGCGAGCAGCGGAGGAAGTAACACCAGCGGTGGGGCTAGCGGAAGCTCCAAGAAGAAGTGCGCGAGCGAACGAAGTCGAGATCAGCAGCAGCAGCAGCAGGGCAGTCATCAGCAGAATCCGCCACAACCGAACAGACCACATATCAAAAAGCCGCTCAATGCGTTCATGCTGTACATGAAGGAGATGCGCGCGAAGGTGGTGGCCGAGTGCACGCTGAAGGAGTCGGCCGCGATCAACCAGATTCTCGGGCGGAAGTGGCACTCGCTGTCACGTGATGAGCAAAGCGTGTACTACGACAAAGCGCGCCAAGAGCGGCAACTGCACATGGAGATGTACCCGGGGTGGACGGCGCGGGACAACTATGGCTACGGTTCGAAAAAGAAGCGAAAAGCAAAGAAAAAGGACCAACTGGGTGGCGCCAGCGAACCACCAAGCAGGTAGGTTGCTACTGTGTTCCGTTAACTACTAAATATACTGCATATGTCCTGTCCAAACCATCCCTACATCCGGTGTTTGCTCCTTTGGCCTTCCCTTTCCCCGCATCCGGTTGTTGGTGACCATCAGCGGAATAGTGGCATCATCAGCTCCCATCAGCAAGGATTGATTGATTTACGCTTGAAAACCAGTGTTTTCGAATTTTCGAACTGACTTTGTGTGGGAAATAATCTTACAAGAACGCCCATTTTTCATTGGAGAAGAAAATATTTTCCCCAACTCGGGAACAGCTACAGCAAACCCGCGGAATCCAAACATTTATGTTCGACCACACCGGGCACCGCGAGATGACATGTGTTTTCTGCCTTGTTCCCTTTTTTTACCTCGTTTTGTTTATATTCGTTTTTACCGGCGTTGTGTCACAAACCAAGCTGAAATCGATGTTGAGCATCCAAGGCTGCACAACAGATCGGTCATCTCTAGCTAAAACATGAAAGAAATGTTTGTAACTTTCTGTGCTTCACTCAACTCTGTGCCAACTACAGTTATTGATCGCCACCGTTATTTTTTAAGGTAGCATACGAGACGTACATATAATTTTGAACATCGCGTCATGGCATCCTACGACATCTATTTTGTGTTTGAAAAACAAAAACATAGAAAAATCATGGTCCAGAATAGCTGTTTTGTTTTTTCTCCTCAATTATTGAATCAAATATTAAGATCATAAAGCTAATTTCACATCATTACGTGTTAAGGCCTTTTTTTAAATTTGAAGATATTAACTGAAAAGTTAATACAAAAGTAGAACTAAAACATAATTGGACAGATCGGTGTCATAAAAACCAACTTGTGTTGGATGATTTTGTTGTCATGCATCTTATGCTTGAATCTTGAAATTGTTAGAGTCATAGTAAAATTCATCCGAAGCGAAAAGCCACCGACAACCGGATACTATTTTTAGGGAAGGCTCGTCCGCCCGCCCTGCTCTGGTATCATGCGAATCATTCGGTACCCGTGTTTCTTCCTCTTGCGCCTCGTGGCTGCCCCCTCAAATATAGCCCTTCGATCTACCGATCGTCACTTCTACCGCCTCTACCACAACCACCACCACCACCACTACCACCACCATCGTCAATACCATCACTACTACTTCCCGTACATCCATCAGTGCTAAGTGCAGCTTCTTCATTCCACACTACCGGAACCGAGTTGCGCGAAGCAATCGAAATCGAACCACCGTCAAACGATCCACTCTTTTGCAGGCGCAAGAAAATATGTATACGTAACGAAGAGTCCGACAACTACGACGGGTCGCGCATGTCGGACGAGTACATGGGCAGCTACGGCACGGTGGTGTAATGAAACGAGATGGGCGAGATGCCCCATGAAGCGCTGCCACCATCGCCACGAGAAGACGTCGCTCGATGAGACTGAGGATCATTGGGCCAGGGACCATCGGAATATCGGAACTTACCGAGGGCGGGGCAGCTGGACTGCACGGGGAACTTCGAGAGTTTGTCACACTCTAACGCACGCACGCACGCAACGTGAAAACTACACCTAATAAGACTTCATACAACATTATGTTTTACTGTACGATACGCGATAAAAGAAGGTGAAGAAAGGGGAGATGAACGAGCCAGTCCCAAGAACATACCAAAGCAAACCGAAGTCAGTCTAAGTCAATGACAACTAAAAGCTGCAGAATCACCAAAAACATTACTTCCTCCTTCTCGTCGCCCATGATCGTGAGGCTTGCGGTATTCTCCTGGAGATACCCGCTTTTTTGCTTCTTTCGATCTTTAATTTTCTTCTGTTTTTCTTATCTGCCTTCTTATCGTCTGTTCTGTATCATCAGGTTGCGGTAGAGGGAGGACGCTGTAGGCCAAAGATAAAATTTTAATGAAACCACTCACAATATAATTGTTAGAAAGCAATCTTTAGTGCAATCAGATATCTTACCCCAGTGCAAAAGTCGTAGGCGCAATGTCATGCGGAGGGGATTGGCCATAAAATCATCCTACTAAGGCGAAGGGTGCCAAAAGTGTGTCCCACTGATTTCTGTTCTAAGAAATTGTCGCAAACATCTTACGAATTTACTTTTCTCAACTCGTACTTAATAAGGAACAAAAAAAAGAGGGAAGTCCCGGTTGGAGCGAGCGTGTTCGGCGACGATAGAGAGATAGCCTTATGCTGCATAGGCCGACGTAAACCGATGTCAGTAGTTACGACAGTACAGGGAGCGCCTATGGTTGCTGGAAACGGGGCATACACACAAAACGGACGGCATCCACAGGCGCACGCAACTTTAGGTGGGATGTTACGAATCGTGTTTTACAAGTTATGAACTCTGTATACGGAAAAAAGGATACAATCTTTGTCTGAATGTCGAATGCTGTATAAAGATCAAGAGAGATTGTGCGGCGCGCGCGGTGAACTCGGCGTGCCAGAGCTATATATACATACATATAAATATACATAGTAGGTATTTTTAGAAGGTAAGAAACTGCAGCTAACTACGGTAAGGTACCGATTGACGTTGATTGTAGCGCACCAGGCTGAGCGGTACGGTGGGTCGTTTATCATAGACAAATCTATACAATGCTCGGGAGCCGCTGTATTTTCTTGTACCAGCGACAGAGTAAAAACTCTTAACCAAATCCGTAAAGAATGTAAATATTATTTATCTATTTTCGTTCAGTTCCGATTGTTTCAGCGCCATAGTCAACAGTTGTCGCAAATTCATTCTATTGAAACTCCTAAACTAAACTTAAATTTCATGTTTTCAAGCCACAAACCACGATTGATTTTCTGCTGTACTGACCACTGATCCTTTTCGCTGAGAAAACGCGTGCAGAACAGTATTCTGGGTTTCGTTATCACGTGTTAATTGTGGAGTACTTAAGAAACCACCCTTAACCGGAGCAGCGTTAGTTTGCATTTATATTTTGATTTTTTGTCACTACTTCGATTGATAAAGACCTCCGCGGGGAACCCGTCTGCCGTTGTGCCGAAACAGGAGGAAGCCAATGCCGGAACATGGCTAATTAAAAACTTCCGCGGTGCCGAGCCTGACTCATTCCGTTGTTCGCCAACCCCAAAGTTCATTCCTTTTTCAATATTTTGACCATCCAAAGCCGGGACAGAGCGTTCAGTTTGCTCTCCTTTTATCGAGAACAAACTGGCATGGAGTTGGAGTTGGTTCCAGCTAGCAGCTAGCTGGCTGACGAAGAGGGCCGTGCGCCATTTTATGCGCCTAATTTGTGTGTCCTTTTCCCCCTGTGTTTGCGTTGCACAAGGAGCAGATACCCGCGATGCGAAGTTGTGGTGGCCGTCGACGTGATGCCCCTGTTTCAGTCAAGCGTCGAAGTCAGTGCCATCATTAGTGGACGCGCTAATAATCGGGTTCGCGCTCGGCTGCCTCTGTCGCTGGCACGCTGTGCGGCGCAGGCAACTGACAACATCTCCGGCGAATTCCGACTCGTTGTTGAGCACAAGGGCCAGATGCGCTGGACCGGAACGATCGCGAAGGGAAGTAAAATTGCGCCCTTCTCGATACCACCTTCGCCATCGTCGCCACGAGTCGACAACGGCGCCCGGAGACGTACTCGTTATCCCAGTAACGTCGAGCAGAACAGGCAGTGGAAAAAGGTTACTTTTACGCTGGGAAGGATGGAAAGCGTGCTACTTGTTAACATGGTTTGAGTTGGAGGGAGTATGGCAGCAAGGACCCTACTTCAATTGCAAGGATAGTGGCCGACGGAATGAAAATGCTTCATGTGATTCGAATGAATAATTTTAATCTCCTAAATTAGAACCTTCGCACAACTTAGACGGAGTAGGGAGGCACAATAGATGGCAGTATAGCTTTAACGATGCTAAAGGTTCTTTACATCTATTGTATGTTAGAGCTGCGTACGGCTTAAGCTAGGTCTGTTATTGTGCAAATTTGGGAATAAAAAATATGCCATTTCCGCTACTAGAATATACAATGTGATTTTAGCACAAAACGTTAAACTCGTCTGGTCGACTTAATTTTCCAAATATTCAACTTCATGATAATGATCCAGTTTAATGAACTATTTTGATTACGTAAATTGAATGAATTCATAATAAGATTTTCGTCGAAAAATTATTGCATTTCTGAAAACATTGGAGGCACTGGCTCCATTTTTAACTCATTAACGTACGTCACGCACTTGTAGAAAGTTTGCTACTTTCAAAATGTTTTCATTGAAAATCAAATACTCGAGAGTAAGGGGTTCCACCATAGCGGACGAAATAAAAAAGTTTTGTAGCATTAGAACTTGATACACTCGCCTGCACCGGGAATACGTAAAATGATTTGTACTTCATTGTGTTGCATTTGTTTTGCTGGCGCTCTTTCAAATGAGCAGAATCTGAAGAGTGATACAAAACCTTTTGGTGGATGCATTGGCGACTTCTGTTGTCTGTGATGACTTCACCATTGTGCAGTAGGGAGTGGGTATGCCGAGCGTGGTATTATCATCATCCCCAGGCCAACTTTCCAACCATCGATTTATGAACGAATGGAAACGGCACGCGCATTCAGCTTCACAGCAGTCCCTTTGGTCGATGGGTTTAATCTCCAAATGATTTTCAACTTGAAGAGAGCACACAAGGAAAAATCTGTCCTGCCTGCTTTCCCCTTCAGTGTTCAGAACCCACCTTAAAGGTGCGGACATATTTACAACGGTTAAGCAAACAATAGCGGCTACTGCCAACAACAACATTCACCCTGGAATAGAAACATCCTGCGCGTCTGTTTGTGTGAGAGATCCTTTATGAGTTTGTTTGCGTGTGTGTGTGTGTGTGCCCCTTTTAGAAAGGGGCCGCTTTCTAAAAAGATGTAAATAGAATTATAAACAATGAAATGCTGCACCTCTCACATCTCATCTCAAACCAGCTTATTCGATACGGGGGACAGGTCACGCAAGTTTCTCAGTCGCTCCTTGTGTTCTTCTTGCTCTGGTTTGCTTACACGCGCGTTCGAGAAAGAATACGCTTACCCCCTTTGGTCGGAGTAAAACAAACGTTACTGATATGGCTCAGATGGCCGCGAATGAATTTCCACGCATCTTCAACGGCGGAGGTAAAGATTATAATGCTTGAAAGTGCACAACAACAATAATAGCATTACGGGCGAAACGGCAGGCGTACACATGTACAGGACTAACACGAACCGGTACAATGTAGGTAGTCCCTCTTTTGCTTCCATACCAACACAAACCGAACCTAAGCGACACGCAATTGTAAAGGCTGAGAGTTTTCCAATTCTTGAAATAATACGATTAATTCGAGTTTTCCCAGCGCAACCCACACAATCCGCCTCACGGCCTGGAAATGAAAAGTCGAGCGGGAGAAGAGTTTTGTGAAAAGTTTGAAACCATACCATGACGATCTGCTGACGAAGGGTTTTTGAGCATGCATAGGAAGGAAGGGGAAAACGAACTGTGCGTCGAGCGGTGAAGGATGTTGGTTTTCATGGGTGGGGAAGGGCTCTAGAGTTTCTGCATATGGCATATCCTGTAGGAAAAAAAGTATACACACACACACATACACACACAATCATCCAGGTCAAAAGATTATGGCATTCCCTTCTTAGGGAAAGCGTTCCGGAGAACGAGGCTTCTGCGGAAGGTATTGTTTTCCCTTTCGGATCCAGGAAAAACAGAGCATCTGTCTGCGTTCTAAGGCGCTCCAGCGAAATTGTTCATAATCCACGGCGGGAAGCGACAGGGAAAACAGGGTGTCTGCAATGTGTGTGGGCACGCGTTTGGTTGAAGGATGTTTGTGAATGTTGGATTACAAACTGCCAACACCACTGAAACCGCACGAGCCTCTTACCATCTGCAGCATCCAATCAATGAGAACCAACGTGGAATAAACTGACGAAACCCTTCCCCTTTGCTTACGCATTATCGATCGTTTCCGTCTCTGTTATCGTTGCCTGCAAGCATAGTTTTATCGAACGAATGCCCCTATTATCTGGTGCCTTCTCACTGTCGATAAGTGAATTAAAATTAATACGAGCAACGACAGTGTACAAATATGATTCATTTTTGGAAGCTGTGCTCCCAAAATACACTTCCATACACCCCCTTTTTGTTCTGCTTACCTGTCGACACATCGACGTGTCCGAGCTCCAAAGTCGGGCCTCAGAACACCTAAAAAAAGAGTGTACGATAACATCAGACGCGCAACACAACAGCGACTACAGAAGACCACGCGAACATACACGCGATCCGGATGTGTTGACCAGCCATGGCCAGACAAAGTATGTTGACCGGCATAGAACGAAGGGAGGACCGCCAGCAAGGGATAGGGGAGGAAGTTAAATAAACAAATATCGATGTGCGCTCGCTCCCTCCGGTGTGTATAAATAACCGAAACAAAACAAAAACAAAAAGATTAATGTTTTGTTGTGATGTTCGCCGGCCCACCACCCACCCCCAAAGGCCCCGCAGGATGGTGTGGGTGGTGGAGGTGGGGGCGCGGTGCTCACAGGATGCGCTGACGATGGGTTTCAGTTTCGGTTTCCTTTCTACTGAATGTCGTCGAGCGCGCGTGGCGTCAATGGCTGCGGTCGCTTAGTGGTGCGAGGTGGAAATTTGATGATTTCCATTAGGTATTCTTTTGCCACGGGGTTGTAGTTGTGCTTGCGTGTATGATGCTGGGCAAAACAGGAAGCAAAGGTGTTTATCAATGTTCTGGTTCATCTTTTATCAAATATGCAGAAACTGTTGAATGTGCACCGAAAATAACTTGCTAAAAAAAGAAGAAAAACCGCGCAAAAAAGGGAAAAAGAAACCATTCTTTCTGTTTTCTTTTCCTGTCCTCTAGAAACGATCGCTATACGCTGCGATGGGTGATTCTCAAGTGAAACAAACGATGTTTTATTTGATTTTTCAGCACAGAAATCCACCACGCCGGATAAGGATAAGAACACGAAACACGGAAAATCGGTGCATGATGGTAAAACGGCGAGGAACGCTTGGCGGCGGACATGCAAATGAGACAATGAGGAAGCTGCACAACCCTAGATTATACGGAGAGAGGGAATGCAAACATTCGAGCCAGATTATAGATTCGGGGAACGGTAACTTTCGCTTTGGCATCAGCTTTATTCTCCGGGGAAATTTTTCATCCCTCCGGTGGCAGCCCTTCAAGGCATCCCATTTCCCCCTTCGTGTTTACCGATTTGCTGCAATGCGTCGAGTAAAACGCGAAAGCGAGCTTGCTAGGCATTACAAAATACATTGTAAGAATTTATCCTCTCCCACCTACAACATTGTACCGGTGGCAGCAACATATTTGTGGGTCACTTTGGTATTTTCTAGTTTTCTGAAATTACAATGTCAAATATTTCAATAAAAATGATGCTCTCTTACCAAGATGCACATTTCTTCTCCTTTAGAAAAATTCGGCAGGATGGAAGGAGGTTTACATCCTAAACATGAATGACAATTTTTTGAGAATTGGACGCATCATTGCATTCGTTGGTCTGTAAAATCTCACGAATCGAGGGGCCGTAAGAAACGAGCATAAATTTCTCAACCGCATTCTTCTTCAGGACCTTTAGTGCGGGATGCAGTGGCGTATTTTCCTTTGCTGCTTCTTTTATTTTTTATGTCTTCCGCTCTAAGCATTTCCAATTCAAATACCAATTGAGCACTGAGTCGTTATAGAAAAGTGTAGAGTATCTCTCTGTCTCTCTTTCAAGTTTTGTAACCTGTCAACATAACCCACCTTAAAAGCATGCAGGCCTCTACGCTTCTCCACTAACCCGAAATGGGGGCAGTCTTCAAACCGTCCTTCAAATTTTGCTCCATCTCAAACAGCTTCGAGACAGCTCCCACGAAGCACGAACACGGAAAAAATATCCATGACGCTCGAGAGAAAGTATGTGGTTTTTCAAGAGGCTTCAAATCACATCACGTCTTGCCGTAGGCCCTCGTTACTCCACATTGCCTCCACTCGTGTCCTTGCAGGATTCTCGTTGGAAGTTCAGCGCATCATCTCGGACAAGCGAAAGAACGTACATCAACTTGTACGCTGAGTTGCAGCATGGTTTATGCATGTGTGTGCATCTCACGGACGCTACCGTAAGGTCACTTGACATACATACATATTTCTCTCTTTGCCGATTATCACAAAACCGGAGTGAATAGAAGCAATGTCTGCGCGTACGTGCATTCACCTCACCATTGAATTTTCACCTGAGGAAAAACGAGCGGGAAAAAATCAGCAACGAGTACCTTCTCGGACATCCTTCTTCTAGTTCCACATTGGAGTTTTAGAAGAGCTGAAAAGAAAGAAACCCATGGAATATTATAAACTCTTAATTCATAGTAAACTATTGCTGTAATCCTTTCACGATACAAATGGTTCCCTAGCATACAAGTTGTGATTTGTAGCTGATGAGTTGTAGACCATGTTCTTTTTCTACTCGCCCTTTTTTTCTTGTCGGGTTCGAGTAACGAATGTCAAAACCGGATGTTAAAACAGAGACCATGCTCGTGACGGTCACGTGTCCCGCTCGACGGCAGGGGCGCTCGGTGGGTGTGGGTTGGCAAAATGGCTCTCCTTGCACGGGAGGGATTTTCCCTTTTTTTAAGGAAGCAACGAACGATTTTCCACCGATGTCTTTTTTCGTTAGCGAGGGGTTCAATCAACATTCGATGAAATGAGAATTCTATTCTTTTTTCATATGCAACGTTCGAACACTGGAGTGTGTTCGGGCAGCATAATGATTATGCTATCGTTAGCATCGCGTGTCCGCCGGCTTCATCTATGTCAACAAGAGCAATACCCAGCTACGTCGAAAAAGGACCTCCCGGCGGATTCTGAGAGGCAAATTTTAAAAGAAGCAGCCGGCGCTTAAGGGCACTACATAAAGTGTAATACGCGTGGCTGTGCCAGAGTCGTGGGCCTGCCTGTGGGGGGATTATGAAGCGACGAAGGTTCTTTGCATCCCATACTGGGAGAAAGATACGTTTCACTGGCAAATTGGCGAACTCCTGCAGAGGGCCTGTTACAAAAAGGCCAAATGAACGAGAAACGAAGGCAAATGAGATACGGAGCTGGCAAAGTATCCTGTAAGGCTCCGGTTTGTGCAAGCTGAGGCCAAACTGAAAATCGACCAAGGATGTGCAGGGATCGACTGAAATTACATGTGTGTGTGCTGCGGGTTGCTGACGGCTGACAATTTGACTGTGTCAGCTCGCCTCGGGTGCAGCTGCACACCTGCTATTTACTAGCTTGTGGTATTTACCGGTGTTATGCCTTGTCAGTGACTTACAGGCGCCACCACCCTCACGGTTGCCACAGGGGTACATACATACACAGCATCGGTTGCGAAATGAATGGGAAGCTTTTTCGAAATCATTTAAAATGCAATCCGTCGGGAAATCCTTTCACCGTGCGCCTCTCGATGCGCGCCCGCTTCTTAGCACAAGTCCCTGGAAAATGTGCTTTCACAGCAAAAACTACTTCAAGAGCAAACACATTTCTTTGTCTGCCCGTACGAATGACTGCAAGGTGTACGGGATGCCAGGGGCGGATAGGGCGAAATAATAATATATCAAATGAGATCTTAACTTATGAAGGCGTTAGAAAAACGCAGTACGACTTTTTCGGGAAACTACGGAGCATAAAATGGAATAAAAATATTTCTACCTATTTCTACCTATCGAAAGAGAAAAATCTGGTATTTTTTTCTCATAACACCATGATGGTCCACCAGTTTCTCGTTGAAACATAAGATTCTGCATATGATGCAAGACGTTCAAAGACAGAAAGAAAAGGAATAACACGCTCTGGCATTGGAAACAAGTTGTGTTCCGGAAAAATTGTACCAGAAATGTTGTTCATTATTTCTGCTTATGATATAATTCGACTCATCTCTACACGTGTTGGCATGTTATGTTTTTTCCATAATATTTTTGCCAGGAAATGCACAAACGAATCAATACAGTTTTTTTTACATCCCAAGTAAAAGTTTTCCATCCAAAGTAGAAAGAGTGATAGATGAAGAGAACATGTAGAAACTGGCTTTGGCCAATGCTGGATGTTTGTTATTCAGCTTTAAAATCGATGGGCTCCTATTGACAAAAAGATCCGTGTTTTGGTGACTTGTTACTGACATTCAACGACAGTTTGAAGAGCGAAATTTATCCAAAAACGCTAAGCCGTGGGAAGTCAAGCAGACGAAGAGAGTAAACGAGCAGAACCGTGCCTGGAATGCACTGTTTGCATTAAACGCACCCACTCGAGGCAGATTTGTGTGTACTGGAACTTTCCCCTCATCCAGGGCACTTTGCTGATCAGGAAGAAATTTTTTAATGAGTATTTGCCTATAGCATAAAACCAGCTACCGAACCGAATAGACGAGCTGCGTGCAGATGTTGGCTGAGTCCCTTTTTCTGAAGATGAACGCAAAATTCACAGCACAACGGGAAGACGAAAGCCTGTTTGCGTAACTGATTTCCTTGCCTTCGTAGCCCAGTCCTAGATACGAGGCTGGCAAAAGTCGTTTCTCCAATGCGCCTTTCCGTATTGTATAAAAGACGTCGCTCATCCGTGGCACTTTCATGGCCGAATGATTTTCTGCAGAGAATTGGCTATCAGGCCCTTCAGGTCTAGGTGTGGTAAAAAGATTTTCAGTGGAATGATTTATCGACAACTGTAATGACGAAATAGATTATATTGTACGAAAAATGTTTTACACGGGATAAGGTGCTAAGCTCGGGCGCTTACGGCGTGCAATATACGATAATCAATCGAATTTGATTAGTTTGTGCCAAAGTAGGTGATAATTGTTTAAATTAATGAAAATTTTTAGTTTCGTAGCTAGTCAGGAATGAAGAAGAAGGGCAAATCTTGAAAACTGAATAAGATTGGTCTGACTGGTTCGTAATGACAGTGATAAGTGTTGCCATAGTTTATTCAGAATTACCTTCTCTTACCATTTTGTCTCGATCAGCACTCGAATCAATTTTGATTTACCAAAACATGTTTGAACTTTTCTATCAATGAGCAACACTGTAGGTAAGAGTGGACGAAGACACCGTTATAAAAACATCCACAAACACATGAAGGGTGGTATTAATCCTGTTTTCGGAGGCAGCGAGTCACTTATCGAAAGATGTTGATTTTAGAAATACAGGGATGTCGCCTCAACACATGTTAAGAACAAGCGAAATCGTGTTGCAAAACAGGCGATGAATAATTTTAGAATAATTTACTAGGGATAAATAGTCAAAACAAATATGACCGTACAGTACCGTAGGAAAACGTCAAGACTCTCGAAAAGGACTGTTTTCCACGGAAAACGAACAACATTCATTTGAAGCTGGATGACTGTGGCGAAAAGAAAATCTCATTTCAAATGCAATAGGGGAGCTTTCTGAATCTCATCCAACAAGCATAAATCATATTTTCGAGAGGATGAATGAACATTGATTGGTATCATCAGTAGCTAATTGTGCTTGATCAAGATGGATTCGAAAAAAAGAACTAACATTTCCCCAACAGTCTTGTCTATGGTCCACAAATTTCACATTTGCTCAAAAATATCACCCTAGTTGGGTGTTAATCGTGACTACAAGTTACATTTTTATTTGTGCAACGGACATAAACCAGTCAATCCAAAGAACAACAAGCAAATGAATGGCAATTTTCTTACACGATGAACTTGATGAACACGATGAAAGACTAGATCGAAAGAGATATTCAGGATGCCAAAACAGAGATAAAAAACAAATAAAGCAAAAATCTATTAGATTACCAAAGAAATAAATAGTGCGGTGCGAAACAATTGCGAAAAACGATCGAATTTATCAGAAAGTAATTATTTAAAATAATGACTTTTTTAAGTGTTTTGTAAACAATCCTTTTTTAGAGCTTAAAAAACGCGAACGAGACGTTCGCACAATCACATGTATGAAAGAAAGAATTGAGGAAAACAGCAGAAAATGTAGCCAACCAGTAACCGAAGGTAGTTCACTGAAAACCGTTGGAGTATTGTAATACAAAATGTTCACGAGATGCTTGCAATTGCATGGGTGGGATATAAGCACACTTGACCATCGAAGAAGTAGAAAAATAAGGTGAAAAACATTATCCAGGGCAACAGGTAGCAGATACAGCCATACATTTGGTGCGATAACAGTAAAAATAACAATTCATGTCAAGTTGAAGTGAAAACCTATAAAACCCCGTAATAAAGGAACAATCTCTATCGGCAGAAAGAAATATCAAACCCCGAAGCCTCTCTCTGTACTGCGTTTCAATGGTTGGCAAAGGATGATTGTAGAAGTAAATGAAACAAAGAATTTAAATAAAAGAAACAAAGTTAATTTAACATTAGAACCAGAATGTAAAAGCTGGAGTGCAGGCGGAAAAAGTATTTGTGCAAATAATAGAGCTATATATACAACAAGACAACAAGATTTAAGAAAACAGGAAAACGATTCACAATGAGGTAAAAGAAAAAAATTGTGAAAAAAGAGAAAAGGTTACTGTGAAACCACTTTAGAAGAAAACACTGTACATGTTACTGTAATCATTTAACAAGTCTAGCTACTCTGTATAACTTATTTGTGGGCGAACTAGTATTGAGAACCTAAGAATTTTATTGCAGATTACACTACGGAAGAAGGCGAAATTGATCCTGATTTACACTCCTTTGGGCTGCTTTGAAGTAAATGGTACGGTGAGTACGTAAATTAATTAATTTTAATCGATTGGTATATTATATTGCATGTTAATTAAAACAAAGCGGTACGAACACTCATACACATCGAGTTTTTCCTTACGTCAAAGATTTCTTTAACTATTTTTGGCAAATTGGTTTCAATTCATAATAAACCAAATTTGACGATATTATTCAACATGGTTGTGATATATTCAGTTTCGCTTTCCGATGAAAACGTGTAATTCATTGATACTTGGTACCACATCGAAAAGGTAACCCCAAATATCGCATTGAATTTTAATATGTTCAGCCTCACCCTTCGGTTTCGGTAACGTAAAGCATATGGTTCGATGTATACATTAACTTCGTGCCGAAGGAAGTGAAATCTCGCATACAGCTCGACCACTCGTACTCGTCGTGCCAAATAGAATACAATTTCGTCTTGGCAAAGCCCTCAACTTCTCTCCTCTTTTTCTAGAACAAGTGTCCGTCATGAACACACCTCGCACGCGGCTGCATGTGTGCGACGAAATTACACAAGTCTGCACTCCGGTAAGTGCACCACAGCGCCGATGTGAACCGACTATTGTTTCTGGAGTGTTTTTCATCACATTTTAACCGGAAGGGGTTTTCTGGGAACAAACAATCTTGGCAGAGACGGTTGGACGGAGGAAGTGTAGCGTCGGCAAGGGCTAGGAAATGGTGGTGCACTCATCGCCGGCGTGGATGACGGCGTCGCAGTGATCCGCCGGTCGATGGAGGCGCCTGGTGCTTATTCATTTTCAACCGGTTTCATGCGTCCCCCGGAGGGACGAAGACGGAGACGCACCGTACGAAAGAATAGTTATTATTAATGCCACCAAAGGCACATCTGGAACAGGTGCCATCGGTTCGCTACCATTTACACAGCTTGTAACAGGGGGGGGGGGGGGGAAAAGTGTTGGTTTCAGCCGCAATTGTTCCTGACTGGATTTTGTCATACCCTACATTGTATAAAAGTCAGAAATAATCCGAATAATGGGTTGGCATAGATGTTTTTTTTAATTATTTACACCATTTAAGTATGCTAAAAATAATTTCAATTTTGTATTCACCGCAGGTTTGAGAGGGTGTATCCGATATATGATTTGCAAAATTATTTATTTTACTTAGGTATCGTCATTTATCTATCATATAATGGCTAACCTTGCACAAAAGCATCTCAATTTCGATGTTTGCATTTGCTTGTATACCTTCCCGTACTAGAGTTTCCATTATTCGTAGTAGAATGGTGAACATTTCCGGCATCCTTTACCAACCGCGGCGCCATTCCAATCTCGTGGTTTGTCTCGTGTTGAATTATATAATTTGTTATGAATTTTACACATCACGCTCTCGTTTTCCTCCAACCATCCATTCAACTGGGTCTCTTGCAAACCCGACCAGTTTTTTTTTTTTCATTTTTCCCTCAATTATGATTTGCCACAACCGGCAAATGAAGAAAGGGTTGGCGAAAAGAACATCGCACTGATATGTAGGCCCCTGAAGGGGAAATGGTTTCGAATGGTGTGCAAATGATAAAACCCGGTCCTATTGTTCGCTACCACCCGAAGTTATTAGACGGGTGTGTGCGTGAGTGATGTCTCTCGGTTTTGTGAGTGACGATGCGAAGCCCGCAAGGCAAGGGGATTGTTTTGCCAGAAACGAAGACAACTTACCAGAGAAAATCACAAAAATAGGATTCGGTAGCCACTTGCTCTGGCGCGGTGTCTCGTGGCAATAAACGAAGCAAGCTGGAACATAGTTGCCTTGGCAGAAAAAGTGTCACATGAATTGCAAAAATGTTTGCAATTCCGGTGGCGTGGTGATGGTGAAGTGATAAATGGAACTGGTTTGCAATTAAACGAACCTCCGGCAGCAAATTTGTGTCTTGCTGCGCTCCTCAAGCCGCAAAGAAACAAAAGAAACGCGCCGGGCCATTATGCCGGTACGAAACAAAGCGTGAGTGATTAAAAAAATTGCACGCTTCCGTTTTCACGCTGAGAGGCATTTGGGTTTTTGGTATTGCGGTTACAGGAAACCGGAAGCCGTCAAACGTTTACTAACGTCATCGGTGTCATTAACGATGCGTCCAAAAGTGCGTCCCTGTTTGAGCGATGGATGGGAAACGGAGCGAGCGAAAGGAGTTGCAGGAAATTGAATTGAGGAGAGAAGTGTTAATGCAATTAGTTACTGTATGGGCACTTCCGGGCGCGCAAAAAGGTGATTTTTGTTTTATGCTAAGTACCATATTCCAGTCAGTTAACTAGTTGGCTTGGTGTAGAATGAATGTTCGGGAAAACCAATCTAATAAAATGCTGCTACGTGCTTTATGTTTGCCTTTTTCTCCAAGTTTAGAACGGAAGCCATGGTGGCCTTCACGGTAGCTGTCGAAAACGATTCGTTCGTACGGCAATCTATGAAATCGCACGAATGGATCAGAATCAAATCAATAATCTCCATGGTCCAGCCCTTGTCTCTTCTTCTTCGCTTGCGCTAACCCTCGGTGTTCATGGGTGAGTGAATTATTACATGATTAATGTTGTAAATATTTGGATAAGAAATATCCATCCCTGTCACGCCTTCCTGGTTTCCTTTCAGCATGTTGCAACGCTGGCAGAACCATATACAAGTGCTACCGTTGAAGGCACGGTGAGAGTGAGCGAACGGAAATATCATTTTGTTCGGTGTTTGGCAGCCATTTGTCAATTGGAATGTAGAACATTCGATACACTTTCCATTATAAACTCGGGCCAGACGGCCCGAGGATGTGCAATTAATTAGTCAGTTTTCCGAAGAGCCACTTCTCTTTTTCTCGCTAATATCTGCATCATCAAGAGCTTGTGGATTTGCATAAGTCAAGCCATCTAACAGCGTGGGATAAATCATCTGAATCTGTTTCGGTTTACTTATACATTTTTTCCAACGATACTAGTAGTCAAAAGAATTGCAAAATCTGAAAGGCTGAACAGAAAATGTAAAGAAATAAATTTACCGTATATTTTCAGAGAAATTTACCAGGTGAAGTTCTTCAAACGGTAGGCAATCGATCAAACGCTAGCAAATCTTCCAACAACTAAAATGACATTGTAGAACCCGGATCCTCTGTTCCTTGGTGCTCTCGCTCCATTGCATCTTACGCATCTATGCGATGCACTTTCATATTCACCGTTCTCAGTTCACTTCACTCCAGTTCTCATTTCTCATACCTAGCGGTGATTACAAGTGTGCTCACTGTGCATTGCGAAAAGGAGGAGTACACGGGCGAGAAAGAAAAGCGGGCAGACCAGAAATGCTTCTTTTTTCCAATTTACTATTATTGATTAAAATCTTGCAAGCGCAACAATCTACGAAACGAACGAAACGGAACAAAACCGAACTGAACTGAAGCAAAGCCATTCCATGGGGCACGTCGGGGAGGAAAATCGGAAAAACAGGATGCTGGAATGGGAGGAAAATTGAACGGCGCGGATACCGAACCGAACGAGAACGTGGCGTTTGGCTGTTGGGAATGTCGGGGTTTGCCACCGCCTTGCCGTACGTTCCACTTCAATCCGCTACCGATCGGGCGCGTGGAGCAAGAAATTGGGTGGAAACCGGCTGTTGCAAGGTAGGGCTTGAAGAAAGGGGGTGATTATGTTGTGTAGCATCGACCCGAACACAGGGACGCCAAGGGAGTGCGAGGGGCGAAATTGACGAGGAATGCTGTAGTTGGTCCTGGCAAGTGGCAGCACACCACGTCTCCTTGTCTCTTCCCCTTCTCTCACCTCCGCCTGCTCCTTACCATTTGCAGCGGTTTCCCACAGTTTTATTATTTTTTTAAATATCTTTTCCATCGCCAGAAAGAGGATGAATGAAACGTTCGTTGGGTACATGCATTACAATAGCGGCAAAAATCTGACTAATGTACATGACACAGAAAGGCCACAGATGAATGTTGGCTCGGAGGGAAAAAAGGAACCTGCATTGGGCTGACGGAAGGGTATAAAAATGTTGAAAAGAACAGTGTTCACGTTGAACTGAAAAACAGACCTAACCAACCCAGCCGCTGCACGGTTTATATAGACATACATACAACCACACACACACACGTTTATTCGCATGTCTTCGGTGCTATGTAAACGCCGATTCACTAGCATGTTACATTATACCCGTGCACAGTTCGCGCGATGCTCTTCAAACGAGGTTGCAGCAATCTTTTCATAACTCGCTCCATCCTCTCACCCGCCCACGGCGCCTTTTCCCAGCATCCGGCGCGTGGCACACAGACACACACACACACACGCAAACACACAGCCATGCGCTCGAAATATCCCTCGGTATGGGATCGGTTTCTTCGCCCGTGGGGCCGCTCCGCTACTAACGAGCGCAAAGTTTCGCGAATGCAACTTAAAAGGCAAATGGGACAGGGGTGCAGGCGGGAAGAGGCAAGAGCAGGAAAAATATCGCAAACGACGAGAGGGAAACCCACGTCGCTCTCGATCAGAAACGCTCTGGAAAACCGTGCAATTGTGAACTTGCCTTTTCTTTAAATACTGGATTTATTTGCCAAAAAGTGGATGAAAAGTACAATGAGTAAGAGAAATTAGGATATAGTGAAGGAAAAGAAGCGAGAGATAAAGAGATGAACCAAAAAAAATAGAGAAAAACAAGGAGAGAGAGAGAAAGAGAGAGAGAGAGAATCTATTTAGTAAAAAAAAACATTTGGATCATATCTTGTACAAGTTCGATAAAGAAATGCACAAGTGCAAAAATCGTTCGGTTCCCTCATCCCGTCGTCGTGTGTTTTGTTTCCTTTCAAACGAAAACTAAAAAAGCCCTACGGGAAAATAGTAGAGAAGTCCGCTATTACATTAACTTCGGCGAGCATTTGATTCCTGCGATGCAACTGATGATTGCAATCACTATGGATCGAAGGTGAGTTAAAAATGCTCCCAAGACTGAATTCCCCGTGACTTTGATCATTCGAGGCAGTTAAGGAATGCAAAAAAAGTATTGTTTGTAAAGCTTATAGAATAGAACGAATCATTATTGGGGCGTTAGCAACTTCGACTCTAATTGCTCATGTCTTGGTAGCAATTGTTTTAAAACAAACATAACCGAATTATCCGTAGCATGATTTCATTGATTGATATATACGATAATTCCATCCTGATTATCATAAGGATAGATATGAGCAACGTGCCAGAGTATGTTATACTGTACAAAAAGCCGAAAAAGTAATAAAACAAAAATCACAAAGAATGATGATTTTCGGGGAGGTGGGAAAATGTATAGAAACTAAAAAGAAAAAAGTTAACAAATCGCATATATACCCTTTAGAGCATCAGGAAAAGTGCAAAGAAAAACGTGCCAAAAATGGAGCGTCGGTGAATTTGGCGCGCGTTTTTAAATGGCAAAGGAAAGAAAATTTGCTCCAGCAAATAATAATCGATATTGAATAGAAAAATGCTACGCATAATAAAAGGCATAACAGCTTTTCCCGGTGCCTTGTGTATTTGTCCTTTTTTCATTTTTGCTTAACGTGCACGAGGCACAATGGTGTGTGTGTGTGTTAAACGAATAAAAACGAAGGTTTATTTGTGGTAAAATAAAACGGAGCCCGTAAACGGGCATGGTTCCTTGGTAGGTCCTATAGGAGACCCAACGAACAAACCAGTACTCTCCTGTTTTCCGCTGCATGTTACTTCAGCAGAGTCTTGGTCCTTTCGTAGCGACCTATCTATATGGTGAAAGATGGCAAGAAAAAAGTATAGGTGCATAGTAAACGATCGAGCAATTGAATCTATGAATGAAAAGGAATAACAAAGTAGTCATAATTTACTTCGGTTATTCCACTTCGCAAAAATTGAAAGTCAAACGACATGAGACACGATGCTTATTGCATTATACGAATCAGTCACAGTAGAAACAGTTGGTTATTGAGAATGTTGTGGTATTTGCAGAAAAATACACATTAAGACACGCTTTAATATCTACCTGCCATGCCCGCTATATTATTAGGTCAAAGAAGAACATATGTTGCTGGTGCTTCGAGCCAGTGTAATATAAATTTTAACGAAATAAGCTCTGGTTCTGGCTGATATGGTTATTACAAAACAAAATGCACTAACTGACCACTATTAATTAAATTATTCAATAAGATGTACCGATTCATCGAGCATATTCAACTTTTTTACCATAATGTGAACCAACGGCCGTTGGAAGTACCTGGATAATAGATTGGAAACAGAAAATAGAAGACAGTCGGCGGGAAATCATGGGCCAGCATGTTCAAGAAATGCTATGAGAATTCTTTGTCCCCGTCTATGCGCCATGCTGTCGACCAGCATATTTTCCCCTGCAGCTCTTACTTTTCTTCTGCTTATTTGTCGTTGATTGAAACTAGTAGAAAAAACCTATCGGCTTTACACCAGTAGCAGATCGATGTAAAGCGTATACAGGAACAAAATGTGGCCGGAGGGATGTAAAACAGAAAATCAGCATCGATACGATTGAGGGCACAATCTTCGAGCGAACTCTGCATCCCGTTTGGTGGCGTTGCCATTGCCGTTGAGCCAGACTTAGGAACCGGGAAAGAGAAGAAAAAACAAGAATGAAAGAGAAAGACGGCGAAAACCGGGAGGGGTTGACAAAGGATGGCCGGTGCGGAATCAGGTTGAATGATTGGGCCTCGGCGAACGGTTCGAATGGGGCGGAAAATCGAATCGAGAGTTGATAGAATGTAAAAATAATTGGAATAGGGTTGTTGAATTTGCCGTCGCTCGATGGAGAATTATAAAATGAGCGGATGCCGCCGAGCCCAGCAAGCAGCGGGAGAGGTATTCTGGCGGGCGGTCGGTTAGAGAAAATAACGAAACGGGGAAAATGGTGAACGAAAACGGCACTAAATGGTACGGCTTCAATTGAAACGGATCGTGGCCGGGGAAAATCGGAAACGGGTGTGCTGCCATGAATGATCCGGGAAAATGGGTAACCGGATTCGGAGAAAATCCGCAAATTGCCGAATCGACTTCCCGGAATTTCCGGAAGAAAGGGGTCGGTGGGGCGAGCTATCCGTGCATATAATAATATCGACCATAAAAGGCCATAGAAGAACTCTGTGTGCTGCATTTCCCCGTAGCACTGATTTCCTATGTCTCCCGTTCCCGATAAATTATAAATACAGTCTGGGCCAACTGTGTAGTAATCCCAAGAAGGAACAGAGAATGGAAAGCAGCTTCCGGTAGAGGTTGGTGGCTGCCTGGGAGAGATCAATTAAGAGGTATACGTACATGTACTTTGCCCTGGATAAGTGGAGTCTCGGTACGCCACCGACCATGCAGAAATCTGCTGCTTCTGCTATTTGCTGATGTTGCTTACTGAAATGCAAGCACTCCACTCAACAACCTTTTCGATGGAGGGTTGACTTTGCTCCACTACGATCCGGCTATAAATTCCTTGTTTATTCCCCGGAGCATCATGACGAACTATGATACAGCAACACTCTATATGCATTGAAAAAAGGCTTCAGAAACTCGTTGTATGAGATGTGTGACGAGCTTGGAATGGAATATAGGAATTACAAAGCTAGCTGGCAAAAGAACAAAATGTTTGAAAAATAACGTGGGAAGACGAGGTGTGCACTGAACCTTTTTTGCTGAGGTTTTGGAAGGAAAGATATGCTCGGTCTGACGTTATTTGCAATATTTTTCATTCATTTCAAGGATAAAATATATGAAATAAAATAAAACAATAAAACCATTGAAATAATTCATATTGTAAGACGAATTTCCATAAATTTTATATTTATTTATGGAAAATGTAGATAGTTAGTAGCAATAACATCAACCTTTCCGCTAAAATTAGTGAAAAACAATTATTACTCAGCGCTTATGCAGCGGTTTTTCACCAAACTTGGTACATGCCCGAATAGGGTGGGAAAATGAGAAAAGATAAATAAATCTCGGGCTGTATGAGTCCGATCGGAGAAATGCCTACCAATCGAAAGATCTTGAAGAGAATTAGCTAACAAAAAATGTTTCATGGCTGTAATGTAAGCCGTTTGGACGCTAATTAAAAAAAAGATGGGGCAAAACCCATGCCGACAACAGGGTAATGTGCCTTATACAAATTATATCTCGGGCTGTACGAGTCCGACTGGGGCAAATAGTATACCAATCAAAAGATCTCGAGTAGATCTAGACTACGAAAAAATTTAGACGTCTCTAATGTAAGCCGTTTGAACGCTGTTAAAAAAGATGGGCTAAATCCATGCATGCAAGTCGTCGGACTGGTTTTTTCTCGCCAAAAAATCGGAAAACTTGCATGCAAGTCAAAAACTTGTATGCTCATGCATTCGACTTGTATGCAAGACTTGTATGTGAGATTTGTAAGCGAGACTTGCACGTGAGACTTGTAAGCGAGACTTGCTTGTGGGGCTTGTGAGCGATAATTAATTGAAAAAATGGTTAATTATTACAT
>KE525347.1:4758297-4839467 GCA_000441895.2 Anopheles sinensis
CTTTCGATTGGTATGCCATTCGTCCAAATCGGACTCATACAGCCCGAGATATAATTTGTACATGGTGCATTACTCTGTTGTCGGCATGGGTTTTGCTCCATCTTTTTTTAATAGCGTCCAAACGGCTTACATTAGAGACCTGAAACTTTTTTCGTAGCTAATTCTACTCGAGATCTTTCGATTGGTATGCTATTTTCCCCGATCAGACTCATACAGCTCGAGATTTTATTTATCTTTTCTCTGTTTTCCCACCCTATTCGGGAATCGCCAGTGCACGGTTTGAGTTTTCTCCAGGACCTGGCTGTCCTGGAACGAAAATGTCGTGAAAAAAACCCAAATCCACCAGCAAATAAGCAGTGAGTGGAAAAGTCAGTGTCAGTGTCGCCTCCGTGAAAGAACACACAGGACACATACGGGTGTGTAGGTGCACATAATCTGTGTGCCTTTCGGTTATCAAATTTGGATAGCAGATTGAGGGAGGGGGGGAGAGTTTTTGTTTCGCAGGGCCTATGCAGTTTTCCACCTGCTGACTGCGAGTAGAGTAATATGGAAAGCCAAAAACAAACATGGCATTGCATCACGCTTGTAATCTACCAAGCCTATTTATACCAAACTTGGCTGGATAGTAACTAATTTTCCAAGAGTGAGATGTTCAAACTTCTTCTGTGGATGTCTCCTTTCTTAACTATCCGTCCCTTATCGATAATGTGTTGGTGTAAAACTGCTTAATTTACTTAAAAAAAAAAAAAAACAAGAAATTTAATGCTAAATGGTTGCTAAAAATCTCATGATTAAATATTGCATGTCTATGCAATGGTTAAGAACCTAAAAAAGGACGGATGGCAAATAATTCGTAGGGAAAAAAAATTCAAAATTCCTACAATTAAATTAACACCGTTTTCCTGATGCAACTAGGATTCCAGCATAGATTTTCTCATGTTTACTTCAAATGAGTAATTTGGCTCGACAGCACTTAGAGGGAAGAACAGTTTGACGACTAAAGGATTTTTTTATGTTTTGCTGTCGTTTTAAGGTGGTTTTGAACAATTGCATTTTTTTTTATTTCAATATTTCTTTTTCATTTCAAATTTTTAAGAGTCTTGGTATATACCACTTGGTACGGGCCATAACAAGTCGAATGGTAGGACTCAAGATACTTAATGAAAACACTCTGTCATCAGGAAAAATATTCTACACGCATGAAACGGGTAAATCGGCTAGTAATTTTGGTATAAAACTGTATGAATTATACATGCAAGGCATGCCTGTTCACCAACTCGTTGACTTGTGTACGGTTTAATGCAACACATACGATTTCGAGTCAAGCAATGAAAAAGGTAGTTCAGAAGATCAATATCTAATCACATAATGTTTTGTGTACTTTAACATAGAGTATTCTTTCATTCCAGCCTCAAACAATGTACCGTTGTTTTTGTTTCACATTACTTTATATGCTTTATTAACGTTCAGAATTTGTGGGTTTGTACATATTGCTCCCGGGGCACAAAAGTGCAGCACCCGGCACAGCTTCTTTTTTTTTGAGATAGAGAGATAAAGTTGGTTAGCCGTAAACGGCTCCCAGCATAGCAATTATGCACATTCATACTATAAAATCGTGTGATTTTACTTTGTTTTGTGTTTCACACAATACACTTTTACATTTAACTACCATTTACTTAGTTCTATCGTTTTTGAACGTGTTTTCCTAAATACATTTAGCGCTTTCATCTTAGGTTCTTCCTTTCTATGTTTGGTTTTACTTTTGGTATGCACTAGGAAGAAATCGACACGACATCGACATAGAGATACAAAATTAACTAATCTACTACTTACAGCAAAACATACCACAAACCGCGCTAGGCTAACACTAGATTCAGAGATGACACATAGAGTGACGATAATGATGTGCTTTAACTAAAACGGCGCTTGATGTATCTAGTGCAATTAAAGTACTTTCGTTTCAGAGACTGGCATAAATGATTTTCTGAATGCCATTAAAAATATGAGCGATTTTTCTTTTGATTTTTATCTTCAGCCCGAAATAAAACTATGTTTACATGTACTGTGTTTACTTCGCTTCTAGAAATTCATGTTTTGGTATTCAGCTACTGTATTCCTCTTCTTGGAATAATAAATACAAGTATTCTCGCCATCGTGTTTAAACGTAAGGAAAAAAGTGTAATTAAAAAAAGCATATCCTATGGCATACCTGCAATCAAATGAACATAATTTTAGATAGGTATTACGTCGCAAGTTCGATTTGCGCCCCACCGTTTGTTGTTATCTCTAAGAGTTATTTATCTATCCTATGAAAAACGGGTGACGGAGCAATCTGGCATTTGAGGAAAACATTGGACTAGCACAACAATGGCAACTAAACGCAGGTTTCGTACTAAACGTGCTAAGGCAGATATGATCTATGTAATTCAATATCCTCTTTTTTTCTTTTTCGAAAGTAAGGAGTACGCACTCTTTCACCTTTAAATAAGATTCTCGAAGACGATGCATGAAACGGGCAGAACTTGTTTATCGATAGTCGTTTGATCAGAATCTTTCTCCCATATTTTTCCCACCATTGTTATAGACTTAAAGTAACACAATTACGTAAGGATTATGGCATCAAAATATAATTCATTTGGCATAGCTTTCATACGCTCATGGATTGCGCACTTCTTATCTTCATGAGTCAAAATCGCTAGTTTTCATTGAAATCTTTAGTTCATCGATGCAGAACTGGCGTGCATCTTGATCGTAATGGCAACAACGTAACAAAGATTGTAATGCAATATTAAAAACACCACCACCATGTAAATTCCAACAATGACGAATGCCTGCCATCAGGTTGGTGACTAACAAGAAGTGTAATTCTAATGTTAAAAAGAGGTGCTATGAATAGAAGGGTAGAAAAAAAGCCTTACAAATAAAGCGTAAGAAGGCAAATGTCGGAAGATGTTGTTAGACAGTTTTGCTCAAACAAATTTAAATCGAAGAGAAAAAGACAGAGTCGAGGTAATGAGGCTCTCTCTCCCGATCCGATCTCTAGTTAGTCAAATCCTCTAGCAGCTCTTCGGTGCTGCGATTCGCACTGCGAAAGCCTTCCATATAATTGGGCGGAACAGTCCATTCAAGTAGTTCCTGCACATTCTGTTTCAAACGCTCCAGCGGATCGTACGTCTTGTCATCTACCACCTTACGGCCAGCGCATTTCAGCGAATCGATTAGTACGTTGTCGATCAGCCGCTTATCGAAGCCCAGCTCCTTCAGCCGATCATCGCTGGAGATTTTCTTCAGCAGAATAGCAACTAAGAAACGCATCCGCGAGATAGTCATAGGTGGGTCGACCCCGTTGCAATCCGTTGGACGGTACTGTAAGTGATAGAAAACGATAGTGTGAGTTCACATACCGGAAGCGTATTAAAATGCACCTTTAATGCACCCTACCATTGGATCCATTAGATTGTCGAGATTCTTTGCGGCAGCCGGATCATTGTAGCACGCAGCCACGTGTAACTGGTAGTCGATTTTTGTTTTGAAGAACTCCTTGCACTTTTGGCATAGGTATGATTTATCTTGTTGGTGGATGGAGAGCATGTGCTTCTTCAGATGCGGGAGCTGTGAAAAACTCGATGCGCACAACGGACATTCGAACGGTTTTTCTCCGGTGTGCTTGCGAATGTGCAGTTTAAGCACACTCGAATGAGCGAAAGCCTGCCAACAAACCTGTTGAGTGGAAAATAAAAGAAGGATGAGTCTTATGAGCACACAACCTGTACCGTTTCACTGTACCTGACACCGATAAGGACGCTCGCCACTGTGAATACGCTGGTGAACAATCAACTGCGACCGCTGCGAAAACACAGAACCACAAACGGCGCACCCGTGCGGTCTCACCTTCAGATGCGTTCTCATGTGTTGCGGCAGGTGACCCTTAAACATCTTGTTGCATATGTTGCAGTGGAACGCCTTCAAATTCGCGTGATAACAGAGAAGATGTTTTTTGAGCGCATCCGGCCGGTAAAAGCCTCGCCCACAAATATGGCACGTGTAGTCGCGAATGTCCATGTGACTCTTGAGATGCATTTTCAAGTTTGCTGCGCAGGAAAATGCCGCCGTGCACTGGTCGCATTTGTGCTTTTTCTCTCCGTTGTGCGTAGCAAGATGTTGCGTTAGCTAAACAAACAAAAAACAAAAACAAAAAAATTAATACCTACTCATCAGAACAAAATTAGAAACAATGTCTGAACAATTATGATGCTGATATGTTAAATTTCCATCCGTAGCACTCAATTATTGTTTTGTACTTTTTCTGTTCACTGGTAGTACCGTACCCTGCGGCAAACGACTAGGGAAAACATAATTATAGCAGAGTGCAATCAAATGAAAAAGGCGGATAGGGAAAATATATTCATTAACCATGTTTCTGACACATCAAACCCGGAAGCAACAAAATTTTTACAAAGAAAATAGGACCGTTTTCGTTTGCTAAAAATTCATGGAAATCAAAACATTTAAATTGAGGTACATAGGAAAACTTTAATTTGCATGGTGCTGCGTCGAAGCAGGTTTATCAACATCTACGTTACAAATTTAAACTATCGGAATCTGTGAGATACATCCATTCCATTGCTACACGACCCTGCGAAAAGACAAGTCGATAGAGATTGTGCTTCATTTCATAATCTGTGCCATGTGAGGTCGCCGTGAACAAACTCCAAATACCTAGCTTGAAGGAGTGGGAAGGAGGGAAATGAATTCGGAAACGAATTCCGATTCCGTTTGAACCAGCCGAGTTAGATTGGGCGAATTGGCGTTGATTCAATCGTTGATCCGAATGTCCCTGCTTCTTTCTCATTTTCCAAACCATCCTTCCGGCAAGGTTCTCCATCACTACACTACAGTGAATACTTAGGCATGGAGACCAATTTTGCAGCCATTTTCATTCGTCATGCTCGTAGCATTCAGAGCAGCAGAGGGAGAAAGTTACACCAGAGGAAAGTTGGCTGCAGCAGGCTCTTGCCATTTTGCACAACAAATATACCTCCTGCTCGGGTGTAAGCTTTCACCAACAGTAAGGATTGCCTGCGAGCGACGAACGTATATTCTTGGAAATTATTTGCCTGTTTCTGACAATCTCTCCCATTTCGTTCACCCACTCCCCGACTCAAATACCATTTTAAGGCGCCCTCGAATCCCTCCCGACTTTTTGCTTCCGTTTAAGCCTTGACAGGCAATCGCTTACGCGGCGTTCCAATTTTCCCCAAACTCCCTTCCCCCTGCTTTGGGCGTTATGCTGTTTGCCACGTTCTCTTTTTATGTACCAATATATTTTCCGTGCCTACTTTGCTGTAACACATTAAAGATCCGTTCGATACAATCCGTTTAGTACATGCAATGAACAGCAAAACCACGCTTTCAGTGGCATGTCTTGTAAAAGTCGATTTAAAACTGGATGATAATCTGGCGAAAGTACTAACCATATAACGACAATAGCACTTAATGCACTAGTCATTTCATTAAATCAATAGTCAAACCTTTTCAATGATAAAAAAAATATTTTTATTTTTTGCAGTCTAAGCACTCAAACATACTTGTTTCTTCACGTTTAAAAAAATACTGAAACTAAGTTAACACGATAACGACACGACGGGACCCGCTGGCTACAATCGTAAGGACTTTAAATTGATTACTTGCACAAATATTACGTCAGCGCTTGTTTGCCTGTGTCAAATTTATTTATTTATTTTCCATTCTTTTTGCTTTGATTTTCGCCCCCACTCAAAGGATGCGGAATAAGGACGCGACCCAGTGCACAGAACGTCCCTAGTCTGAACAAACCATCCTTTTCACCATATTTTTTTCTTGTTTCGTTTCGACCCACATTGTGGGCCGTCAAAATCCGTTAGATCTTTCAAAGCATCCATAACCAATCGTTCGCTTCCTGTGTATCGTTTGTAAAGTTGGCTTTCCAGTTTCCTGTACAGTTTCCTTTTATAGCTTTGCGAGGTTAACATGTGACACGAAAAGCATGCGTGCCAGAATTCGTGCAATTATTTTCACGTTTCTCTGTTGCACGTTCAACCGGTCTGATCAAAATTTCCATCAAACGGAGGGATGATGGGATAGCGGCAATAATGCTTGCCCCAACAAGTACTTGCGATACGGGAACTGAACGCATCTAAAATAAGTGACACCTTTACTGTTAACTCGAAACAAGTTGAAGTAGAATTAGTAGCAGCATTATAAATTCAAACCTCAATCGGATTTGGGTCCGTATTTGTTCTTTTTAGCAATATCAGCATGAACTGTCTTTAACATAACAATTACGAAAAAACTTTTTTGAGCCGACTTTCAATAGAAGGATAATAAAACACATACGCTTCAATGTTCTACCCACCCTTAAATCATTTGTTTTTTTCTAGACTCACCTGACCTCCACGTGCAAAAGTTTTCGGGCAAAGCGGGCAACTGTACGGTTTCTCGCCGGTGTGGATTCGCATATGAAGCCGAAGTCGCTCCTTGATTGGAAACGATTTTCCGCACAGATCACACGTGTACTGATCGTCTGTGCCATGTTGTGATGCAATGTGGTTCTTCAGACAGCCTGCCTGCCGGAAACGATTATTACAGTGCGGACACGGGTACGGTCGCTCATCGTTGTGTATCCGTAGGTGCTTGCGCAGATCGTTGGTGCCCATGAAGTCCTTCTGGCAAACTTCGCAGCGGTACTGCTTGCGATCCCTACGCTTCCGCTCTCGCTTACTTTTGCACTCCGTTCCGCTAGCAAGGCCATTAGAGTCGAGCCCACTTCCACATTCACCACTCTCATCGCCTTGACCCTCGACGATCTTTTTCACCACCGTTTTATCATCCTCGCCGTCAACGACCGCTTCCTCATAGGTGACCGACTTTTCTACTATGAACGAGGGCAGCTCACCCACGGCAAACTCTGCTGATGAAGACCCTTCCTCATCACCACTAACGGCTCCGATGGTTGTTGGTTTGATGTTGTTGCTACTGCTGGTACTATCGTTGTTGTTGTTGTTGTTATTATTATTGTTGTTGCTTTCCTCAGCCGAAGCAATCCTTGGCGAATGTTGGCCCACGTACCGGGACATTCGCGTATGGCCGGTTGTTTTCTTCATCGTCGTCGGCGAGCTTATCGTCAAAAACACACTTAAAACTGAAGCTCAGGCAAGAGATTCGCGACGAAGAACGCAAAACGAACCTTTCGAGCAGTGCGCTGCAGGGGAATTGTGTTTGCCTAGGTTATCTGATCGGAAAAAGGGTTCCAATTCGCACGAACACAACGCTAATGAACACGGGCCGCAGTTGACTGAATTGATTTCGCTTTCATTTGTAATATTACACCGACCTGGGAGGTTCTAACGCGCGCGCCTCTATCGAGTTATCATGTTAGTAAGTGTATCTAATGCAAAAGATCCGATAACAGTATCAGCACCACCACACCATCACCAAATACTGTTAGTTATAGAAGCACCGAAATCCATACACCACCACCAAATTGGACCAGATTGGTCCGAAAAGCGTTGCACTAACACATCCTGTTTAAATCTTGTTGACAATTGTTCGTCCTACGCACGATGGCTACACTAAGAGAAGAGGTTAAAGAATACAAAAGCTACAGTAAGCGGTAACACTGCCAAAGCACTACCGTCATCTTTGGAAGGAAACATGTCAATGTAATTTACATTTTAGCGAATGAAGCGAAGTTCACCTTCCGCCTCAAAGTTTCCTGGAACGATTCCACCGGTCAAAATGCTCAATTCTCTACGTTCCTGTTCCAGGCTGCTCTGGCCGCTCATCTATTGGCAGTTGGCTGTGTTCTGCTGCCGCTGCTGTTGATTCCGACCCAAATTTACGACGATATTATACATGCGCTACATTTCCGTTAGCGCTGTGAACGTTTTCTGATCGACTGGAACTCGTCGACTTCCGTGCAAGTTTCGGTGATGACATTTTGACCCGTGTTGTCGGCTGACCTGAACCTTTGTAGGGGACGTTGCGTTCTGTGTAGTTCGGTTCGATCAATCCACAGCAAACGAAATACGGTCGCAGCGATCGGTATACTTTCTTCGATGAAAGATCGCGATTGAATGACGATTGCCTTCCTGTTCCTTATCGATTCCAGCTGGGGACGACGTGTACAAAGATTTTGAATGTATGCTCATGAAACAGACAAACAAACAAAACATTTTCAACTATAAATACCATGGAAGAACTAGGGTGAAGAGCAAAAATGCAAGAACAACCAATTTCCATATCTACTTACCTTTACAAATGTGTATCACCCGGTTCTGCCATTCGACCGCACATCTTACAGGATACTTGTACGTTTTTTTTTTGTATACTCTTTAGCAACACAAAATTCAGGCACACAAACGATGCAGTCAACGTGGGCAGAGCTTGATACAGATAAGCTGAATAAACAATTTAAAACACCGTCCGTCGGTACACGCCAAAGGGCCCAATAGTCACGTACCAAGAGCGCCTGGTTTACGTCGCATGCGTTTTCTGGGTTGGTTAAACTGAACTGAAACGGGCGACAGCAACCACCGGGTTCGTGTTCTAGCGAGGATAGCAAAACAGCGGTGATTTCAACGACAATCACGAACCCTCGGATTTTCATTCCCTTCTTATTAAACGCACAAATACATCTGCCTTTCAAATGTGTCCTTCCGACTTCCTGCCTGCGGAGCAACAATTTAACATGCGGGCAGAGCCTTTGCTAGCCAGAAAAACTTCAACACGGCCTCAAGTCGGAAACCCATTCGAGGCGAAACGAAACATGGGTCCCTTTTCACGATTGGTCGTTTTTGGAGTTTACTAGACGGTGAACATATACAATGGCAAGCAAACGCAAGGAGGACGCAGCTAGAGGCATTGAAATAGTGTAGCATATGGTAGGGAGAAAGAATGTCAAACATTGTTCCGATGGATACATAATCTCGATTCGAGATACTGGATGCTGGCCAGGATGTGATGGCCAGGAGTTGCTAAATGGGAAACACCATCTTTATTTTCCACTGGATCGTCATGCAAACTTCTAGAGAGCAAAAAAAATGTCAGAGAAATTATGCTCATTTGATACATCTTTGATGTTTATAAAACTCAAAAAAACCAATTACGTTTCAAAGGCTTTTTTAGCAGCCAAAAAATGAAAACAAATAAACCGTACTGCTGCCAAAAAATTACAACAAAGTCGAGATGCAACAGATATCCAAAAGCATTCAATTTCTATGCCAAAAAAACATTTTCACTCATCATGCTATTTATTTATTCGCTATCCTCCAGTTTCTTCTCTTAATTTACAGTCATAATTTCATCATAGAAACCTTCTTTTTGACTCGACCAGACGAGCACATGTGCGAGCCACATTTGCTTAGATGAAGCATAACATGCACTCTACGTCCACACGAAGAAAACGTATGCATTTTCCGAAACCTCCCTCTCTCCCTCTTTCTTTCTCTGTTTGACTCTCATTCCGTGAACTTAAAATAAAATAACTGTCCTTCCAGCCTCTTCCGCTCTCAGAAATTTGAGTTCAGATGGCTTCTGGCATTGAAATCTTTACTTTTTTTCATTGAAATGTGGTTCTCTTTGGGATGGCAAGAAACCATGTAAACAATACCATTCTTATGAGACTCATAAGAAACACGTGCTGGCATAAGAAAAAGGAATAAATAAGTCACTTTAGTTAATGCTGATACTCAAGCGCGGTTGTTTACCAGTCAACCAAAAGATCGCGTCCCTGTGTTCCCGACCTTTTTCACTTCCAAATGCCCTTTTTCCACGATCAACCCATCCTGATCCCGCAACGTTTAGCTCATGTTCTCTTTTAGAACTTATGTCAGCAAAAAGAATATCATCAGCAAGCAGTCATCGTCGCTGTTCTGGGGTAAGCAAGCGCAAAGCGCAGAGCATTTGAGATCGCTGCCCGCATTAGTTCTCGTTTCACCACGTCTTTATTGAATATGGTGCCACATACATGCGCACAGCACCACCAAAAGCAAACCGTTTCATAGCCAGAAATTTAGATGCTTCTGGTGAAGATATTATTAGCCGCGCCTGGGATGGAAAGAAAGCATTGGCTTTCAACACGGCTCGTCAACAACAAGAAGGCAACCCGACCGAATTGTGCTCCCAGGGTTCAGGGTGGCGTTCAATATTGAACCGATACTGATTCCTTACCATTGCTTGACGGGTTGAGGCATCATTTCTCCGTCTCTTTGCAATGGTTGACTGATTTAAAACAAACGCTTTAAAAAAACTGCTCTTTCGCATCATTGCTTCAAAAATATCTTTGTCTTGGTGTCCAACCGACATCGTGGGACGTAAAGAGCCACATTTGTAGTTATTAAATTTATATCATAAGGCAAAATGTCTTATCGTGCAGGCAAAAGACTAAAATGGGTGCCATTGTAACTTACTTTCAATGTGTGACTAACAAATTATACATTTTACTATTGAATGTAGCCTACAAACAGGGCCATTTGCTTATGTCTATCAGTAAATTTTAACAGCTTTTTGGCAGAACATGAAATCATCATTATGCATAGCTTGAGGAGCACATGAGTCATGGAAAATTAAGGAAAGTGAATATAGAACGAAATACTGAGGAAAATTTCATACTTATTCCAACTGCAACTTGATTATCTAGGAAATCCGATGGTTCATTCTATATACACTTGTATGTATTTGAACCTTCTTCATCCAAGAGACTCGCACAATTATGCCCTACTATCCCAGAAGATAAAAATGAGGCAATTTTACAAATAACAGCTCATTTAAGTCTCTGTACGAAGTCCAACACACACGACTAAACACGACCGACACGAACGTAAACATACCCTTATCAAAAGGGGCCACATGCTAAGACCAACACCCCTTCCTTCATGTTACCCTGTCGTTGGTAACAAGACCGACGTATTTGAAAGAAATTTGAACGCATCACTCACCAACGAACCTTTGCTTCTATTCATCGCCATTAATAGTGATGAGTATTCATCTCTTATGCTATTTTCATTACTTTACGAAAACAAAATCACTATAATAGTTGCAACTCTTTGAGCACTTTGCACACTTCCTCTATCACGCTAGGCAAATCCTCTTCAATATAAGGCAGTTGGCTTATTGTTAGAATGGAAAGGTAGAAATGTCCGTAAGGATGTGCGACCGAATGAAGAACTTTCAAACTAGCAAGATAGCTGAGCAACATACCACAAGAAGAAAAAAATCACGTAAGAAAAATACTAGACTGTACTTACCTCTAAGTTGCAATTGATATTTCCTTAAACTTCCAGATTGCCGTGCAAATGGTCGAACCGAACATGCACGAATGAGTTTGCGGGTGGTGAGAATCGAATCCTATCGCGCACTAACAGCGATCTTAACATGCAGAATGACGGTGTACATCACTAACACAGTCATGTTGCATATGTCGAGCATATGTTCGCTGGTCGCGATACGAGCAACAGACCTCGAGGATCGACTTCTCGTCTTCTCAATGCTTTGATTGTCAAATGGTTACTGCGGTTCGGCCATACGCTACATTTCGTCGTATGCGCGCCTTGTGATTCCTCACCCTCAAGCATTTCCCCTTTTGAACAAAGATTTAAAAATATACGTAGTGTTACACATGCATGTGAGTGTTAGCTGCTTTCGTTCCTGCTATGAAATTCAAGTTAAAAAAAATAAAAACTCGGGCAACAGAATGTACAGCATAGAGAGCACTACTAACACCGCCGTTTATGTAAACCCTATGTACTGAACTGAGCAGTTCTGAGTGTGGGTAGCCGCGGAATGCATTGGCAACATGCGGCTTTTTGATGGTGTAAACAGCTACCCTGAAGATCCGATTCGATTTAGTCACCCTTCTTGCCGCACCAATACCCTTTTCCCTTACACGAAACGACGATAAGCTCTCTTTTCTTGACCTAGTCGCTATCATGGCAAAGATAAGAAACTTCATTTTCCTCAACTTCTAACAACAATCGGACATATTCGGTAAATGCATTTCAACAGGCTTCAAACTGGAGGGAATGGAGGACACAGGGCTTTTTGATAAGAAAATGCGATCACACAAACACGTGTACCAGCAAAAGTAACCAAATGAAGATCTACCCTTCGCGCGATCGCGGTTGTTTGCGGCCACCCTTACACCTCTGGCACTCCAAATGCTCACAGTGCGACTGTATATACGCGCTGCACGACGAGGCAGACAGTTTAATGTTTAATTAAGTGGAAGATAGATAAATTAATAAACGCAACCACACTCTATCCCGGTTGCACCAGTTACATGGATGAATTCAGTTTGTTTGTTCCGAACTCATATCACATTAGAGAATGAACATCCAAGGGTTTCGTTGCGTTCTGATCGACGCAATGATTTAAACCACGAAACCACGATTATTCTTGCATTATTAAGAGAATGAACATCCTAGGGTTTCGTTGCGTTCTGATCGACGCAATGATTTAAACCACGAAACCACGATTATTCTAGCAGTATAAATAATTTTATGAAAATGTCTTTGTCGGCTTCACCAAGTCACCAAAAACAACAAGACAGCGAACGCCTTCCTTTGTTGAAATCCAAACTTTACGATCGCTAAGATGGGTTTAGGAATTTTTTTGTAAATTTTTTATCAGTAGAGTAGTTACTATACACGATAGGCTTTAAATTTTGTTTTTCATCTAAATAAGAAATGGGTACTACTTCTAAGAAACAAGAATTGTGTGAATAAGAAACAAGAAACAAAACGTATGAAATTTTTTCATGCGTCAGATACATGTACAATGTTCATATCTGAATTAACAATTTAGAAAGAAAAACCATCCACTGAGAGCAGCAAATTAGTGTTGGAGAGAATACAGAGAGTTTGGGTTCAAAGCTACAGAGATCATCTCTAAGGGAAGAAATTACATTTGACGCATTTTGCTTCCCCTGCTAGCATATGATACCCCTCTGCATACGATTTCGTACTAGCAAATGTTTCTATATTTGAAACTCGAAAAAGACAAGAAAACCGCGCATTGAAATCTTTTCCGTATGCTTTTCGAGTTCTCACCATTTCCTAGAGCTGATAAGAAAACACCCGATGGAGAGGGGCTTCAAGAAACATGCGCAGTATGAACGGTGAGGAGATAATGCACGAAAACTTGGTGCCTTAATGATGATAACATTTTCAAGGTTCCTTGCCTGTTGTTTCTGTGTCGTTTGTGGTACCATCACTAGACCTAAACAAGTGCAATACTGTAGTTCTCATTACAGTTCGTCCAAATACAGCATCACAGCATCTCAAGCGCGATTTGCTTGAGCATTTCACCGGGCTTCTGCTGTTCGCTTACGCAATGATCTATTTTGGGATTCGCACCGATTCCCTATTATAATACCGCAAGATGGCACACGCCTTCAATAAACGGAAAAAAGTAACGCTACTCGTTGCTATATTGAAGGAATAGAAAATGATCTATGGTAAATGTAAGGGTTCTGGAAACACATACACATCGGGTCAATGTTGAAAGCGAAGCATACTCAAGACTTCATTTTTTCTTAAGGAAGATTAAACTAGAAAAAAAAACCAATAAACAGAATGGTATCAGTCATACATACCACAGAATACTGGGAATTATTTTACGGGATTACCATCTTTTAGTCCAATGGTGAACGAGTTTCTTTCTTTCGCAAAAACGAATCACTTCACAAATCGCATGCAAACTGTGCCTCCCTTTTCGCACAGCGTGTTCTCATGAGATGTGATGCGACTTACGGCAAGATTCCATAATCTGGATCACGTAGCTCAACGAAAAGCACAAACCTTATTATTTATGGTAGACACCACGGTAACCGGAAACGATCCGATTTAGAGAATTTCACTTAAAATTACTGTTCCATCTTGGAACTAATCTCGTCTCCGAGCTACCGACTGTTCTTGCAGCAAGTTTCATTTGACAACTATACTGAAAGTTGTTTTGTTTACATTTTGCGCAAGCGCGCCGGGTTGCCAGTATTTCGAATTAGGAAAGTTCCATGCTTTCGAATTACTATTTTTTAAAAATCAAATGAAATATTATAAACCTGTTATAAAATTATTGGTACGATTATTATTAATTAACCGACAGAACAACATTGCACAGGTTCGTCACATTCGAACAATGGAAGTTTCAAAGGAGAGCTTGCATTTGTTTCATTTGTTTGTAATTTTATTTTCTACTTTAGTTTTTTACTTTAATAGTTAACTATGATTTTGTTAGATTGGAATTCCAAGTAATTGAAAACCCAAGTGAGTTAAATTTTAAACGGCAAAAACTCGAACATAGTCTACCAATAAAGTACTGTTTCCGTTCCACGTGGAGTACCAGTTATTCCTCGCATTCCAAAACGTGTACATCGCCTTTACACCAAGATCTTTCCACGGCTTTGCTTCAAACTGCTGGAAATCATAATGACCACCTACTGCTACTCCTAGGCCTAGATAAAAATCTTTATCGAATGGAGCCATCGGGTCACCACTCAATCGCCACAAGTTAGAGAGTTGATATTTTGATGCCTGAATGCTAAGGTACAAACCATCCCCAGGTTCTATAGTACAGTATACCTCTCCGTCCACCTCCATCCATATTCCTTCCGGTGTCCATTTGAGGCCATACTCGTGAAAATCGCTGTTCCATTGCAAATTTCTCTGAAGTGTGCACATTTTAGAGCACCGTAACGGTTCACTTTCACTTAAAATCAATCCACCAGATAGTTGGTTCTTAAACCTAGGGCCGCCGGGTACGAAGGCCACACGCATCAACCCCGAAGAGTATCCATCCCGTCCATAGTAGTCAGTTGCAGGAATCAAATACAGTTCTGAAAGATTGAAAATTATTGAAAAATTGTTCTGAAAGATTGAAAATTTAAAACATATACTTCTGAACATACGTGGAAAAATCCAATTGCCTTGTGGAAGTCTGGCTCTTATCACAACCTTTCCAAATGTAAAACGAAAACTATTGATGGTGGTAATTTGCGCCGTCAAAACTGGTGGGATCATGTCGAAATCGATTTTGGTATCGCGAATACAGTCACGTGAGCTGCGATCACCAGTACATTCTTCTGCAAACCTGAATTGTTTGTTCGTTGATCCAGGTCCGAATTTCTCTTCAAACAATGTTGGACGAATGACTAGTTGGCCATTTTTGATTTGCACGTTTTCGTTGAAATCAGCGTAAACTACAAACTCATTATCGGGATCTGATGCAAAGCGATTTTCAATTCGCCACTTTCGTAGGTCTAGTGTAGGTCCGTTGAAGTTTTCCTCAAACAGTAACTCGCCCGAGCAAATTTTTCTTCCTTGAACGATCGTCGCTGCTTCAAGGCAACCTTTATTATCGGTTAAATTAATATCATCTGTTTGTGTTGCTGTTGATCTGACATCCTTAGTTCGCCGTTCATTTGTTTTTAAAACATATGGAAACGTTTCGGATGTACCAGCTCGTACCACGAAGCTGGAACCCGGTGACGGCGTGGTGGATGCTGGGCGTAAATCTCGCACGGTAAAAGATCCCGAATTTGTCCGATATGTTTGGCCATTCCGAACAATCACTGTGCGATAATATATTATATCTCCAGGAACGACCTTTGCTTCGCGATCGATGAACAAGTAGCGGCCGTTCCTAACCTTAGTAATTGTCTGTGCCCAGCGACCTACATCGTAGTACTGTGAAAATTGTTGATTAAGTTTCCCATGGAAAGTAAAGGAACTTATTCCCGGATCTGCGTTTATCCACACAATTAAACCATTTGGATCGAACACTTCAAACTGTGGCTTTGGCGGTTGATACCGACCAGTACGACGAGGATCACTTCGACAAAATGACAAAAGGAAGAAAAACCACGTAAACCGAAGAAAATTCTTCATCCTCACTCTCTCGCCTTTCGCGTTCATATACTATGATCGCTCAAAATGTACTTTTCTAAGACTCTGAACAAACAGACGGCGCAAATTGGCTGGAATTCCCATCGCTTCTTTTAAACTCTCAATCGGATCGTGTGAAACTTTACTTGCACAACACAATAGCTAGCAATCTAGATCAAAGATGTGTGACGTCGCTAGAAAACCCAGGAGTACGTCAGAACAAATCATATCGAACACAGTAACCAACGAAAAGAAACTTACAGAATAGTTTTTAATTTATTTAGCTTTTGCTTTCTGTAACATGTGACATTTGCATGGCACATCATTCCCCAACAATAGAATCAGTGTTTGGGACAATCGTTTCTTCTACAGTTCCGCTTTCCGGTTCACGTTCAAACAAAATAACCAATTCCGTGTGTGGTGTGTGTGGGAACAGATCGACCGCGATCGCACGTTTTGCGATGAATGGTTCCCCACGTAACTGCTTTGAGCAGGGACGCATCAAATCGACCCAGTTTTTAATAGCACTTTGCGGAGAGCACGATACATACACTAACTTGTTCAATCCACGGGCATTTCGAAGCTGAGTTATAGATCGTACATCTGTAAGAAAACAAAACAACACATTGAGATCATCATTAACACACCACAAGCATGCCACACTTCAAAACTTACGAAGTCCAGCCCTTGGAGGGTCGAGAATCGCTAGTAACGATTCGTGTTGCGCTGGTATAATATTTGCATGCCGAATTAGAGACATTATCAAATCATCCGCATTCCCATCGAAAAATTTACAATTTTCAATTCCATTCCGTTCGGCGTTGTGTTTGGCATCTTCAATAGCCTGGGCAACGATGTCAACTCCTAACACCTGCTTGCAATGTTTTGCGAAACATAATCCAATAGTTCCAGTGCCACAGCATATGTCCAAGATACTCGTGTTCTTATCTGGTGATGCTAGATCAATGGCGCATTGATATAACACTTCGGCTGCCGGTGTATTGATTTGAAAGAAAGCTTGCGGACTTATGCGGAATTTCAAACCTAAAATTGTATCCTCGATATGCGTCTCGCCGTACAGATGCTCAATCGGATTTGTGAATTGGCCTTGTTGACGTTTTTGAATAACTTCAAAGTAAATTGAGCAAATGCCAGCATTCTTGCCTGCCTCTGAGGTGAGACATTTGACTATTGAATCTTTAAGGCTTTTTTGCTCTTCCAACGGGAGCTCCTGCAAATGAACACCGACAACCACCATTACCTGCCCAGTGGCATTCGACATTCGAACCGTGAGCTGCCTGAAATAGCCCTGATATGTCTCGGCACTATATACCTCAAGGTTGGAAGCTTGCACAAATTCTTCAAACAGACTCACAGTTTGCTTCATACAGTCTGGAATGTGCTTCAGATCCTTTATGGGTTCAACTTCCAAAAATCCATTGGAGTAACTGCCCACACGGAATCCAACACGTTTGACACCACTTCCATCTTTTCCAATGGAAAATTCACATTTGTTGCGGTATCCATTCTGGACAGGAGATGGTCGAATTGGTTCCAGAGCACACGGCAGTCCATTATTATGCTCTCGTTGCTTTTCAATATAAGAGCGCAAGGAAGGAACGGATGACCAAAGCTCTTTGCCGAATTTTTGCAAAACATTCTCCATTTCCGATTGCTTCTGCAGTAGCTGCTCTTCGTAGGGGAGGTAAGCAAGGGCCGTTGCACATGCCTCCACGGAACGACGTTTCGTGTTCAATGGTTCTCCTTCTGCTGCAGACGCTTCTTTGCGCCGTCGAACCAGAGGATCAGGTGATGGTTTTGCTTCAAACGCTGACAGCGTCTTTCCTTTCCATTTGAAACCATCCAGCGCCTTTATTGCAGCTTCTCGATCTTCTTGGCAACGGAAGCATATGAAAATAAAAGGGCTGCCTGGTTTCATTATTTTGATCTTATTCGTTGACAAATTCATTTTAACATTCAGCAGCTTCTTCAGTTCCTGCGACAAGTAAATAACTTTTTTTAGGTTATTTCAAGCCTGATAGAATGATTGTAAACTTTACTTACGCTTATGCCATAGTATTTAGGCAGACCACGAACTTCGATCTTGAATAACTCCGAAGTAAATCCTGTTGCATCAAGATACGCATATTCATCAGACTCGGGGTTCTTGTTTCCCTCCTTTGAATCCTGTGGCTCTTCGATTACAGCTTCCCTCGCAACAGTTGGAACTTTTTCTGCTTCTTTGTCAACAACCGAATCCAATACATTTTCAGAAGCTTCGGTTTTATCCAAACCATCACAATCTTTAGCTTGCTCAGCTACGACGAGTACGTTTTCAATATCCATGTTGTCGTCCTAGAATGAAATTCAAAGATAATTTTTGCCTGAAACACCCGGCGAAACACATGTAATATGTTGCCTATTTGTCAACAAATCGACGCGGTTAGAAACATTAATGATTGTCATGTTGACATGGGCTCAAAATGTGCTGGATCTGGTTTCCATCGCTCGACAACACGATTGGAAAATCAAAGGGTTGATGGCAGATTAAATATTTTGCAATCTACATGCATTTTTGCGATAAATCAAATCATTTTTAATCTTCTTTTTGACTGGCTCTAGTCGCCTAAGGTATTTTCATACTCTTATCAATATTATAACGTGTTTTGTCAATTAGCAGATCTGTTGATCTAATGCAGGTTATTGAACCGGTTACTAGATAGAAAAATGTAAATAATAGAGGAGTCGGTTTAGCCGTTGTAAAATTATAAAAAAATTGCTATTTTAGTCTAAATTGGTAATCGTGGTTTATCACAGATCAAGTCTGAATCAAATCAAATAATCTCGGATCGAATCTTCAAGTCTTTCGAATTCCGATTCGGCCAACACCACTCAAGAACCTCGAACCGGAAAAGTTATCTCTTTCGGTCGCTTTGCTCTCTTCTTCTCCGCGAGAATCGCCACGTCAGATCAGTTGTAGACGGAACGTGAATGTAAGTGGTCGCTTATGTTTAGTTAGCTTGTTTCTGGTCGGAATTTTCGGGTGCTAGTTTTTCCAGCCTTTTCCCGTTACCAACGGCGGAAGAATAAATAGTTGCCGGGATATGGCTTTTTAGATTTGTCCCATTCACCTTCTTCCAGTTTCTCGGCGCACACTTGTCACCACATTGAGCCGTCGATAGCTAATATCATTCCAGCTCATTGCCGGACGACGTGTGTTGTAAAGGCTCTTAAAGCGCGTCCCTTTGCGGTGTGGTTTCTCATTGTTTCCTCGTCCGTTGGTGCGGCCGGTACGACACGTCTGCCCCGATTTTCCTCCTTAGTCATAAGCTGCTAAATAGTGCAAGGCAGTTTTGTTCAACGGTTGATTGTATAGTATTTCTTTTTGTTCTTTCATTGTTACATTTACCTTCGAGTGCAGTTTTCCCGTACCTTGTGCCTGAGACAGCGGTAGTCGCGTTTTCCGAGAAGACAACGGTACATTTTCCAAAGGCCTAGCACAAGTCATCAAGATGAGACTACTAGCGGCATTCGCACTGGTGCTGACAATCGCCACCGTGGTGATTGCGGAGGAGGAAGTTAAATCGGAAGACGGAGTGCTGGTTCTGACGAAAGACAACTTTGATTCCGTCATCGCCAACAACGAGTTCGTGCTGGTCGAGTTCTGTGAGTAAATTTATGTCTTCTTTCTGGGTAATTTAAATATGAAGTACAAACATATGGCGATCATATAAAATCGCTAATCATCATTATCGTTGGGTAATCTTCCGGAAAATAATAATACCATTAAGCAGAAGAATCTGTAGTGCCCACATGGGGTTGCTGAGAGGGTTTTTGAAACTTGCAAACTAATTGTGAATAATGTTAGCAAAAATCGCCAACGCAACGAAATGGTCCGCCACCATTCCGTGTTTGGTGCTATGTGCTCCATCCGGTTCTTCGTTCCTGTTGGAGAATCTTATCGGTGAAAAGTACGCCATCGTGCTTGCTGGAGCGAAACAGAGATGGCGCTCGGCTTAACGTTATTCGTGGACACTAGACGACCAGTTGTGGCCACAGTGGACTCTTCGTATACGTGGAAGTTTTTACGTTCTCTCTTTCTTTCTATCGCATTTCAATGCATAACGCTGATTCTGTTTGGATTTTTGGTGTGTCATTTAGAAAATTTGCGTTGCCGGCCGGTCGATGTAAGATTTTTATGCAATCGCTCTGTAGAAACTTTTGTTGAGCCTTTGAAACTAGGTTCACACATTTTAAACAGTGTAAATACGTGTAGATTCCTTTCGTTCTAAAAAAATTCCTTTGCATTGCTTCTAAAAATGTTTTAATCCATCAGATTTCCCATTTGATCTTGATTCACAATTTCACAAATAAACTTCGATTCATATGGCGACCCAAGTAGGAAAAACGCATTGCATTTTATGGATTGGACAGGTGAAACAGGTTCTGCGTTCTGTGCTTTCCACTTCCACGATTTTGTTTGTAAAATGTAAAATCTTGATCACGGTTGCATCATAGATTATTACGTGTACCTGAGGCCCGAGAAGTGGGATCGTAAGCAGGTAGAATTGGCTTACGTGTACCGATTAAAACAGATTTCTCGATTCCACCGGGCCACGTTGATAACATGCTTTCTTGAATATTTCTTATCACACAAGCATCAAATCAAACATATACATTGCCCCTAGGAGGAGTTCGATGACAACAGGTAAACAGTAGCAGCGGTCCATGAAATGTTGCATGGTAGCCTGTTTATCCTTTTTTGTATCTGAAACAGTTAAACAAATAATCTCTTTGAAGAAAACACGTGAAAAAAAGACAATATTTTTTAGGAAGGATCCAGATTTGCTCTATGTTTACTCAAATGTTTCCGTCGCCCTCTGCTGTGCTGCATATGAACGTAGCGGTATGTTGAATTGTTGGCTTTCCCTCGCTAAGAAGTCACTTATTTACCTTTATTTCACGCAATGCCGACTCTGCTGTTTGGAGTCCGCATAGGCGGAAAAATGCTACGTGTCAAAAACCAGCAACATTTCCCGACCAACGTGGCCTACTTGCGAAGGTTTAACTTCGACCTTCTCAGTTATCTTTTTTTCCCTACGTAACATGTTCTTCGCATAGAGCAATTTCTTTTCTACTACCATGTGCTTATCGGAGACACCGCGCCCTATCCAATTGCAATTTGATGTAGTGTATGTTTCCTATCAGTAACAAGGATCTGAGTTTTACGATAAATTAACTGTCCTTATTGCATTCAAGAAAAGAAAATGTGTGGGTTTGTTGCGGCAATTATTGCATCCGGGTAGTCACTATGCTGGAATACTGGCACTGGGGTTTAGCCGCAAACTTAACGGTGTATACTAAATCGACCTAGTGTCTGCTAAAACATCTGATAGAAACCTTATCAATTAATTTTCTTCATGTTGGAGCATTCAATTCACAACCACGGTTCACTTTTTATGAATTGGAAGCTATTGGTCAGCTTCCTATTACCAATGCCGGTGTAGCTGTGCTGAGCATATATGTTAACCGTATGAGTTAGTTTTTTTTTAACGTTTGGCTGTCCAAGCATGACGTGTAGACACCGAGACCGGTTGAGCGAACCAATACCAGACAAGGCAACATTGGACCACTCTTCCAATGCTGATCCACTGCACCCCGATCGCCAGAAAAGCGTCACTATAGCTGTGTGTGTGTTAATGCGGCCCGCTTCGCGTTTATTTTTCCGGTCAGTAACCTCCAGATACCGGTTGCGTGGTACAAGAAGAGGCGAGTTATGATCATCTTGCTGCGTTGAACCGGTAAGGTTTGCTATGTCGGTCTCCTTGGCTCGTCGTGGTGTTAATGGGGAGCACCGTAGTTATTTCGCAATAAACCGACTTGTTCGGCTTGAATGCCAAGTTCAGGGTTTTGCAGTTTTCATCAACAATACAAATTGAACTTCGACTTTTTTTTGTTGATCCGGTCACACGGTAAGTGTGTTTGAACTGGTAAAGCTGTTCATACTAAGTGATGTCAATGAGGTGTAAAATTATGGATACTGTTTTCGTTATGATCTATCTTTTCCTCCTACTACTATTCGTGAGTTTTATAACATTTCATGGTAATTTATTCAATAAGAGTGACATGCGAATCATTCCAGACAAATGCGTCAATAGCGTTTTTCAATTGTTTGTATTAGAAAATGGTGGAATATAAAAATTTAATTGAACAATAAATGAATTGGTTTATGTTTCTTCTATTTCAACAGATGCTCCATGGTGTGGACATTGCAAAGCTCTTGCTCCGGAATATGCAAAGGCGGCCAAGGTTTTGGCTGATAAGGAATCGAAAATCAAACTGGCCAAGGTTGATGCTACCGTGGAGCCAGAACTCGCCGAGAAGTTCGGAATTCGCGGCTACCCAACGCTGAAGTTCTTCCGCAGCGGATCCCAAGTTGACTATACTGGTGGCCGCGAACAAGACACAATTGTGTCTTGGCTGGAAAAGAAGACCGGTCCTGCCGCCAAGGAGTTGGAAACCGTCGAAGCTGCCGAGGAATTCCTGAAGGAAAACAATGTGGCTGTGGTCGGATTCTTCAAGGACCGTGAGTCGGCGGAAGCTAAGGCATTCTTGGCTACGGCCGTAGCGATCGATGATTATCCATTCGGGGTGACGAGCAGCGAGGAAGTGTACGCGAAGTACGAAGCCAAATGTGGTTCGGTCGTTCTGTTCAAGCACTTCGATGAGGGCAAGGCTGTGTTCGAAGGAGAAACCACTGAGGAAGCGCTGAAGAAATTTGTCACTGCTCAAGCATTGCCGCTTATCGTTGACTTCAGTCATGAAACTGCCCAAAAAATCTTCGGTGGAGAGATCAAGAGCCATCTGCTCTTCTTCATTTCTAAGGAGGCTGGACACTTGAAGGAATTCGTTGAGCCCGCAAAGGAGGTCGCTAAGAAGTTCCGTGAGCAAATTCTGTTCGTTACGATCGATGCTGATCAGGAGGATCATACCCGAATCCTGGAATTCTTCGGAATGAAGAAGGACGAAGTACCTTCCCTACGAATCATTCGCCTTGAGGAAGATATGGCTAAGTACAAGCCAGAAACCACCGATCTGTCGGCAGAGAAGATTAACGAATTCGTCCAGTCGTTCCTCGATGGCAAGGTTAAGCAGCATCTGCTGTCGCAAGATCTGCCTGAGGACTGGGACAAGGAACCAGTCAAGGTTCTTGTTGCCACCAAATTCGACGAGGTTGCCTTCGACAAGAGCAAGGATGTACTAGTTGAATTTTACGCTCCGTGGTGCGGACACTGCAAGCAGCTGGTACCAATCTACGACAAGCTGGGTGAAAAGTACAAGGATAGCGATAGCGTCGTCATTGCCAAAATCGATGCTACAGCTAACGAGCTAGAGCATACCAAGATTTCGTCATTCCCCACGATCTTCCTTTACCGAAAGGGTGACAACGAGAAGGTTGAATTCAAGGGTGAGCGCACGCTTGAAGGTTTCGTCAAGTTCCTAGAAGGCGAAAATGATGAGGTATGTTATTCGTTTAAAAATAGCACAGACTTTATATCAACTCATGCATGGAACCGTTTTCTTTTTTTTTGTATCTTGTACAGCTACCTGAGGAGGAAGAAAAGGAAGAGAAGCCCGCGAAGGATGAGCTGTAAACAACACAGGCAACACTTTAAAGGGGTATAACAAACACAGCAGAATTACACTAACGCCATCAGTGTTAACCCTCCAAACTAAAATAAAATCGCAACAAAAGCTACAAACGTAATCTAAGTCCAAACCACCATCAATCCAACGGAGAGCGGAGATGTTCAGGAGATCATCAAACACGGACATATTGCAAAAACCAATAACAAACAACCATTCGCAGAAGAATCCACTTGAATGAATGTGCGTGTGCAAATACGTGTAACTTCGCTAAGAGACTGTAATATACTATATTTTATGATGGAAATGTTAGATGAATCATGATATAGAAAAAAATCAGAAAACAACATAAACTCGCACAGATCCCCTTCGTGGACCTTAATCACTGGATATTTCCCAATCCCTGTCTTTCCGTTCAACAAACAAGGCTTTCGCCGCGAAAGCCGTTCTTCGTAGATTTGAATTCAAAGAAACTATTTGCTGACTATTGGAACATTTAAGGGAAATAGGGCATTTTGATGATCCAGGACATTGAGCATTTCAAGAAAGATTATTTAAATTCCGTATTTGCATTCGAGCACAACGCGCTGGCCACTAAATAAGTTCACATAAGAATTATTGCATTTGATTAGTTTCTTGGTTTGAAGTAAGATAAGGTGAATGTTATATTAACATTATGAGTTAAATCTGTCGTTTACCTGCGATGGGTTGCTAGACTTCTTCCGGCACACGGTGCAGTGGTACATTCACACGAAACATACAAAACGAAAGCATACACCACCAATTGATTGAGGCATTAAAAAGAAAATCTTATGCTCGAAACAAATCAAACGTTGTCTTCTTCAATTCTTTTTTTTAAATAAAATCAATATTGCCTACGTAATGTTATTTCAGAATCTACTTTATATCAATTCAGGATTTGTCTACGTGCTAAAACGTGCTTCCATCGAAAAAGGACTAATTGCAACATACAAACACCCCAGCTCCAGCTGAATCTGCGCTCGATAAAAAAGGAAAAGTAAGGTAAATAACATCGAACGGAAGTCTTCGTTGCATTGTTCTAAATGTCATCAGTTTGATAATAACCATAAAGATAGTTATTTATGACTGACCAGAATTCATTGATGATTTAACCACGGAACTATTTTAGAGATGATTTTGAACACAAATTAGGCTGTTTTCGCAGCATTAGCCGAGTTCCACAGTCTCATTGTCTATGCTAGTGCATATTTCAGATTAGGTGGGTCATAACTATCTGCGAGTGCAACCAACAACCAACTCTAACAGAGAACTCAATCAAATTACTGACTCAATTCAATTAAATATTAAATTGTTAAACAGCTGTTTCCATAACCTACGTTTATCAGTGCACAGATTTCAACTCGTCAATATAAACAGCAGCAACGCTTTCTCATTATGAAATATGCGCACTTGACGGAAAGAGAAGGAAAATATTGAGATACATATTTCTCTCCGTCTATGTTATTCGTGTATGCAACGCGAGCTGGCATTTCAGTATGTTGAACGATAGTCGCGATGTAAACACGTCGCCTTGTGCGTCTATGGGTTATTTTCACAGGAACCGAATTGATGTGTTGTTTTTACCCCATACGGAATACTGTTACCTTGCGCTAAATAGCAGTGCGTTCAGTTGCTAGTTGCAATTATAGTGGCAATATAGTAGTGAAACAGTGTTTGCCGATTGGAAGTGACACGTTTTCATGGCGGCATGCATTCGGGGAGAAATTTCTCACTAAAGCAAAACAAAATGCAATTTTTGCAGCAAATATAAGGAAACACGTAGTTGCATTTCAAGTGTGTCTCCTCGAAGGTGAGCAGTGTAATTTCGTATGTGCCAGTGAAAAGAGCCGTCCCGTCCAAATGGTTTTACTTGGAAGTCATTTCCAGTGAGGTTAATTACCTAGAAGTTGTTTTAAGATACATGTAAATTGTGTGCAGAACCATTGCCAATGTTGCTGATGATAAGCCAGTGCGTTCTTATGTTCTTATTATAAATGGTTCGGTTTGTTTCTACTGTGGTGGCTGGTTAATGCAAAACATAGTTGTGTGGAAGGTCCCTTCACTTATTTTTACGCGCTCAAGGCAAAAAAGAAATGATTATCATTATTTTCGCTTTCGTTAGTAATGGCGGAATTTTCCTTGGTAAATCCTAAACAACCTACTATGTGCGTACATATATCAGCAATACGTGTTCTTTTGTTTACTTGGATTATTACCAAACATTATTGAAATTGAGAGTTCATTTGGTAATCGAATATGAGTAGCATTGTATCTACAAATTATTGAGCTATTTAAACTTTTACGATCTCTTCCTAAACAAATTCAACGTACTATACTAACTTTCATCAACAAACCTTGTCAAGCGCCGACTTCGAAAGTGGGCCTTCATTGCTTAGTTCCGGGTGCAGAAAACTTTCACTCTTACTGCTTGGTATGACATGACTGAATATCGTTTCCTTGAAGCATTAGCCGTTCATGGGTATAATTCTTACGGCAATGTTGTGTGGGTTAATTAAGAGTTTTGCATCTGTTTGCTTTTGCATAATGTATAATATATAAAATAAAGTCTAAACTAGGCTCAAATACAAATAGTTTCTCTTAGACGGTGAAGGAATTGAATCGCATTTCTGGTCGATGTTTCTTGATTTAATTCGGTGTCGGAAACGTGTGTAGTTTTGGGAAGGCTGCATGAATGAAAAAAGAAAAAAAACAACATGTTGATTGGTATCATCCATTTTAAATCACCACATTCAGTGTCGACCGTGAGAGCTTTGGTTCCAGAAAAGCATGAATCTTCCAAATGAGCATGGAATCAGATTCGATGAAAAAGCAACATTATCGGATCAGACGTCGAAGACGAGGACGGCACAAGACGCTTGCAGACAGGTGCAGCGCTCCCCATCTTCACCAACATTCTTCATACCGACTGCCAAACAGAAACCACGAACGGTCCCTGAATTCGCATGCTCAACGAACACGACCACGACCACTTCGCTGTGCTCATCCACCGACACCGGAAACAGAACACATTCATTTGTGGCACCAGCCAACTCCTGGAAACAAAAGCCTTCGGTTGCAGAAATAACTACAGCACCAACGACATTGGATTTCTCGAATGCGCTCTATACTGTAGTATCGCTCGAAGGGACAAGTCCAACGAAAGCAAACACAAAAACTCCAAAATCCTTCCTGTTTGATTTCGATCCTGCCAGGAAGTGCTCCTTACCAGACGATTTGTCAGAGTATTTCCTAGTTCCGGAAGTGCCACCTGTCAAACTACCAGTTACGAAGGACCCAGAGAGTAGGAAAGATTCAACAGCCATGCGAGATAATTTGTTCTACCGCATGCAGCGAATAGTGGGAGCACACCGCAAAACCATGCTCAACTATTTGCTTCCCTTATGTCTTCTGACGGGACTCGTACTACTGATCTACAGCTTTCGTGAGACAGCCAAAGGAATCTTATACTGGATCGAGACGCAGAATAGTTGGACGGTCTTCGTAATCTTCCTGTGTATGTTCACCATCGTCAGCTTCCCGGTGACGGTTGGCTACTTGGTGTTGATCATCGCTAGTGGTTACCTGTTCGGATTCGTTCGAGGTCTCCTGACGGTCGTGATCGGTGCGAACCTTGGTGTGCTCATAGCGCATAACACGATTAAATCGCTGCAAGTTAAACTGCCCGTGCATAAGTGAGTATCTATTCCCTTTATAAAATACTATAGCTTAAGATAACCATCTCACCTGCATCCGTAATTGACAACGATCGTCAATCGTTATCAATATGTATAGTGTACTATATAGTAAATTTATTGCTTATTACTTTGAATTATGATGAAGAAGAGTAGAGTCCGGAAAGGGGACAAGTCCAGTAAGCCCTTAATGGGGCAGGCATGACCGAGGACGGTCGTTACAAAGCAAAAAGAAGAAGCAAAAGATCGTTGCACCGTTTATCAAGGTTATTTACACAAAATAAACGCTCTCTACAGTTGAGAACAATATTTACATATATAACAAGAATACGTCATTTGAAATTTTAATTTATATTCGTTGATTCACGCGTTTCGATCTCAAGCAGCGCAGCGGTGCTGACGTTACCGTACATTTGATTTCGCTTTAGGATGATTCGACTTGCTGCCCCGTAGCATTTAGGGGTGGTGATAATTCCTCGCTCACATCATGCCTAGGGGAGTTTCCATTCTACGAGCGAGAGATTGCTTCGTGCATGTGGAAATAACAATTTACGTAAAAACTTCAAATGGACCAATTGATCGCGTGACTTTCTGACATGGTATAGTTGTGTTAGTTGTACATAATTTAGTTGGCAGGTCTACAACAATTGCAAAAATTAATATTATAAATAGCCATATAGCGCCGTATATCTTTATAACACTAGAACTCATCAGATATGTTATGAAAAATCCTGATGTTTTCCATTATATCTAATCATATATGAAATTGACCATATTCGTGTCTAGAACATTTGACACCAAGTCCTTATACATTTGAGATCAAGTTAAAGGTTAATATCAATCACGATCTTATTCGTATTGAGCTGGAACGTGAAGCTAATGTTTCCCAAGCATTGCAGTAGTTTCAGGGCCTCATTGAATACAAGTTCGTTTCAAGCACGTGGTGTTCGGGTGCATGGATGTATTAAGGTCGTTTCTAGAAGCTAAATGTAGTGTGATTTGAACTCATGGTATAACTAAAAAAATCAAGCAAAAGCATTGCATATAGTTTATAGTTAACGCGTGATGGCGCCGCTTATCTTAAAAAAAAAACACTTAAACGTTGCTTTCAAGGTTTCTAGAGTAATAGTTTTCTTTCCTGCACGTAAGAAATCTGGTTTCCTATCGTTTTCATCTTAATCATTAACAAACAAACTTGTTTATGTATATATTAATGATGCAATTTTAAAGCGCGAAATTGATATTTAATTTCTTTGAATATATATGGCCCGTTTGAAAAATGAGATCCGAAGCGCAAAGCATTCTGTGTGTTTAAAGCAATAATAAAAAATAAATGCTCTGTTTGTGTACTATTAATCATTTTTTAAACTTTCTCTTTTTTCTAGACTCATCAAAAACGAAACTGGGCGTGCCATCTTACGGGTTATTTCTGGACCGAGAGCCTTCAAAATAGTGCTCTTTGCACGTTTAACGCCTATACCGTTCGGCCTGCAAAACACAATTTTCGGCGTAAGTTGTCTCCCAATGAAGCGAAAGTAGCGTGCTGTAAGATAAACATGTTAATAAACAGGTAGACAGGTAAATTCATAATGCAGTTAGACACTAAGCCAACCTGCACGTGGCATCTTAAGGATTGTTCAAATATAATCGTATCGGTGTGAGTCGCTACGATATGGTAGTTCATACAGTATGGTGCGTAATGACTGGAATGGAAGCTCTAAAACTATTTATTTCACCTTCAGCCACGTGCCCAGTGTATGTGTATTTCTGTGTTGAATCGTGTTTATTTCTTCTAGTTGTGGTAATTTCCACCCTTGGCCGCATCATGAATGCATTTTGGAAGCAAAACGCGCCAAAGAATGCGTATAAATAGCACTGGCGCGAGTGATGAAAACAGATCTGTTTTTCACGCTTTTGTAAAAACAGGAACAAAAACTGCGTAGTGTATCGAGAACTGCGTGGAGAGCCTTGGGTTATTTCTATTCCATTAGTGCTTCAAATTTTCAAATAAGTCTTTAAATTAGCTTTTTTAGGTTGAACATTTTATCTCATTACTTTTTCTCCCATACAACGCACATCGAACAAACTGCGTCATTCAGGCTATATTTTGGTGCGAATACAATGCTACCTCGTAATAAATATCTATTTTTGCGTGTTAAGAAAATGTAGGAGCGTACGTTTACCGATATGCGAACACTTTCAACTGCGTTTCATAGACCTCGTTATAAGATACATTTTTGGTTGATCTGAATCTGTATGAAAAGTAGAGTTATATCGATTATTTCAACGTTCGCTTAATGTGGATTAGTGAGTGAGAGTAAAGCAGTTGTTAGAAGATGTAGCAAACCTGTTTGAAGCCGCTGACCATTACTTCTTCTCTTTAGGTGTAAAGTGCATGAAGGGCAAAGTAATTAACATTTTAACGCAAGCTTGCTTACGTCTCTTTCAGATAAGCTCGGTGAACACACGCAGCTATCACGCCGGAACAGTTATTGGATTGCTCCCAGCTCAAACTATCAATGTGTATCTGGGCTCCAAGCTTCGATCAATTCATGAAGTGCTAAACGATCACAACGCCGCCCTGGGTTTGGCCGGTTATGGCGTTTTCGTAGTGGAGGTAGGCAACTGTTGTGCTATCATCTTCCAATAAACTGTGTGTCCATATTTAAACATCTTTTTACCATTTCCTTGTTAGGTGATCGTAGGGGCTGCGTTGATGGTGTGGGTGATACAAAAAGCCCGCCTGGAATTGTCTGCGGCTCTACTCGCAACGGCTGATGGTGATTCCGACGAGAAGATATTGATTGAAATTGAGGCGTAGTTCACATCTGACACCTGGCTTTCGTATACCAGGCTGTTTGTCCATGTTAGGCTAGTGAATTAAGTCAATCACATGTTAAACTTTGTATTGATCTAGACGGTAAAGTTATTTATTGGCACCTCTTCGAGATCGCTATTAACATTAAAAGCCTAGAGTAGGGAAAGCTGAATGAAAGAGAACAGAGGATGTGAATGCGATTATTATATGAAACCAAGAATCATTCGTAGGAACGGGGATAAAGGTCTGTAAGTAACTATATTTTTAAAAAGTAGATAAACTATACCTAACAAAGAGCCATCAAATCTCTTCAACTACTTTAATGTCAACCGGTCACGTTCTCGTGATTGTCTGATTCGGCCGTCCATAATCAACGTAATTCAAATCCGTGTATGTTCTGTTTTTCAATGAACTTTACACCAACACCTTAAGTAATGTAAGAGTAAATACCTTGGTTGAATGTTCTAAAAGCAATATGTTCCATCTACAGTCGATTATCTCATACATGAATGAGACTAATTCGAATAAGTGTCATCTCAGAAATACTTAATCCTCTCTATGATTGCCTTTTAACTGGAAAAATTACTATTTATGAAAAAGCTGCGTGCAGGCGGACTTCGTTTGTTCTTTTGATGTTGTTTTAAGCCTGCACTCTGAACTAAACGACATGTTCTGCCATCATAAGAGTGGTGTATGTGTTAAAAAAAGAAGCATTTGATACATTTATATCGTACAGTAACAGCAAAATTTTTAGTTAGTTATCTGGTACTACCTATTTTTGAATTATATTGTATTGAAAGCAGGATTAAAAGGTTGTAATGCAGTTTTTGTGCAAGGCAAAGATATACTCCACCTGTTGAGCTGTAACATTTGGCCAAGACTTTCTACATTCTATTTTTGCATTAATATGTATGTCCTTAGATTTTTCGTTGCTTGTAGTTTTTTGTAAAAAAGGTGTATGTTTTAATGCAGTATGTCAAATAGGTAAACCAGATCGAATTATCCTGGAAATGTGTAAACAAAACCCGAAAACCTAAAGTGGAAGCGACCACTGAAATGGAAATAGAAATACCACTGAAAATTATTTAATCTCTTAAACCAAATCGAATAAACCTCGAAATGTGTGAACAAAACACGAAAATCTAATGTGGAAGCGACCACTGAAATGGAAATAGAAATACCACTGAAAATGATTCAATCTCATTTTTTCTATAGTAACTTGGGTAGTATTATCCGAATGTGTCGTCAGAAACGGAAAACTGTTAAGTTTTAAACATAGATTTTTATTTTTATATCCACAGTTTTATTTTAGATTATCACAAAATTCAACATGGAATGTCTTGATCCGTTGTAGTGCATAAAAAATTTTTTATACTGAATTGTCAGAAACATCCAAACATAGAAAAGGTTCGGGTGGAATAATGCAAATCACAGTCGAACACAGTTGGCATCAGTCGTTGTCTTTTAAATTTTAAAACGAATTTTAAGCTCGCCGGCAGCCACGTTTGCGCTTCTTCATATGCTGTTCGCAGCAGTAATCAATGACGGCCAAAGCATAGTCGGCGTCGGTTCGGTTGATGCACATGGGGGGCTTTATACGTAGCACCTGTTGTGAAAAGAAAGAAATGAGGAAATGAACAAAAAAACACTATAAACTATTTCTCGATGCATGGATTTTTGAAACAAGCAAACCCACTTAAAAATCAATGAAATTGTTAGAAGGCAGCCTAATGAAAAAAAAAAACAGAAGCTTTTGGTTGAATCAAGCAAGCAAATACTTTATTGTTAGTGGAAAAATATGGATTCCCAGACGAACATGCAAACTCTTTTGAAAAAAAAACACACGTTATTCCCGTATTCAAATAAGTTTTGAAGAAATTAAACAAGCATACCGTCTGCCTTGTGCCATAATTTTTCTTCTGTAGTTTCCTGCCCAGAATACATATCCATAGAGTAAACATGACCGACGCGTATCATTTACACTTCTAATCAATTAATCATCGAAACCTTTTAAGATCAGACAAAACAATGGCAAAATAATGTGTATAACATTAACAAAGAGCGACACAAACCGAATGAAATCAAAACTTGGTACTATAAAAGGTTCAGGATGCTTGCAATTTATTGGCATTTCCGTTCCATTTATCTATTATCATTGCACACAAACAAACGGGAATACAGACTTAGCAATCCAAGTCTTATCTGTAGCATATTCTCTTTGATGCACTGGTTTGAAGTTCGAATGTTCAGGGCAATTTGGTTGCCATTTCGGAGTGTTTGGCCAGGGCAACGTCAAGAACTTGTAAGGAAAAATCGACGTCGGCTTTGGTTATGCACATCGGAGGCTTAATTCTAAGGACCTGTTGGAAAGGAGGGAACATCGGGTTTGATAACGTTAGTAATGTGGTGTTTATTTTGATATATACAACAGCTTTCAAGGAAAGATCATCATAACGCAACAACACTATGCGTTGTTAGTTTTTTTTTTCTAACGAAAGGTCAAAGAAGTTATGCTACCTAAATTATTTATAAGCAGTAGGAAAATATACTTACGTTAGCATTGAGACCACCACGTCCGAACAGCACTCCCATGTCCTTGCACATTTCCCAGATATCGACAAAATGCGGTGCACTCAGATGCTGCCGACTTTCTTTATCAGCAACCAGCTCCACGCCGATCATTAAACCCTAAGATAAGGAAAAAAGTGGGATGATTTTGTGCGTGTCAACCATGAACGCCCCCTATGAACGAGAATCAATTGTTACAGTATGGGCTCAACACTCAACATGAAAGGATTCATCATTCCACTGCTTGTAGTGTTCGTGGCTCAGCGAACGTCGTGCGCCAAAGTTTGGCTACCACGAGTAGACTTTGCACTCAGTTCCAACTGGCAACCGGAAGGATTTCCTGCCACAGGTCAAAAAGTTGTTTTCCCTAGCAAGTTGAACGCCGTGGTAGGTCTCCCGGTGGGGATCCTGACGTTTTCATCGCTTGTTTTGCCGCAGCAGGGTGGACTAGTTTTTCCGGAGGATTCTTTCTCGTTAAACTTAGTTTCGCGAAAACCTTCGGAAGTAAAGCAGTCTACTTTTAAAAGTCCCGCCCGCAGCGCCTACTATTCCGGCAGTAACTGGGCTACCTACGATGAGCAGCAACAGCGAGTCATCCTAAGCCGCTCTAATGAAGCCATTCCTCACATCGAGCGTGTCCCTTGCCAATACGAAACGGCTGTATTCGAGGCAGGCAAGAGTATGCTACAACCTGTCGATTTTCAATACCACGAATCGGTCGAGGTTGGAAATATTAGAATTGGCCGTTCGGTCGAAGGAGTAGAAAACTTTCAAACCTTCCTATCGTCAACCCTTGGACAGTTCCTGTTCTACAACGCAGAAGATACCCTAATTCGCCAGGGAAAATGTTCTAACGCAGAAAAGTGTCCTTGTCAGGAGGAGCAAAAACTGGACGCAATTTGTGCCAATGTTCGCTGTCCCAACCCACACTGCTTGTCGCCAATACAACCATCCGGTCATTGCTGTCCGCTTTGTGGAAGTGTGTTTCGCACAAACATTGCCAACTTTCCAGGATCATTCAACTTCCCATCGTTTACGGACAAATTACGTCGTAAAATTGAATCTGCTGATGTGGAGGATTCGGACGTGGCTTATCATGTTGGTATAGATCGCAGCAATGGGGCGAACGTGGTGCAGCTGATCATCGTCGATAAGGGGGAGTATGGTGAAAGATGCTCCCAGTTGATGGACAGTTTGGTCCCGTTCTTCGAAAAACAATTCAATTCCCACGGTAAGAGCTTGGGCATTTCGTTAGTGTAATTGCGATTATACACACTGTTTCCTGTTTATTTCGACCAGGATACCATATACTGCATGCCGGTCAACCGCATACGCCTCTCGAAGGAGGACAAGTTTTGGCGTTCCTGTTACTTTCCCTGTTGGCCACCGTAACGTTCTTCGCCGTCATTTATGTATATCATTACGATAATCGTCTAGTTCCACGAATACGGGCAGCCATTCGCATCCGAGCCGTCTTCACCACCCCTTTCGTTTTCGCTCGGTTTGATCCACACAACGAAAATGATGGGCTTTCGGTGGATGTAAATTTTCCCAGCGCCGTACAATCCATTCCAGTTGAGGAAAGCGAAAACACACCTAGCGTAACGCAGCCTTCATCCTTTGACAATCCCATGTACGAGGAAGGGTCAAATGTGAAACTTGTGAATTCGGCTACAGAAGTATTCGATGACGTTGAGTTGCTGGTTAAGTAGTAGACACATACCTTTCCTCGGACGTCCCCAATGACGTCATGTTTGTCGCGAAGTCTTTCCAATCCCTTGAGCATGTAAGTGCCAACTTCAAGCGAGTTTTTCTGCAGTTCTTCTTCGTCGATAACCTAAGGTTGAAATAAAAGTAAAACTATTAAAACTGTATGCTCGACAACGGTGCGAAGTCGATTCGATTTTACATACATCAAGGACGGCCATTCCAACGGCACTTGCCAGGGGGTTTCCTCCAAATGTGTTGAAGTGCAATGCTTGCGAGAGTACTTCGGCCACCTTACGTGAAGTAATGACCGCCCCCAACGGGAACCCATTTCCGATACCCTTCGCCATTGTCACTATATCTGGTACTACATCATGTCCTTCGAAGCCCCAAAAGTGCTCCCCCGTACGACCAAATCCAGTTTGCACCTCGTCTGCAACAAACAGGCCTCCGTTTGCGCGCACTAGGTCCGCCGCTCGTTTAATATACTCCTTCGGGTACTGGACTGATCCTCCTACGCCTTGGATAGACTCCGCAAACATGGCAGCTACTTTTCCTCGAGGTAGCGAATATTTGAAGATCTGCTCTAGTTGGTCGTAATACATGGCCGATGCCTTACACTTCCCACCGCTTTCCATGCAGTCGCATTTGCGTGTGGTCTGCACAGGCGAATCACGACAGTGTTGTCCTCCCCAAATGCCTGTGTACGGATCTGGGTTCATAGCATGATGGATGCCGCTATTAACGCCAGGGAGTGGATATCGCCAGGTCGAGTGGGCCGTTAGACCCATGGTGTACGGTGAAGCACCATGGTAAGCGTTGCGAAAACTAATGATATCGCTGTTACCGGTGTATAGTCGGGCCATCATCATGGCCAGATCATTTGCTTCTGAACCGGAGTTCACGAAATACACATTTTTCAAATTTCCCGGAAGCCTGGCGACTAATTTCTCCGAATACTCGTGTATCTTCGGATGCATGTAGATATTGGTAGTATGCCACAGTGTTCTTAATTGTTCTTCTAGGGCAGCGTTTACCTTGCTGAAAAAAGAATATCCGGTTTAATGGATCCGAAAAAAACGAAGAACCTGACAAATCTTACGGATGACAGTGGCCGACGGAAACGGTTACGATGCCGCCAAACATATCCAGGTAGCGTTTTCCTTCATGATCAAAAAGCCATTGCATGTTACCCTTGTGGATGAGCAGGGGTTTCTTATAATAGGAGGTCACATTCGGAGTGAGATACTGCTTCCGTAAGTTCGATATGTGGTCGTAGGTTTGCCCCTTGTACACCGGAGGCTCTGGATGCATTTTAGGCAATTCAGGCGATTCTAAAGGATGCGTGTTGGGTTGAGTGGTAAGCGATCGACAAACCGTTTTACCGCGAACGGAAGACACTGGAAAAAGAAGGTTGAAGAAATGAAATTTAAATGTAAATTTATAACAACCGAATGCGAAACGAAGCGTTTATGTTGATTGCCTAATGCTAGGCGCAGCTTACAGGATTATTGCACAGATCATTCAGTTTCATAATTCCTGTTCAGCTGACGCAGCAAACCCGACACATGAAAGGTTATCAAATTTGATAGCCGGTATAATACTGCAATCTGGATGGTAGAATCTCGTTGTTTGATTTCCAGCGATACGATGCATGATGAGCAATGTATAAGATACGTCTTTTAAAACCTTCTCTTCTTCTGTTCAATAACAAAATTTCAACCCCTCTGATCCGCTGTTTCCTCATATTTAAACTGGCCAATTGAATACAAAGGTCATTCTATTAACCCAATGGTGGCAAGTCACTGCCTCTCAATAGTTTAGGCAATAAAAAAACAAAATAACAATAAACATAACATTGCTGGACGCATGGCGCTGGCGCTTCGTTCTCATGAACGAAGTAACGTCTTTGTTGCATCACACCCTGGAATGCAATTTAAACGATCGGGAACGCCGTACGCTTATTCATTAATGCGTGCTCCTGTACTCGTGCAACTGGACCTGCATCTCGTTCAGTTAAAACTATTCTATATTCAGTTCATGGAGTTAATTAATGCGTCACCTAGGGGTAACTTCCGTCCATTTGATGCCTTTCAACAATCAGGTTTGTGGTTCGCGATCCTTTTCCAAAAATGTGTAGATGGGGGATGCCTATTGACATTCGATCGTCAAGGTCAAGTTTATTTACATTTTTATTTGCGCATCGAAACCAGGAATATATATATTTTTTTTTCACCAACAACGAAATCGAGAGCCATCGCGGATGTGTTGGTGCCTTGTGCTGCGCGGGGTCAAACCGGTTAGGCCACGGGGAGACCAACATACGAGAGGTAGATTTTTTGTCTAACCGATAATAGTTTTGTTGTAGCACATTTACAAGAAGCGCGGGTCTCCACATGGACCCAAACAAGACCTTTTTGCTACCGGCGACAAATCAGAGCGGACCGTTAGGATGATAGCGTAGAAGCTAAAAATAGCACAGACCCAATCATAGCTTGTGCGACCTGGCGTGCGATTATTGTCTTGATGAATCTTGTCTCAGTATGCGGCAAATTTATGCGCCAGCCGCATAACTGAAGCCAAGAAGACAAAGCATGGCAATGACCATTCTCAAAACCAGAGCTTTTTTTGTCTCAACACAATTTCCACTTCCTTTCTCTGCTGGCAAGATGGAGCATTATGTGTATCAACCGAGGTCATTGTGTTTCTTCCATTCCTGATGTCTTATCTTCCGCTGTTAGTCCATTCTCGTTTCTTCATGGACACCAGGAATCATTCGGTTATTTCTTTGCGTCTTACAAATCATTCATACACACGTTTATATTTTCTTGAGGACGGTTGGCCTCGAACCCCGTGCTGGTGGACTAACTCCATATAAGCGCATCGCAAGTATGTGCAAAAGCGCACGTACGCTCCCATAGTGCATTTTAATTGTACATTCTCTGCGATCATCAATGCTTCTACATACTGCTTCAGTTTTTATGCTTCTCATACACATGTTCAAACCGTGAGAAGCACGTGTTTGAACCGTTAGTTATTTATGGTATTGTTTGCCATTTCAAACAGTTTCTGTTATTAAGATAAATGTTCATGGTATTTCAATCATGTTGTTCAAAGCTGTTACGCGCTATCACTAACCTAATATGGTACGTATGTTGATAAGCAGCATCTTTGTTGACTGTATGCACACGGTCGATGAGGCAGTAACAATATTTTATCCGGTCTTTCTAGTTTTAGATCAGTACACAATTACTGAAAACCCGCTTTTCTTGCTCACAAACCGTACACTTTTTATTCACAAACGATCCGGTTACGACCGGTTTCTGTAGTTGATCCCTCTGCGGATTATAAGGTTTGATTCTGAACTTTCTTTTCCCTTGTGGGACGCGATGGGAGTCAATTCAATACGCACGACCGTTTGCGCAGCGCGAACTCTTTTGTGCCCGGCGGTCGAGCGAAGACTGGCGCGCACGGAATAACTTCGAATTAATTGCGACGATCTGTATAGAAGAGCGGATCCCTACTAAAACAGTTATCGCTTGTTGTCGCTAGCGCTTGTTTCCGAGTAGCTGTATCAGAATTACATGAAATGAAAACAATCAATCGAGTTTAATTTTCGGAAAAATGAAGAGTACTCGAAGGAAGCGAATGCACAGATTGTGGCGACTGAATGCATTATAGTATGTCGCTGTTCCAAGCATATGAAGCAATTATGTTGTAAGCTTATAAAATTTACTGACATTATAATAGCTTATTATTGAACAGAACGCATTGAAGCGCATGTAAAAGCTTTATATCATTATTAGTTAGTCATTGTTGCACAAGGAGGCCGATTATTATAACCACTTTAGGCCATGCGTTTGCTATTTCAACGGCTTTTGAACATACCAATTTTTATGAATTGTCTGATTCCGCTGTCAGGAGCGGAAAGCAGAAACTGGGTGCAAAAATGAGCGCTCAACGCTAGTTTGTTGACACATGTCAGCTTTGTTTATGAAAGAATAAAAACATTGCTACTCAAAGTATTATGAAATACTGATAGAAAGTGTGTACTTTTGGGATTCTCGCAAATGTTGTTCTTCAGCTTGAGGCAATTATGCCGACTGCGGCAACCCCTGTCCGTATCTCAATCGAGTGATAAATTGTTCCACCGCTACTATGGCAGTCAAGCCAAAATCAACAAAGATACGATTGATTTGTACCGTCAGCAGTACACACGGGATTCGTGGACAAACCTTACGCCGAAGGTGCTTTCACATCTGGACAGAAACTTGCATCTGCAGCGCAATCATCCACTGTCGATTGTGCGTGAGAAAATAGTAAAATACTTCTACGGAGCGTACCTAAGCCCTCGAGGAAATCCTCTATTCAGTGTGTACGACAACTTGAGTGCAGTGGTTTCCATAGAGCAAAATTTTGACCAGCTGCTTATACCCCAGAACCACCCGAGTCGAGCGAAAAGTGACTGCTACTATGTTAACAAAGATTATATGCTACGAGCGCACACAACGGCCCACCAGGTTGAACTAATTCAGGCCGGTTTGGACAACTTCCTTGTGATCGGCGACGTATACCGGCGTGATGAAATCGATGCAACGCACTACCCTGTATTCCATCAGCTGGATGCTGTTCGTATCGTGCACCAGGACAAGCTTTTTGAACGAAATCCAGAGTTAAAAGTTCTCGAAACACACTACAAAACACACCTGTCGAATGGGAACCCCAACACCGGAACAGCCAGCCCACTAGCCGATTGTATCGATCAGCACAAACAGCCTTGTCACACGCTAGAAGCCGTTAAATTGTGTGAACATGAGATGAAGAAAATCCTCGTTGGTTTGGTACAGTCACTGTTTGGGGATAGCATCAAGTATCGCTGGGTTGACGCTTATTTCCCATTCACACAGCCATCGTGGGAGCTGGAAATTTTCTTCAACGGCACGTGGCTTGAAATTCTGGGTGGCGGCATTACGCGCAATGAAATTCTTGAAAAGGCGGGAGTCCAAAATTCGATTGCCTATGCTTTTGGTGTGGGCTTGGAACGTTTGGCTATGATACTATTTGAAATACCAGATATAAGACTGTTTTGGAGTACCGATAGTGGATTCTTAAACCAGTTTCGTGACGATCGAATCGTCAAGTACAAACCCATATCTTCGTATCCACAGTGTTCCAATGATTTGTCTTTCTGGCTTCCTGAAGGTATGTCGGCTGATCAATTCTCCGTGAATGATTTCTATGATATTGTTCGGAATGTCGCTGGCGATATGGTTGAACAGGTGAGCTTACCAAATGGTTCGACGATGGTTTAGTGCGGTTTTACAAGTAATGAGTTTCTCTTTTTCAGGTGACACTTATCGACCGCTTTACACACCCTAAAACAGGCAAGAGTAGCCTCTGCTTCCGCATCGTCTACCGACACATGGAACGCACTCTGACACAGTCGGAAGTGAACGTAGTGCATGCCAAGATTGGTGCTGAATTAGTTGAATCATACAATGTTAGCATACGATAAGTAGATCTAAAGCTAATCGTATTGATCGTTGAAACATAAGTTTTGTCATGTGTGTTGAATTGTTTGAAAATATTGAGAAATGGTTCATTGAAACGGTTGAAATGTGAAATGATTTGATTTGAAATCAGGAAATATCACTGTGCCATTTTTAAAATTACTTTTTGAAACGGTTGATTTAATAATTACAAGTGTAGCATCTAGACTGTCAAAAGTTAGCTGTCATCACTGCTTTATTATGGAGAGAGTAAAAGAGATACTATATGTGAGAAAAAGAGACCATCCGGTTGCTTGACAGCGAGCCGGATCAAGCAAAAATGTAATCGTTGAACTTGGGGATCCCTCAGTCCAAGTTCGTCCATCGTGAAGTATATTTACACTCTCGTGATAAATAGTTTCGCTTCCCCATGCACACCTGTGAATAAGACATCGAATCACTTTCCCCTTTCCTTTCGTAATTTCATTTTAAGTTCGGCTGAGTTTTGGTGTGTGTCTAAAGAACGGCAATAATATCTTTACTTGTTTTCGTCGATTCCACAAAATCCCCACGATTTAAAGTCTCCCTTTCGCTGCTCAGTGCATTGGACCGGTTGCCGCTTCTCCTCGAAAAACAGGTCACAAACCAACCAAAGGGAACGGATAAACCCATTGAAAGGTGATAGTACATACGAGTCATCAAGTAAAATGACCGACAAAAAACGACCAGTTTATGTGCAATATGTACTCGGTGGTTTATCTGGGTAAGTTGGAAATTCAAGCAATCATTTTCGGGAATCATTCTTAAAAGAATCGTCATCCACGTACTCCATCGAAAACTCTTAGATAATAGTTTAAAATTGGTACTAGCACCCGTGACAATGGGAAGAAACTGAGGCGGTCAAGAGTCTGCTGTGGCTACAATTGCGTCAATAGAACCAGGTTCTCACGCAGATGACGCGTAACAGCATCCTTCTTCCCATTCCCAAACGGTAACGGAATACTACGCCACGGTGCAGATGGGCCGTTTAAATATAGACCTTGGCGTAGAATGACCTTCTAAATGACTGGCTACGTTGTTACTAAAGCCGGGGGTGGAAGGGAAAGTTGGTATGTTGCGTTTTGCCAACGCTGGCACTAGATGAATGGCGAACGCGTACGATCACATCGACCAACATCAACACTGGTTTACTGAAGAAAGGGACCATGGCGCTCCCTTCAAGGTCATGTTACGATCGTGCTGACATTTTTTATCCCGAAGTAGGATTGATTAAATGGAAACACATTTCGACCACTGAACCCAGCGGCATTCAGTTCGGATCCCAGAATAAATCATGGTCAAAGGTTGCACAATTCTTATCAGTTGTCCGGCTTAAAAAAGCGATTTTATTGGAATGCGCGAAAGCAAAGCGATAGGATATTGATGCATTTGTACCACCATTTGTTTCTCGATAGTGATTTATTATTTTTTTAATTGATCATGTGCGAGACATAATTCTGCCGAGAACCATCGTCGATACCTCATCGTGTGATGCTCTTCATGAATCGTTCATACTTGCGTAATCGTTTTTTTTAACTCTGGATTGAGTGCTGCTTGACAACGCATGGATTCATCTACTTAACGAGACACAGTAAACACGTTTGTTAGCACTTTGCAGTAGATCAACAATCAATACTATTGGCAATCCAGTATTACAACCGGCGCTTGTTATCAATATGTTAATTGGATGTTATTTAATCAAAAGCATGCATTGCGAAGTCAAAATTGGGCTTTTTTACTAATAAGAATATTGGAATATGTTGGTGCGTAAACAGAACAGTCCTTAGCTACGCAAAAGAATCCTTATCATATTCAACCCGTCTACGGCCTTGTGATCTAGATCGACATAAACAAACTATTAGTAAACATATGCACTGCATATTGATACTTTTGTTTTGCATTTTTTCAGGATTGGGGCAACATGTGTGGTTCAGCCGCTGGATTTGGTGAAAACCCGAATGCAAATTTCTGGTATGGGCGGAGCAGCAAAGGAGTACAACAACACATTTGATGCAATTGGCAAAATCATCCGTCGCGAGGGTCTCCTGGCCATGTACAAGGGCTTAAGTGCGGCAATAATGCGACAGGCCACCTACACAACGACTCGCCTCGGTGTGTACACGTCGCTTAATGACACCTACAAACAGTGAGCCTATTAATATTCAACCCAGAAGAAGGGTTTCTTCTTCTAGTGGATCCTTAAGTTTGACAATAACTTATAACATTACCAATTTCATTATTACGCTATTTTAGAAAAACCAACAAAGCACCCAACCTGTTGATATCCATGGCAATGGGAATGACAGCAGGTGCGGTCGGATCGTTCGTCGGAAATCCCAGCGAACTGATCTTGATCCGTATGACTGCCGATGGAAGACTTCCGGTTGCGGAAAGGCGTAACTATACGGGTTTTTTTAACGCACTGTTCCGTATCTCCCGGGAAGAAGGTACAATTCTTTGCATTGATGCAGTAATCCTCTCGCTCGGTATTGCCAACACAATGTTACAAGTCGATGTTCTTTTTTCAACTTTCAGGAGTTGTGTCTCTGTGGCGAGGGTGTGTTCCAACGATGGGCCGTGCCATGGTTGTTAATGCCGCACAGCTTGCCTCGTACTCACAGGCCAAAGCATACTTGGTCAGCTCAGAGTTGATGAAGGAAGGCATTGGGCTTCATTTCACGGCTAGCATGTTTTCGGGTTTGATCACCACCGCTGCTTCACTACCAGTGGATATTGCGAAAACAAGGTAAAAATCGATCATCTAGATTGCGCATGAGTAATTGCAAGATTTTTTTTTTGTTGTTTCAGAATACAAAACATGAAGGTTGCTCCTGGTGCACAGCCGCCGTACAAGAGTACCATCGATGTAATCGTCAAAGTAGTCCGTCACGAGGGTCTGTTTGCTCTTTGGAAGGGTTTCACTGCCTACTACGGTCGACTAGGACCGCACACGGTTCTTACGTTCATCATCCTTGAACAACTGAACGGGTTGTACAATAAGCACATTATGGGTGTCGAGGGTTCCAAATCGGGTCTCTAGGATTCGCTGCCAGACCGATCGGTCCGACGATCATTGGTTTATTAGCGGGACTCTTCCGCTGAAGCATTTCTTTCGATGGCAATTCAAACTATATTTTATTGTTGCTTTTTTCGTCACTAATACATAATAGTCAAATTCTCAAAATCCGATGAAGCACTTGTTGCAAATGAAAAATATCGCGTGAAACGCATCAAAACGCTGAATCAGTAAACGAGTAATGAACTCTTTCAACACTCCTATTCCTAACTGGCGGGTAACCTTCATATGATTGCACCTGTTGTTTAAGCGACATTCTTTAGTTGATTTATTTCCACTTTATTCGCGGTTCCGGCAAGGGTGCACTCTGTCGACAGTTGTGTCCGTCCATTGACATTGGCATCCTACCAAGAATGAACCGTAGGCGCACTACTAAAATGTGTTGCGCCTCTTATTAGTGCACCAGTGCAATTTTGGCCACATGCCAACATTTGTTTGTGTGTGATGCGTAAACTTGAATGGAAGCGATTCAACATTCGTTTGGTATTCTTTTTTTTTCTTTCCAACTGGTATTGCCTTTAGATCAGTGAAGCAGGAAAATACGTTAAGCACAAGGGGGAAAAGTAGCAGATGTTCGTGACAATATATGCGGGATAACGTTGGGACAACGAAGAAATAGATTAATGCACTCCCGATCCTGTTTTCAGGAATAAAGAAACCTCTTTCCCAAAAAAGATGGGATAAGCTTACGTATATTAGATGTAAACATGTATATTTTCTTATAGAGCCTAGAAACGAATGTTAACAAAATAATAAAGCAAAAGATCGCATAGCGAGTAGATAGAGTGATTGAACCTTTTTAAGGAACACTCGGTAAAATAGAATTTTGAATCTCGCAATCTTTAAGGAAACCCTCGAACAGTTTCACTATATTATCGATACCCTCCAGGTAGTTCCGATCGATGGTGGGCTTTTCTTCAGTACTCTGCACGGGGAATGTGTGCGCAAAGTCGATCATCCGTGCTATGGCCCAAACCTTTTCCTCGTACGATCCGACGAGATTGTCCAGCATGAATGTATAGGTTTCATTCATCGTTTTGATTTCCTGTTGAAATGAGGCAATGAGAAGAGATATATTTTTATCTGAAACATAATCTACATAATGAGATGCCTTACTTCCTCGTAGTTGTGATTGACAGAATGGCTCCGTTGGATCTTAAAATAGTGCTGTAACGGTTCCACGTCTCCAAGCTCGTTGATAGAAGTGGTGTAGAAGGTCGGAGTCGTTGGTGTGGTACTTTTGCTACTGGATCGCGAAGGAGTTGCAGCTAGACTAACAGGAGACATTGTGGGGGTTCGCGGTGATTTTTTCGAAGAATGTTGAAGTACTGGTTTCAATCGCCGTGCATCGTAAACAAGTAGCACCGAGCTGGCGTAAAGTCGAACGGATGTTTGCGTACGGGCCCACTTCTGTATGTTCCACAGATCGGTGAGAAACTGTATTAACTGCTGGCGACAGAATCCGACGTCGGCGTTGAGAAACTTGCGCATTGCATCACGCACCGTTACTTCGTTCAACTTCTTGCCGTACTCTTTGCCATAGCGCTGCAGGCGCCCAGTCTGCAGGGAATAGAACTGGAATCCGGGTATGCAAAAGCCGTACGCTTCCCTGCTTTCGACATACTTGGACATCTCGTAGCGACGCTTCTCCTCCGTCGCCATTGGATCCCAGGAACGCCGACCAATTTTGATATCCATAATGCACGGTTCCAGCATGCCCTGGGTGAGGTCCTCCAGCTTCAAGAATTCGATCAGTTCACCGTTGACCACTAACTTTTGGTTACCCCTGTATTGTGGTGTTATTTCACGCAGTAATAACAGCTCCTTCGACACTTCGCCCGAAGAACCATTTATCTGTTCATAGAACTTTACTTCACGTGCACCCGCTAGAAGTTTTGCAGCTGGCTTCAGGACAGAACCATCGTCCACACATTTCAACAATCCTGCAAGAGAACAATCTACCAATTCCTTTTCCGATTGCAATGTATTACCATTCTGCACTTACCCAAGGAATCTGTTCCTTTATGGAAAGCGTGCCCTGCTACTTGGCAGTGCAGTGGTTGAAATCCTTCTGGCAGGAGAGGACAGTCAGATGGGCTTTGGATGCCATACCCTAAAGAAATTTTCCTTCCCTGGCTGGTACCTCCTGAAGATGAGGACCCGATGCCCGCTACGGCTAACGTTGTTGGCCGGGTAGTCGATGTTTTGCGCTTCTGGTATGGTGGCAGTTTCAGTTGGCTCATTTTAGTTTTTTTCGTGCTGCTATCCGCTTCACAAGGTGGACACATCCGAACTAAACAGACCCCATACATTCATTATCATTCCGAAGGTGAAGGTAAAGTTTATCGTTCCAGCAGGAATTAACCGAGGTAGGGGAAGGCTTCGATTTATCTTTTTTGCTGGCGATGCTAGCGGCAACGGTATAGATTGAATGATAGCAAACAGAAAGGAAGTTGGATTTACCATAAGCTTCAATTCTTCCACGTGAGGGCACAAATTGTGTAGATAAACACATTGATAACATGTTTGCAATTTTTGAATTCATATTCTCTAGATACATTGTGTCTGTGTGTATATGCATGTTTTGTATATTTTATTCATAATGTTACAGTTATACTGAAGACTGGCTCTAACCAATGGTATGTATAGCGAAAAACTATCTTAAAGTAATAATTGTCTCATTTAACTGTGCCAAACTTTTTGTATAAGTATTTACTGATTAACTTTGGCATGATATTACCGAAAAGAACAAAAGTACAAAGCGAAAACGGTGCATTTGTAAGCGATACGAGAACTTATAGTAAGTTCCAATTTCAAGCTTCCAATATTTGGCCCAAAGCTGTCTTTTATCTTTCTTTTATCAACAAAAATTAGACACTTATTACTCCCTTGCATAAGGCTTTCCAAAATAGCTTAAGTTTTTAGAAAAATGCTTAGTTATGGCCGATACATAATACATGATTTATACCTTCTATGCTCTACCTAAAATGATCTTCTTTTCTGCAGCATTTTTAATTGATATCGCTAGCGAGAAATTGGCGAAAGAAGCCTACAAGACTTTCTATTCCCTGTAAGTAGTTATCGTCTACGCTATCAGTGCCCTCCTCTGCCGGAAATGCATGCGCGAAATCAATTATTCTTGCTTTCACCCAATTTGACTGCATGCCGAGAGCGTCCTCCATGTGATTACTGTTCAAACCTTTGATACTCCGGTTCTCCAGAACGTTGCTTTCAAGCCGAGAAGCATCGTATAACAGCAGCACCGAACTGGAGTACAGCCGAAAAGCAGTTTGTTTCCGAGCCCAGCTTTCGATAAGAATGAGTTCTTGTAGAAAAGATTCTATTAGTTTGCGCTGTAGTTTTCCATCTTCTGAGGCGTTCAAAAATAGAAGAAATGCTGTAAAAAAAACAACAACAAAAATCAAACTTCCCCAACACCGTTCAAGCCGCTTTTCTTACCATCACGAATGTTAACCTCCGTAAGCTTCTTGCCATAATCCTTCCCATGCCGAATCAACTGACCCCCACAGCGGTGTGAAAAAACCTGAAATCCCGGTATGCAGAGTCCAAACCGTTGCCTACAGGCTTTATATTTGCTTTCCTCAGCTTTTCGCTTCTCGGGCGTCGCTAGCGGATCCCAAGTGCGCCGACCAATTTTCACATCCATGATGCACGGCTGCTCAAAACCATGGGTTAAGTCTTCAAGCTGGATGAATTCCATCTCCTTCCCCCCGATCGCAAGCTTCGGGTGACCGTAGTAGCGTGGCACAATACGGTTGAGCAGTTCGAACGAGGCTGTTGTAGCATCAACGGCATCGACATTATGTTGGATGGGCTTTTCCTGCGCATCTTTCAATCGTTCATAGAAGGCAATCTCTCGTATGCCACAAAGCACCTTGCCTGTTGGCTTCAGGATCGTACCATCATTATTACTTGTTTTCAGAAGTCCAAGACATCCTTGCGCCGCTGTATGACCGGCCACTTGATTTTCCAACTGTGCCACGCCAACTGGCAGCTCTGGAGTACCTTCCCATGGCATGGTTGCTTACGATGCCTTTAACTTGATGCCAGTTCTAAGATGCACTTTACGGTAGACCTTTCCTTTATTCAGTCTCTGCCAAAAATCTGGTCCATCGTCCGGCTTCTTTGAACACGTTGACTATCTGGAAAGAAACCAATAATGAAATACTTACAATCAACGAACAAACATTGTAAGAAACTATTTAAAATTTACAAATTTGAAAAATTCCAACAAAATCCAAACTCATCAACATATATATTTTTTGAACAAGCATGCAACCAATTTTTATTTGTAGTTGTAAAATCCTTCACCGGTTTTGACACCCAACTTGTTTTCCTTAACCATTTTTTCAAGCAGTGCACTAGGTTTTACCGCACTGTCGCGTCGCTCTTTCTGTATGTTCTGTACCGTATCGAGACCTACTATATCCATAAGCTCAAACGGTCCCATCGGATGGCCAAGACCAAGCTTCATTGCTACGTCGATGTCATGCGCTGTAGCATCACCTCGCTCCACCATGCTGACGGCTTCGGATATAACTGGAAAAAGGAGCCGATTTACAACAAATCCCGGCATGTCCTTGCATGTGATGGTCGTTTTGCGAAGACTCTTTCCAAATGCCAGAAGGGCTTCGTGTGTGCTGTCAGATGTGCTATCAGTGCGAATCACCTCAACCAGCTTCATTAGCGGAACGGGGTTGAAAAAGTGTAGCCCTCCGATGCGATCCTGGCGCTGTGTGGTAGACCCAATTTCCTTCACCGAAAGCGACGACGTGTTGGTCGCAATAATTGTATGCGGCAAAGCACCCTGAAGAAGTAGAGACGGGGAATTCATTACTGTTTTTCGACCAACATAACATTTCTCTCACGCACCTGATCAATGATCTTGAAGAGTGCTTGTTTTTTCTCGAGGTTTTCAACGATCGCTTCAATCACGAGATCAGTTGCTGACAACACTTTCTCCAAGCTGGCACTGTAGTTGAGTCTGGCTAACGCAGCTAGGTAAAACTGGTTTGCTTTTTCTTCATTTCCCTTGCTAACATGCATCGCCATACGTTGAAGATCCTTCTCCACCTGATGACGGCCTCTAGCCAGAGCCTCCTCGTTCAAATCCACCACTGTTACTTGATACCCATTGGCAGCGGTTATCTGAGGGTGATTAAGAAAAAAACTCGTATACTATGTTGGACTTTGACCCCGCAGCTGTACGAATGTATTCTTACCATAGCTATTCCGGAGCCCATTATTCCTGCGCCAACTACAGTAACGTGATTGATTTTTGGTGATGCCATTCTTGCGGCCGCGGGATAGTACTACCTTCAATAGAAACAATTGAATGAACTTTGATTTTCATACAGATTTGTAGAGACCGCGAAAAGACGCTGCTTGCATCGAGAAAGCTGCGAAGTAACTGTGTTATGAGCCAACCTTATCTGATAAAAAAACATTTACACTCATAATGCAAAAAAAACACTACGGGATTATATAAGGTTTGATTTTGGTCACCAAAGTTGCTTTTGGTATGCGAATGACACGACAAACATTTTACACCTTATCGCTTTAAAGATCTAAATGCTTTTATTAAATATAATTTTATTCCCTCGAATAGAGGTACAACAGACTCACTTTTTGTAGACATAAAAACCTTCTCCAGACTTAACGCCCAGTTTACCTTCACTAACAAGTTTTTCTAGTGTTTTAATCGGCTTAAAGAGAGGATTTTCTGGATACTTTTCGTGCCAGCCCAGTAGAATATTATTCGTCGTATCGAGGCCAACATAATCTAGTAATTCAATCGGTCCCATCGGATAGCCGGCGCCCAGCTTCATTGCCGTGTCGATGTCACGCGGCGACGCATCTCCACGTTCTAGGAGCCGAATCGCTTCCGCCATGTACGGCACCAGTAACCGATTGACAACAAACCCAGGCGTATCTTTGCAGCTGATACAGCTCTTGCCGAGCCGCTCACCAAACGCCACCAAGCTATTGTATGTTTCATCGGAGGTGACATCGGTGCGAATAATTTCCAACAGCTTCATCACGGGAACCGGGTTGAAGAAGTGCAATCCTCCGAAGCGATCCTGTCGCTTCGTTACTGAACCGATCTCTGCGATCGACAATGAGGACGTGTTGCTAGCAAATATCGTATGAGCTGGAGCGGATACATCGAGTTTGGAAAAAAGCTGGTGCTTCACATCCATACGTTCAACAATGGCTTCAACGACGAGATCCGCATCCTGAACAGCATTTTCCGGTTTAGTTTCGCCCTTGATCTTGGAGAGTGTTCCGTCGATAAACTGTTGTCCCTTGGCGGCATCGTCCTTAAACTGCTTCTTCGATACACGCTCCAGACTTTTGCGAATGCCTCCAATGGCCTTCTGAACAAGTTCATCGTTCATCTCAACCAGTTTTACATTGTGACCCGTAGCGGCAGCAACCTGTACAATATGTTTTGGTAGTAATTATAAATCGTTTCACATCATTACTACTCTAATACTGCGAATTCATTATCAGTCAGCGTATTGTCGGGCTTCATGAGCTTTGGACTTTTGAACCTTGCACCACAAACCTTACAATGGAGGAACACTTACCTGTGCAATGCCGGAACCCATCAATCCGCCGCCGACAACGACGACATTGTTAATTTTAGCCGCTGTGGCCATATTGCGGGTGAACGAACGTAGTCCAGACATAGCCATTTTAAAGCTTTTTTATTTTTGCACTTTAGCCGATTGTTCAAATTTCACCAGATCTACAGGTTGTTCAGATGATGATAAGCCTATCGCCTTTCGTTGCTCCTGTGATCAGTCTGCTCTTCTTCACCAAAGTGTTCCAGCGCAGCAGCCACAGATCGAGTGGCTCTAAAGTTGATGAAACCTACAGGTTGTCGTAGAAGTATTTGACACACGTGTGATGCCAGAACGCGGATTCGCCATCAACCTTCACTTTTTCATATCACGAACCGGGGAACACCACAAACAGAGAAGCATTTGTTTTAAGCACGCTACGCTCATAAGAATTATCGATTGAGAACAAACATTAAAATGATCGCTTCTTTGCACCCCCTCCCCTATGTTCCTAAAGGGGCACGCACTGGAGGCTTTTTAAAAAGATTCGATGATTTGTGAATAAACGCATTGTTTACTAAAATGCTCCTGATCATCCGAAATTTGTACGTCAGTTGTTGACTTTGCAGGCACGATGCAGTTATTATTATCTCGAAGTGGTAAACTAGCTTAATGCAGAGCATTTTGCACGTAAAAAAACCCTTGAAAAATTCTGCAGCTTTATTGAAACACCGAGGTATCAATTAGCTGTAAGAAAGAAGAACTTTCCCAGAAACAACAAAACATTGCCACTAACCTGCTCCAAATCGATTAACCAAGCACAGCAGCAGTAGTAAAGGGATGATAAGGCGAATGCTAATGTTTAAATCGTTTCACAATTATTCTGAGACGGGTAAATAGATCTACTCAGTGCGGGAAAACTAAACTTTTTAAGCAAAATGACTGTGATCCAAATTACAACAACAAACCGTGAATGCACAAAGCGTAAAATGGTAAGTCAACAGCGAGGGTTGTAAACAGTTTTACTGATAGATGATTGAGTTGAAAGATGTAAACACAGAATAAATGCAGTAAATTTTGTACAACCTCATCGATCTTACTTGAACGTAAACCTCTCCTTTAAGCATAACATTCCGCTCAACTTTTGTGTAAAATGAAGTGAAAACAGGACATTAAACAGTTTAATTTGCCTACCCGGTACATTTCACCGGTTTATTTCAAACCAGCTTCATGCTAGTAGTGAAATATGTCAAAATTTCTTCAGATATTATTCATCGTAAACCGGAAGTAAAACTTTGTATAAATAATGTAGCATAGCAGAGTATATTTTAGCATTTACGCTATTAATAAATGACAAATTAAATTCATAAAGGATGCTCCAATAATTTGAACTGTTGAAAAGGTACAGATCAGATGTACATAGTTTGAACTGCTTTTCTGTTTTTATTAGTAAACACAGCGGCTGTATAGGTTTTCAAGATCAGTGGATTAAAAATCAAATATTTAAGTTAATTTAATTTGAAAAGATCGTAAAATACCGAAATATTTAACAATTGCATCTGCATCCCCCGATGGGAAATGGAATCGACGAAAGTTTCATCGACGTGATTTGTGACGTTCAATTGTCACAGCTGTCAAAAGAGAGGCTTCGTGCAAGTGTGAACTTTGGTTTAGCCTTCTCTACTTCCGTGGTACTGTTAACGATCTGTCACCAAAATGGTAAGTGCACCGAAAAATATCGAAAAATCGGTGTTTAATCGCTGCAAAACCTCGTGAAATGTGTTACATCAGTGTTGCAAAGTAGTTCTCTAGCTGATAATGTAATTTTTAGCTTCTGTATTGACTTAAAGCTCGTTATAAAAGACTAAATGTAATCGCGTCTCGAGATGGACAGAATGGTGTGGCAGCACGCACAGCGCTGCATAAACACGTAGTTTGCTTGGTTGACATATATACATGTGTTTCAACATGGCGTTTACCGCAAATACCGGCGGCGTTTCGTGCAAATAACTAATGGTTTGAATTACTGGTGTTATATTTCATGTCATTACAACGGATCTCCGGATGATGGGATTTGCAGACCAAGAAGAGGCGTAACGGAGGACGTTGCAAGCACAACCGCGGCCATGTCAAAGCCGTTCGTTGCACCAACTGTGCACGTTGTGTGCCGAAGGATAAGGCGATCAAGAAGTTCGTGATCCGTAACATTGTGGAGGCCGCTGCCGTGCGCGACATCTCCGATGCTTCGGTGTACAGCTGTAAGTTCTAGTGTTTATGAAACCCATTTGGTTTGAATCGATTTTTGGTGACTATCATCTTACATGAGGAAAAAATACCCTATGTGGATCCTACGGGATATGAAATTCGAATATTTGCTATCTGATCATGGTGATCACCTCCATTGGAAGTTGTCACTAAAGTAAACGTACTATATACCAATTGTTTGATGAACCGTTTCATTCTCTTTCTTCCAGCGTACGTACTGCCGAAACTGTATGCTAAGCTGCACTACTGTGTGTCGTGCGCTATTCACTCGAAGGTTGTTCGTAACCGTTCGAAGGAGGCACGTCGTATCCGCACGCCACCGCAGCGGTCATTCCCGAAGGATATGAACCGTAATCAGAATGCCCAGCGAAAGTAAGCAACATTTGCTGCGGTCTAGGCAACCTGATTTACATCTTTAAGGACGCAGAAGGACCGACACCAACTTTCGTGTTGAAGATGGATTCGCGCTGGGCTGGGGGGTTATTTTCTGGTGTGAATGGCTGGCATTCATGTTTCGTGATTCTAACGTTGTAAGAATGGCAGATTTGAAACATTAAAGGAGAGTAAAATATAAACCTAAACCCACGGGTTTCCATCTAATGACAAAAGCAGGCGTACAGAAAAAAGGTGCATCTGGTAAAAACATACTTTATGAATGAAAGAAAATCGTGCTTTCATGCACTGTTATACTTTGTTATTCAAGGATGCTGTAGGTTGGTTATTTAAAAACTCAGCTTAAATCACGCTCATGCTGTTTGCGATAATATTTTTCATAACTTACTAATAGTACCAAATATCAAGCAATGCTTCCCTAAAAAAATCCTTCCCAGAACCGATTTTCGGAACTTCTAAAATCATTGTTGTCGAAAGAAAATAAAAATCGTTGATACTAAGTACACTTTTCTGTTCATTTCCCATATCATACATTTTTTTTATGAAGACTACTTCAAATGTCAATCGTCAAGTTTTGATCAAGACTTGTTACAAACAGCAGGTCGAGTTAATTTAATTCCACAGCTCGACTGCGATGCGCAGATTTTGTACAGGAAGCCGTGTCGCAAAAGTATGCAAAATTGCTTATATATTGTATCAATTAAACCATACTGTTCGATTATTTAGTATCAATATTCATACAGCATTATTGATAAAAAAATGTATCGCTTGTGGTACCGATTTCTTGTACTGCACTGTTGTTTTCATGCCTGCGTTAAATGCCACAACCTGACATCCTAAACACATTTTGGGTGCTGCAAGGAACACGGACAGCTAAAGTTCGAAATTTTTCATCAATTGTTTCGTTTGATAAACACAGTTTCCAAGCACAGGTATTGATGCACGTTCCGTGTACGTTTGTTATATTACACAGTTTTACAATCTCAACCTCGTAATAGTTGTTACGCGAATTGTATTTGTAATACTTTTTCTTATTAGCTCGGTTAAAAACAACGCAATGAGTCGCTGGGATAAACGCACTGACGATGGTAAGTTTTTGCGGTTGTTGTTATAGAATAATGGGCAGCGTCATATATTGCTTTGTTTCCTACTGCAATAGGAAATCACCGACGTGAACGACGGCGAGAAGATGAAAAGTTTAACCAAACCAGATCTTCGCTAAGTGAAAACAAATCTCTAGCGAGTTCAGAACCACCATCCCCGGCGTATTCCGGTTCACGCTCCCGATCTCGTTCGCCTCCATCACATTTCTCTTCCCGACCATGCCCGTCACAACAGACACAACAGAGACGATCAGCCGAACGACAAGCTGAAGAAGAGCGGCGGCGGCGACAGGACGCACTTAACAGCAGGGGACGCATCTACAATACAGCTGGTCAGAACGGTACCGGCACCGGTCCCGGTGGTGAGATCATTTCCCACTGTCCCTTGCTACCTCCTCCACATTCTTTGTCTGGCCATCTGCTATTAAACCTCAATCCCCTCACTCGTTCCTGTGACTTGATTTGCATGGTACAAGTGGGTTAATCGTTCTGAGGAACACAACACTCTCATTTCAAGGCACGCTAGGACTATCGGGGATTCGTCCACCCACATCGGGCGGCATTGCGGTAGGCCAGCCACCCATCCTCAAGGTGAAACCACCGGTCGGCGGCATACAGATGAAGCTAGCCGCCCCCCTCAGCAAAGAACCTCAGCGGCTTATGAAACCGATCGCGAATGCGTTCCGTCAGGCGGACGAAAGCGACGACAGCGAACCGGAAGAGATGCCCGCCGAGTGTCGGATGCGAATGCGCAACATTGGGAGGGACACACCCACTTCTTCCGGACCGAATTCTTTCGGCAAGACGAAGCACGGCTTCTGTGATTCGAAGAAGATCTTCGAGAAGAAGATCGGGGGTGGCCTTAGTGATCGTTAGGGCATTACCATGAGAACGTGTGTCGCATTCGTGCTCGCCATCAGCCTGATACGTGTCCATGATGGACGATGCGTTAGCGTAGGCGTGTAGAATAACTACTTTTGTATGTGTCATTTATCTCTTCCAGCATAATCCTTCTGAATAGAGACAGTTTCTTATTTACTGTAGTAAATTTTAGATTGTTCGTTCCAGCTGCTGTTCTTCCGGTGCGACAATCTTGCTGCGTTCGTCGGTAGGCATCTTGTTTTCAGTATCAATGAATGAATTATTTTATGAACACATCCAAACTCTACAAATGGAATCTTCTGTCTGCTAGAACTATGAAATAAAATAAAATAGGCTTTCAAACGACTTACCAGATGAATCAATTAAACAAGAGAATCATTGAACTCAAATCAAATCAAACGCAGATGGCCTTTTTTCACATGCTATGTACGATGAAAGTGTAAACGGTAATGTTCGGAAGAAAGCATGCAACCAGAAAGAAAATTGGTTGAGAAATGTACATATATGTTCCTCCAGCTGACGCTTGTTCGAATAAATGTCCTAGTTTTTTTTTATAAACATCTAAAAATATCTTCCAAATCGTATTTTTCTTTCCATGAGTTTTAGAAAAAAAGACAATACAATCTTTGAAAAAACTAAATTTATTCAGAAAAAATTAAAAAAAATCCATCGTCATCTGCATATTTATATTGTGTATGTTGTTTCAATTTTTCAATCGTTTCTATGATCAATAAATTTTCATCTCTGTATGTCTATCGGCCGTGATCCTAATCTGCAATGCGCGCATATGTCCGTTTAGTGTTTTTCTTCGTTTCCAAGTCTCGCATTCTACTGGGTCTTGCGTATGATGGTTTACTATCCTTGTCCTGCCCAAGCTACTCTTGCGCGAGTAGGTCCTATTTCCACAAACATCCCCGTTTTGCTGGACAATTCTTAGTTCCATAGTACCCTGGGTTGAGTAAGATTTTTGTAGGAAGCTACGACATGCGCTTTATTCGGTAGATTTATACATCTTCATGTAAATATGCACGTGCTACGATGTTGCATGGAAGGTTACAGCTAGCTTACTGAAGACCTTTGCCTTGTCTGCCATTCTTACTCTTTCGACGGACCGGTGAACCTTTCAATTGTAGAAGTAGTATGTTTTTTTGTTTGTTAAATTATTTTTTGTTTTCCTTTTTTAACGTTACTTTAATAGAGATATTGAGGTAGTTTTTCGTTTATCGTTCTCCTACTTCGCACATGCCCATAATTAATCATCTGCTTCTTAGCATGTACTTCGTTTTTTTATTTTCTCGCTCTTTCCATTTTCCTCTCTCTACCACACCCCCCTCACTTTCTCTCACTCTCTCTCTCCCTCTACCTCCCTCCATATTTCACTCTATCTCACACCTTTCTGGTGAGGAATAGTGTTCACTGTTTTGTTTACCGCGTTTTGCTTATTTCACACTCCCTCCGGTACGGGAATTTATATTGTTTTCCAGTTTACTTCTATTTTCTTTTCGAAGTGTTGTTCTATTTTCTTTTGAATTTATTCTCCTGATAAACTTTCCAATCGTACAGTATTTTCGGTGTTTGATTTCTGGTTATGCAGTTACTATTTTTCTGAGTGCATGCAATGGTATGATCGTAATATAGTTATATGTAGCAACTGTGTTTTTAAAATATTCATTTTGGGTTGTGCCTGAAATTCTTGTTTGCTTGAAATTTATTAGCATCTTTTTTTTTCTCGTGACGTTGGTTTATATTTCAATAAAATTTTGCTTCTGCTTACGATCTTTTACAGTTCGATTGTATGTTCAATTTCGTAATGTTAGTATGCCCTAGATATTGAAGTTTTTCACATTATTTCAAAGTGGCGTTTGGCTCATTCTGACTATGTCAAATAAGATTATTTTAATAAATTCCTTTCCTGGTTTCATGTGTTTTGGAGGATTTTCAATATTATATTCATAACCCTTCGGTTTTCGTGTAGTTTATTTGAACTATGTTTTGCATACAGAAAGCATAGTTGTCCGACTTGACTTTAAATTGTTGTATTATTACTTTTGTAGTTCAAACAATCAATAAACGTGGATAGTATTGTGTTCCTTGTTTGGCTTGTTGGAGCTATGCAAGCCACACTATTTTATTTTTCTGTTTGATGTGTGAGTTTTCGTGTTTTGCTTGGTTTATTTGTGGTCGAAATATTTGCTATTTCAGCTCTTTAGCCGGTGCGGGATAAAACATTCAATAGGCTTCTATGATAATAGTAGTTGTTGAGTAATAATAGTCATGATAATTATAATAAAAAAAGTAATAATAGATACATAACCATAATCTTAATGAAGGTAATAATAAAGAAATATATGAGAGAAAAAGCATTGATTTCTGTTTTTACCACCCTAAAAATATGTGTGTATATATAAATCTTTTTCCCTTTATATATATTTCTATATATATATTGGTTTCACTTCATTAGTAAACCGTTCGCTTCATTTCTAATAGTTCGACCAGTTTACTATTTTACAACGAAAGAACATAAACAAAACATTGTGTTCTCCTTGCCCTTTTGTCCATGATCTTTTTCGTTCTTGTTACTTGTTATACATTAAATTTCAACTTAGCTTTGCCTTTCATTCCATAGGATTACAGGTCCGCCTCGTTCTTGTGCGGTTCCTTGGATTCCTAGTTCCTCGAACTCGGCCTCGAGTGCGTCACTATTTTCTTTTCTCGCTGTTCTCGTGTCCTTTCCCCTGCTTTCGTCCTTTCATTCTTTTCCTGTATCCAACTGTCCCATCCACAACTGACTGAGGGGAAGAATATTAATACAGATAATGACAGGAATATAAACTATTATCACACAGGCATGTCAATTATTTGCATTATATCCTAAAACTCATAATCTTATTCTTTGCGAGCGGACGACGACAGCGACGACGACAACAACGGCGACGAGATACCTTCGGCGACTTGTAATTTTACTTCATCTTTTCATCTAGGGATACTTCTTGCCCGATTTCTGCCATTGGAATTGAAGGATTTTCACAGGTTTTTTCGAGAATCCGGACGGGTCTTATTTCGAGGGAGAACGGAGAGGAATTGTGTGAATTTGGCTACTAATCTTTCCATATTGAGGAAGCTATTTTTTTCTGCAAATTGTGGTAAAGGAGACCTATTCCTGATCAATACGGGATATGCGAATAAAAATTAAATGAAATACTATGTGGGTGATAATCTGGAAGCCTACGGTAGTTTATTCATGAGGATAGGATTAGGCGGTTCAGCGTATCTATTGCTTTGTAAAATGTGTAAATTACTTTGAAGCACGCCACCACTTAACGGGTGTAGTTCAGTCTCCTTAAAACTGGTGGCGTGAAAGAAGTTAAACTTAAAGCACTTAAATCTAGTTTAAAAAATGATAACCTGGTCTCGTGTCTCTAAACATTTCCTCGCCAGTTTACAAATGTATTGTTGGTTTTTTTTTCAAGATGTCGTGACGCATAGTAAAACAAATGGGGCAAATGTAATTCCCGTATCGTAATTGTAGAAGTATGACGGAAGAGGAAGTGGAAAGGGTGAACAGGGAACTAGCTGCTCTTGGTTGTGTTTTGCTTGTATTTCGTACATCTTGTACTTATTGTTAATCTACGTCATCTTATCTTGCTGCAGAAGAACGGTGCATTCAGAATTCTTTTCATTATCCTTTATGTTTTAATGTTTGTTTCGATCTATTGGGACAACTGTGCCTTGATAAGTTCCTATTTCAAAACAGAAAACAATGAGAATAATACAATTGTACACTTTCAGAAAGAGACACGGTAGTGTAACGAGAAAGCAAAGTCGACATATTGAAAAAGGCAACCTTGTTTAAAAAAAAGAACAAATAGATTTGGTTAAGCTAGAATCGGCTTGGAATAATAGAATTTAGGTTATGTACTCAATCATTTAGATCTGCCGTCGACGTTATCGGTTCTCGATAAAGACAAGTTGTTTTCCTAGCATAAAATCTTCTTGAGTCTAAAATATTCAAACTGAAAAGTTATATGTCGGGTGGCATTATTTAAGCATCCTAGTTGTGAAAGCAATGGGCTTTATTTCTCTCATTTATATCGTAACAAACAATATTTTTTATCGGGATGGATTCTTGATATCAGTGGCATTACGAAACGATGTACGAGGAATTGGGGGCGCACGCATACAGTTTGAATGTTGATCCTCTATAATTATAATAGGATCTATAGGATTCCGTTCAACGACAAATTAAATGTAATTAAATTCAAATACAAGTAGTAGAAAGAAGTACAACAAGTAGGTGATAGACGTACCATAAGTAAAAAGTATTTTAAGGAAGTAATATTTCCTAATAGCAGTATGACATATTTAGCGGCTTCGGAAAGCGAATTACATAAAATTAAAGTGAAAAATTAATTTTAAACATATTTTCCGTGAATTTGTTTTTCATAATTTTTGGTGAGTTTCTGCAGCAAAGGTGATGATGTGCTACCTTAAAACTCAAGCTATAACATCGAAACCATTTCAATTCCGAACAACGGCCTGCTAGCGGTTCGTTCTCCACCTTTGTTATGACGAAGGGAATTTGTTGTATTTTTCATGTGTCAGCCGTTCATTCGATTTACATTTACCAAAATCGCAGTGTTTAACAGCTTTTTTAACCTTACCCATGGGTAGTTTGAAAGATAATGGTCGTCGGTTCGATTTTGGCTGTTAATTTTACACTAGAGGCATTAACACAATTAACGTTGGATTATATCAAGGAAAGACATACATTCACTGTAAAAATGAAAAAAAAACAAGTTGATACCAGTTACTGTTGGTTGTTTTCTTCAATTGTTGCTATACTGTTTGCAGTATTTTTTGAGAACATTTCTAAAACATGTTCAATGGGTTTTAGGTTTTGTATCTGGTTAGTGTTTTAGACAACTGAGCTGTTTATCTTGGCGTCTTAACTTAGATTTTTTTATTAGATAGCCGATCATTTTTGGTAGGGTGACCAATTACGTGCCTTAGTATGTATACGCTTGGATGAATCCTCCATGTAACTCTTGCCTTTTATGTTGTTTGAATATTGTGTTTTTTCCCTAAATATACGACCCACTGCTTGCTGCTGCTAATATGGTTTACTTTTTTCTAATTTCTATATTCAAACTTGAGGTAAGTAGGTTTTGTGTTTCAATAGTTTGCAATGATTTTGTTTATGTTTAGCATGTTGCGACATTTCAAACTGTGATCTTGCTATATTCGTCTTCTTTTGGTTGCATATGTTTTCTTCATTAACAACTGACCAAAGAGATGTTTGTAGTATTTCGTCTTTCATTTAATTTGTTTTCAATTTCTTACAAAATATTTCACGGATTCTGGACAAGGTGATCTTCTAATTCTATAGTTTTTAGTTCATTTTTATTCATGCTTGTGCTGAACGCTATATTTTCTACGCGGTTAAGGTAGCCTAGAAGTGTTATCTTATTCAATTGTTTCATGAAGGAATATACAATGATAAAGTTATACAGATAAAATAAACACTACACAAACTACCGAATCTTTTTTTGTTTTTTAGGGAAATTATTTTTTCAGTGTCCGTGTTGACATACTTTTAATTGGTCATGTTATTCATGTGCTTAAGATGCATTTTCCTGTGCGGTTTGTTTAACATCCGAAGCAGCAATAAATCAAACATGTTTTAACTTTTTAGTCTTTAATTTTTCCATTTTTGACCTTCAAATTAACATAGCAGCTGATCTGATGATAGGATAAATTTCTAAGTGAGCTCAAATCAAACTTTTATTTTTTTTTATGTATTTTTTTGTTTTATATTGTTACACTCATTTTGCTTTAATTTTGGATTTCATTATTTTCTACCACTCAACACCATGAAATACGATAATTCCAGTACGCACAGATTCTATGTTTGAGTAATCATATAATTTTTCTTGTTGTTTTTGTATCATCAAAAATAATCAAATCAATCTTTATACTAAGGTTCAATTAAGATAAGTGTACTTTCGATCACCTTGTCTCAGTGGTTGCTTTGTTTTCCTCTATTGCGGATTTCGGTGTTTCCACAAGGGATGATGCTGGAACCAATTGTATGGGAGCTCAGCTATCGTGTGCTTCTCTATATTTGCTTTAAATTGTTTCATTCAATGCATTTGATGTCGTGATAGGTATGCTTTGCTTGTCTTATTCCATTGGCAGTGATATATCTTATCCTGCGTTGCGGTTTGGGGAGTTTTATCTTTTCGATTCGTCTGTACCAGTATATTCATTCCATGTGCGATGCAATAAATGCGTGTTTTTTCGTATGTTTGATTCTCTCTTCCAATGTAACATTCGATATCAAGTACTGACGGAAGCGGACTCCGTATAGTAAAGTTTCTCATTCTGTCGTATTATCAATGTGTTCAAAAACCGAATGTTCGAAAAGTTCGAATGTGACTTTCTCTATATCCTCCAGTAAACTCATTCTTTCTGCTATTTCATCATTTTTTCCATCTTAGCATGTTTCTCTTCATTCATCATATTCGGCTTTAGTTTATTGTTGTTTCCAATCTCGTAGTCATGAAGTCGTCGAGAGTAAACCAACACCCTTGCTACGGTTACATGCGGTTTTTTTTGTTGATGTTCTTGTGTGATGAGTGCGTGTGCGGCGTTAAGTAGTTCCTTTGAAAGGGAAACGTTTCCAAAAAAAATTAAATCGATTCCTCATCTTTCATACGAGTCCACCGTTCGGTCGTTGGCAGTTTATATTAGGCATAGTGTTGTTGCAGCAAGTGCTCGTTTTGATACCTTTAAGTGAATCTTATGTTTTGATCGGCGGTTTTTCCAAAAAAGATTCCTATATAAAACAACTATTATTAAGGATCCAATTTCACGGAAGGTAAGGTTTGTACTTCACGTTCATTAATTGAAGGCATAAAAGAAATACAGTGCATCAGTTGCGCCCACACAGAGATGCGCTAAGTAGCAAAATTAAAAATGGGGAACTACAATTGAGATACCTTCTCTTAGTTCAATGAGAAGTCTGAAGAAGTTTATTTAACTGCCATTGTCAAACTGCTATTAGCAAAATTGAATAGCAGTTCGTTACGTACTGGTGTTGAAGTGTTTTGTACCTTACGCTTAGCAAGGGTCCTGGAGTTTTCCGAGCAAAAACGCGTTAGTTTCGGTGTAGTTCTATTCACATTGATTCCAAAGTACTGAGGGGTAATTGTTTAAATGTCTGGTGTAGCCAATGTATTAGAAGAATTAAATATATTTGGATCGTGTTTAACTGTCTCTTTCTACTCTTCCCAAGGGGAAGACACTCGTGCACTAGCAACATAACAATTTCATAAAAATATTAATTTAAAACCAAAACACTCAATTTTGAAACATTATGCCTCATCATATCACAACACTTGAAATACTAACACCGCCCTGCTTGGAATACCCTTTTTCGGTGCCATTCTTTACGCCCCATAGGTTTAAAATAAACACCTTTCGATCTTCGATTTTTAGTCAAACGCACCCTGGCCTTTGACAATGCCCATTAATGTAATGCAGCGACGTCATCAGCGAGACACTTCATTTTTTAGTGGCACTATACAAATTACTAAAGTAAAATATTTTACATCACCATCGTTAGAGAGATGCATACCATTTCGGACTTGAAGTGAACATCGTAATGTGTTGACACTATACTCCTAGCGGTCAAACACAACCACCGTTAGATTTATGATTGATAAAAAAAATCCAAAAAAATGTTGGATATTAGAGAGGATTCATGTGTTTCATTCAAACCCGTACTCTTGAATATGGAAAAACTCGATGCACTGCTTAATTCTGCACGACATTCGCCCACGGTGCAGCATTCCCATGGGGTCACTTGGTCACGGTTGTTGGTTCAACATACGCTCATTTTCTCGCTGAGCGTAGGGCCTCTTCATGGAAGGGTTCCTGTTTCTACAAATATTCAACGATATTATAGCCTCTATTATTTTTCAATAAATATTAATGTTGGATAGCTAAATATCATCTACATGTAGTTTGTTGTCCATTCTTCGTTCCTTTGCAATAACCGCTTTCACTTGATTGATCACTGGCCAATGACACACTTTTTTCTCGATTATAATTTCCACTTGAAACGCAAATACTTAACTGAACTTATCCGTCTCTTTCACTTCCGCATTTTGTTTTTGTCGCTCACTCTCGCACACTCGAGCCCTATTTAACTCTTCAATTTGTTTTGTCCACGCTAATACGCTGACCTCCATAAGATCCGACTGCTTGAACTCTCCTTCAAATATGTGTATATATAATATATTTTCAATATAATATATATAATAAAAAAATCTAACAATTGATTTTAGTCACTGTGTCTCTTTTCTTACTTTTATCTTCTTCTTCTTAACGTTCTTCTTTTACGTTTAAATATCATACATTTCGTACATCTGGTTCACTGAAAACGCACGCTTAATTTTTTCTTCATTAGTTTTCAGCTTAGTATGATTTCACCGTTAAATAGTAAAAAACGTCACACGTTTCAGTTTGTTTGTTTCACTCTTTTGGTTATCTTTTGCGTGATCAGTCCGACATCAGTTTGTAGCTTTTTGTGTGTATTAGACTGTTAGAGCGTCATATTCGGGTGTTTAGCCTTTTTTCATTGGTGGCTCTTTTTCTTGACGACACTCGTGGAACACCAGCTTCTATGTAAAATACATTGGTAAAGATCCGGGGTTTCAGTTGAAGAACATAAAATACTTCATTCCTGTTTCTTTTAGGTAAGTTTTCATCAGCTGTTGTGAACAAAGTGCGTCAATCGAGGTTTACCGAATAATTCGAGTTGTCGATAGGTGTAATGCCTGCAGTACGGCGATGTTTTTCTTTTAATATGTTGCATTTGCAGCTTTTTTCACACGTAGCTTTACACAACGTGGAAGATACAAGGGTACTTATTAATCTGAAGACATTGCTAATATTATCATTCTGAAAATTACTGTAGCTGACTGTAAATTTTCCCTTTGGAAACCATATTGTTTTCGTTGAAAAGCTGATTTAATTATCTGCCCATTTCCCATTTACTTTCAAGACTGTGTAATAAACATCGCCTACCACAATATTTAAATTTCACCAAAAGTAGTTGAAATTTAAAACGTGAAAGCCTTATTGATCTCAGTTGATCTCATTGTAATTTCACTAAGCCACTGCATTGGAAAAGTTGAAGATTCATTGAATATAAGCAAACATTTAAATCATAAGTAGGGATGACTTCTGTATCTTCCTTGACGGGTAAACATAAATTATAAAAAAAAGATACTGTTAAAGTGAATGTCTCTGTGTTTTTCTGCAAGGCACCGATATCCTCTGCTTCGAACACCCAACGCCGCTCCTTTCTCACGCATGGAGTATTATTTTCTCCCAAATCTCGGCCAATCTGGTGGTTCTTTACTTATGTACAACGGATGGAGCGTGATAGTGGGGAGAATTGATTCCCGTCTAAATGTAAACAAGATGGTATAAGTTACATTTGAACCAATACATGCAAACATAAAGATTAGTACTATTTAATAGAGAAAGAAAATTAAAAGAAATTAGCAGCTCTAATTTACTGATACAAAAAAAAAGAACTATTTTGATTATGCTTTTATGGAGCACACTGGTAGAAGTGCATTTATCATAGCTAACATGATGTACAAGTGACGTAGGCAGTTCCTATAAGAAAATAGAGAACATAAAGTAAGAACTTCAACAATCAAACAAACATACTTCGCAAAACAGCTACCACTTTAATATGGTTTTAAAAGTTGTAGGAAAATTCAACAGTTTTTATGCACTACTATTTATGCACGGTATTTATGCACTGATCATCAACAATAATAAGGGACAAACATATTCATTACATAACTGGAGAAGCAAGCTGACATTGGATAGTTTGACGGGCATCGTTACTGGTTTTAGCAGGGATGAAATTGGTTGTTTAGCTTTGTAATCACTAATTGCATACAATGAGTTCAATCAATCAAATAATTGCTTGGGCAAGTTGTAGAATATATGACCGAAAATATACTGTGATAACTTTTCCTTTTACATGGGAATTTTTTCGTTACAAATTCCAAATGGACTCATTTGTTGCTCTCGATCGTCTTGGGCTGCCATTTGGTAATTTTGAGGCTTTGCGTCATGAGATTTTTCAACAGTTTACTCCGCCTCCTCCTACTTCTGAAGAAGATTACGCAAATTTTGTTTTGCCATTGAGGATGACTGGTATTGGGTTGAAGTGTTTATAATTTTCCGTTCGCGCTGATAATGCACTTTCTTATGAGGTATTTGTTTCCGCTTCGTTTGTTTTCTCTTTGTTGCCTGCTTGAATACGTTACACATTTATTTGCCAATGTGCATCCGTTGGTGCTGGTACTGCAGCCGCTTCAGGACGTCTGTGCTGCTACTGCCGATGTCCTGTCTTATGGGTAGTGGTGGTGGTGAGGGTGGTATGATAAAACGTAATCGAACGGCTGATGTAGGTGCAAAGCTATTGTTTGCTATTTCAATTTATGTTGGAAATGAATCCATTGTCACCTTTGTATTGTTATGGTTCTGTTTTCCATTGCCTTTCTCTGCGTGTCATTTTTTCTTTTTACACCCGTTTCCATCCCACGTACGATTCATAATAAATAGATAATAAGGCATGCCTGTTACGAATTATGGCCTCTCGTTACATAGCACGACGCCAACCTACATCGCCAAAAGGAAGATGCATCGCAATGCAGCTACAGTTGGTCTAGTTTGCAATGCAATGACAGTCGTTTAATGCAAGAGCCACTTCCTACCTACCTAACTATCCTACAGTAATCTTCTCTTGAAGAGGGAAGGATTAATATTTTGGTGAGCAAATGGAAGATTGATCTCTTGCTCCTTCGCCTGCTCTCGGCTTCTTAAAGTTTTTTTCATGGAGTTCCAATAAGTTGTGATTAAGTTGTATTTACCACTCTCCACTCAGTAAACCAGCGAGCAGCGTGTCGTTAGTAGGAAATGTACTAGCTTACCGTTAGCTTACGGTTAGTAAAGCGTTAGGGACCTGGAAGCGACCCATTGAGGGCCTCAAGAGGACCTGCTCGCATCTGTCTCATTGGTATTCAGCAAAAACACACACACATTTCTCATGGTGCATCGGAGTCAAACGCTATAAAATTCCGACAATCTTTGGTCAACCACTTACTAAAAAGGGCGGCTTAACATATTCGATGCTACAGCAACAGGTCCTCCTCCCCACACGATATCTCGATACCGAGCAGAACAAGAAAATCAAACCTTCTTCCTTCCTGCTTCCACGCCTACATTGCTCCTTCCCTCTTCTAGTCAACGGCAGTGGCACGGCTGTTCGCGGCATTGCCCTGCCTGCAGCGTGAACAATAAACAACAACGAGTATCGGTCAGCCGCTATTCGACATGGTGCACGTCAAGCTTCTCTAGGAAATAACCTAACGTTTCCCGCGCTCACTTTCTATCAGCAGCCAACGAAACAAACTTCGGTCGATTGAGATACTCACTCACTTTTACATATTTTCAAAACAAACGATAAACGTACCTCCTCCTTTGCCATAATACTCTTGCTTCATCTTTTTGTACCACCTTTGATCATCTCCCAGTTACGTTAATTCTACAATCAAGGTTCCGCATTCACTTTCATAACTCGCACACATACTGAAAAACTACAACCACCCACATTGTTCCAAACATTCCCTTAAAAAACTCCCTAAAAACGAACATAAATTACATACTAAAGTTTTAAATCTCTCATTGCGCGATCTTTTAAGACAAGACAAAAACATATTCAATTGATTGACATTACTGATTCCCATGCTCTTCCACTGCCAGTATCATACACACTACACTGCGCGTTGTTGGCATTCTTATCCTCGACATTCTATCAACTGAATAAATTAGCAAAAACATATATTCTCAACAGGTTTAAACACTAATTTCTTATACGAATTGGCTCTATTACGTTTCATTTCGCAGCAGTTCTCGCGTTATTACGCTTGCATATCTCGCATACGTTGCGGCTTCGTTGAACTATTTTGCCAATCATTCACACGTCAAAGATGCAGATTGACGTGGCCGAGATGCTTTGAATTGATAATTATTGAACCCAGTTGGAGGATGGTTTTTCTTTCTCGATGAACTGCTGCAGATCGTATTTTTTGCCAATCAGTACCAATATATCGTGCTCATTTTGCTCTGTCGTATGTTGTCGCTAAGAAGAAAAAAACAAACTGGGAATGTTACAATAATTAATCTTTCATTCGAGCTGCTAACCAAGATTTCTACGGTTGAAATTAGGCAATAATTTAACCGCAAAACTACACCTTGTTACTCTCTAAGATCCCAAAGTGAGTCTATGGCAACATTTGTGTTTAATGATGTTGTTTGCGTGGTGAAATTGCACGAATGAAAATAATTATTTTGAATTCGTTCATGTTCGATAAAAGAGGTTCGAAGCATTCCCGTAGCTATGGTAATCCGATAACGAGCGTTGTGGAAGAAAAGAGGTATTTTCCAGGCATGGTACGCACGTCGTGTTCGAATGAGTCCGTATGGTTTTTTTTTTGCTTTAACATGGCTTGATCCAGATTTTCGTCGCCTGTACAGAGTCAAGCATCTCCGCGAAGCTCCGTTCGTTACATGTATGTGTGCATTCTCTAGAATATGAATTCAGGATTGCCCTTTATACGTACTTCCTTGATGATTCCGTTGTCTTCCCTGGACGACTGGCGTCTTTTATTTTGCTTTTTTAAATTTTATTTCTATTTATATTAATGTATAGTGTATATTACTGATCTTCTTATTATCCTTCCATTACTTGTTTTTTGGACTACTATCTGCACACAACAATTTAGGTAAGTTAATTTGTTGCTGCGAAACGGTTAGCACAATTTATTACTTCATCTTGCTTTGACATATGGTTCCTCTTTTCTACCAACTTTTTTTTCTGCTATTTGTGTTCTTCTGGGGCCTATTGGTTATTTGCATTTTACTCGTCCTTCTTCTCTACCAGAAGATGGATAATGGGGATCTTCGAGTTGCATCAGTTGCTGCTCTGGTTGCGGCTGGTGCTGCTGGGCGGAATCTAAGACTTACACTGTATGTATATGGGCTATTTTGATTATGGATTCATCATTCGGTTACACTGTGATGATTGAGCAAGAGCATGCACAAGCTATCCAGGTGATGGACATAGGCAGTTGTGACATATTCCTGTCTTCTTCAAATACGCATTTGCTCATGATCTCTTGCCCTTCCGGCTAGGAATATTATGATGAAGTTATCGACCCTTTATCATCACCATTCCCACTATGTTGAAAACTATTGAGTAATAAGGGAGCAATGAACATAGAACAGGCAAAAATAGTAATAGAGTAAATATAACAATATTTCTAAGCCTAAGCTAATATTTAGGCGGTGGAAGTAGAGTGATTGGGAAAATGATATTGGCTGGGCCAGAAGCCAGGGTGGTGTCGCTGGGGACCGCACCCGGCTCTTCTATAGGACGGTGGTATCAGGTTTCTGTTGCTGGGCTATTGCATTGTTGGTTATTGGGTTGTATTTGGCTTCATGGGTTTTCTTCTTCTTCTCAGGTTCCGCTATGACCGGTGCTTTCCTCCGATTGTTTCCTCTCCTTCCTCAGGTGCAACTTCCTTGCTTGCTCCTTCCCGTGCTCATGTTCAGCATCTAGTTAAATCTTCTTTTCCCGACTGATAATAGATTTGAAACACCCTCTAAAGGTAGTTACCCGGGTTGACCGTGGTGGTGCTAGCACCTTTCCTGCCGTCGCCACTGTTGTCACTGTCGTTGTTGCTGTTGTTGCTGCTACCGTCTCTCTCGTGATATTCTTGCGCAACGTGACGTTTTGATTATGCGGTTGTACTGGACGACTGCTGTTGCTGTGGTGGCGTCGAGCCGGCGGTCGCGGGTGCACCGGTGGCAGGAGTGGCCATGCCTGCCGCCTGCTCCTTAGTTTTCTGTGACGATTGGCGCTTGGTGGCCGGGGGTGGATTCGTGGCCTGCATCATCGTGCGGATACGCCTCTGTGCGGACTACGTGTGGTGGCAAAAAGTGCGGAAGCAAAGGGGTTAGATATTAGAGAAAACAAATCGTATACCTTTTAGCGAGCTTACCTGTACGCTGAAGAATGGGCCGATGATGTGTACTGTCGTTTCCTCATCTACCGGTGTGCTGGCCGTATGTTCGGGCAGCTTGATTATGCTACCGGTAACGCGCTGCAGCTCGCGAACGTTCTGTCCACCCTTGCCAATAATACGTCCCACCTGTAGATACACACAACATTCCGGTTGAAATTGTGAATGTAATGTGCCACAAGGCGTCCTCCGAGCAATAAGGGTCACTTAATCTTACCTGCGCACTTGGTACAAAAATCTCCACCGTCAGCCTGACATCGTCAGTGCCGGATACGAATCCTTCTTCCCGCATCTTCTCGAAAATCAAATATTGCGCCTTCCACTGGGCTTCCGGTGTGCCGATAATGGTAACTTTGCGCTCGGTCTGCTGCTCCTGCGGTTTGTCCGCCTCTAGCGGCGCAATCTTGACGGAGGCACCTGAGAATCTGATAATATTGCGAATGTGCAATCCTTTGGTACCGATGATGGCGCCCACGGCGTTGTTCGGGATGTAGAGGTAGGTCGTTTCCTGTACCTCGCTTGAGCCTGGCGGAACGCCCGCCGGCCCTCCGGTCGGAGGTTGATACATTGGAAAGTTGGAGCCAGGGTACATGCCGGCTCCACCGGGGCCCCCAGCGGCACCACCTCCACCAACGACACTGCCCCCGGCGGTGCGACCCGTGAAACCCATGCCGTTGCCGGCCGTCGACATCATCGCCATGGGGTGCAGCCCCGGGAACATGATGCTCTGCGGCGCCAGGGCCTGCAGGTCGTTTTCGTAGCTCTGGCGCAGCTTGGCGCTGATCTGGCTTTCGCCCTTCGACATGTTGTCGATCGTACCTTTGACCGTGATGATGCGCTCCAGGTTGAAACTGCTGATGTCGTTGATCGAACTGACCGTGATCTTCGTGTCGGTATCCTGCATTATTCGCTTGATCGTGTTCCCGCTCTTACCGATGATGCGTCCGATCAGGTTGTTATGTGCCAAGATTTTCAGGCAGATCTCACCTTTGTTCGTGCTGTTCGCCTCTTGCTGCATAACCTCAAGGATTTTCTTGCAGGCCATCGTGCAGTTCTCGGGATTGCCGTAGATCGTGATCGCCTTTTCGACGGATCCGACGTTGTCTTTCCGATGCACGTCCACCCGGGCGCGACTCTGCTGCGTGATATGCCGAATCGTGCTGCCTTGCCGACCGATGATGGCACCGACCATCTCGCTCTGCACCAACACCCGCAACGGGAAGTCGGTCTGCCGACCGGGGCCACCACCTCCCGACATGCCTGTACCGTACTGGGAACGGTTGCGCTGTGCTCGTCGAGCCTGTTTGTTAGCCTCCGACAGCTCCACCAGCAACTTGGAGCCCTCAAAGTCTACTCCGTTCAACCCGGAAACCGCCCTACAGCAGAACACGTTCAGATTATGTCATTGAGTTCAGTTCGACTAGCGGCGGAGAAAGTAAATAGACTTACCTTTGTGCCTGATCGTGATTCTCGAAGGTTATATGGACGGTTTGGGTATTCGGGTCTTTGCTAGTGCCTGCCTCGCAGTGCTCTACCTTACCGTAAGGTTTCAGCAGCGGCTCGATGTCGTCGAACTTGGCGTGTTGCGGAATTCCGCTGATGACGATTTTGGCTGTTGTGCTGCAACGAAAGAGGCGTCCGGAACGGAGTATTTCGTCAATATCGGCATACAATTGGGAACTGATTCTGAGTATTTCGTCAATATCGGCATACAATTGGGAACTGAAGCGTTTGGGTTTGAAATATCTTCACCGGTGCTAGAACAAAAAACGCTGCTACGAAGTAGTGATTTTCAAACACCACGATGAGCAGGATATACAGCATGCGAACGCTAAGCAAATATGTGATATTTCCTGATTACTTGACTCTTGACAACGGTCAAACTACGATCGCGGAGGACGTGAAGAATTTCCGGTCTGGTCCGGAAGTTAACTTCTCGTTCCCGAAAGATGAGGGCGCGCGTTCGACTTTTTAAACGCTTAACGCCACAGCGCACCAATGCTCCGACAATCCTCCAATGACGGTCGGTTACTGTATGGGATTCTCATGAAATTCTGTTCCTATTCCCCTTGCCTTCGTGCGATTCCTATGCTGTGTAGCAGACATGACACAGGCACACATTCGTTTGACTCTTTTTCTCCTGATCAACACCGAACCCTCCTTCATGATGCAGGAGGGCCGTTGAGTAAACTGGTGTGTGTGTGTCTTTGTATTACCCCTAGCATCGCCGTATTTAGTAACTACTGAGGAACAATTTGCTACATGTGCAAAAAATTATGCTGTGCCCTGCGGCAAGAGCATCTTCACCATTTCCTCCCTATATCTTACACTGATCAAGATCAAGAACCGCTGCTCGGCAGTAAACTAATAAACTGTCATGCCAGTACAATCTTCTTTACGCTAAGCTCATTTTTTTATGCTAAACCGAGCACCACATCCGCACCACGGGTAGCGATGTAGCAGCGAAGAGCCACCATGGACCATGTGTCTTATACTCAAAGCATTCTCGACAGCCAGCTTGGACTTGTCGAGGAGGAACCGCCGACTACATCTGGTAAGATTTTCTGATGCATCGGTGTTTCATGAGTGCATTCCTGCCAAGAAAGGAGGGTTAGATGCTCATAATTTGCATCGCCGAGATTATGTGTACCGCAGTTAGTGTTTGTAAGCGTACCGTTGTGCACGATCGCGAACGGGGTGTATCGTGCTTTATGGATCGTGTGCTCCAATCGTTTCCTCTAAAAGGCGACTAACATATGTGGGGCCCTGTGACCCTCCGAATAGTCAGATTAGGGCGAGAAAGGAAAAGAGCGAATGAAAGTGAAAGAGAATATCTGCAAAGCGAGATTAGCAAGCAAATACACCCTACGGATTCTGTTAAGCATAGCTCAAGAGTACGGAGCAGCATCAGAAGATCTTCCATTCATGCTTTTTTGTTCCGTTCATTCATCATCGGCCGGTTGGTGAGGTATGGGAGATAACGAAGTCTTACACATGGCGTAGGCTTAACCCAACTATACGAAATGAGCCGGAATTTGCCAAGCCGAACATTCGCTCATACGTTCACGGTGGTCACTCTGGACGAATTGGATCTCCATTTTCCATGTCACTTAACCTGCTAAGACACGGATCGCGCTAACTTTTACGTGAATACTTTGTAAGAAAGGCGTTAAGAATATGGTTATCAATTAAAAAAAAGGAATGGGTTTTTAACATAACACTCTAGTGAATCCATTTTTTCCGTATGAATCTGATACAAATGGAAATACATTGAAATATGAAACGACCAATGGGCAAGAAAATTGTTCAACTCAATGCACGATCGTGAAAAGTCCACATGAGTGCGTACGCACGCACCCACCCCAAGATAACGTCCCCACCCAGTGAGGGTAGCGGCAAGAAGTTGAAATGTTTCAAAAATAAACAAATGAACAAAGAAAAGGGACGTTCCAAAAGTGAATGAACTGCAGATCGGCGTACGATACACGACGTCGTGCGTCGCGGACGCGAGCGCATACTTTGCTGTCTTTGTCGTACCGTCCCGTTTGCTTTCATTCCATCTCTTCCCGTCGCACGCCTTTCTCCTTCGTTGGCCTCCGGCAGCCTCCCAACCTCCCACAATTCTTCTTTCTCCCCTGCGATCTGTCTGTCGCTTTTTTTTACTACACCTTGAAAGACTTACAAGCGTGTCTGCGTTTCTTCCCGTACTTCTTGCTTATAACGGCTGCAAGTGTTGATGTCATTTCAACATGCTTTACGTCGCAGCATAGCCGCAACAACCCTTGGCTGCTGGTAGTATAACCAGCATAACTGGCTCTCGACTTGTGGCATATCTTATGAGTCGATCTTGCTTAATGACTTCTTCGGTCGATCTTTGCGCTCGATGTTTCTTGTTTGATCATTTCCCTTCGCTGCCCTCATCTTCACCTTCTATAAACGCACATATACATCCTTATTCACGGATTCTCTCTAGGATCGCTCGAATTCCACAGCGTCTCGATCAGGCTTGGGAGCCGGGAATAAAAAGGAAATATTTTATCTTCTCTTAGCTCATGCTCGTCGGGAACGAAACAGGCGAGCGATCGGTTTCGATTTTTCTGGACGGTGGCGCATTCCAGAGAAGTTAGGATGTCGCCACCACCGTCGAAGCTAACGGCCACGCTTCGATGGCGGAGAAGGTGTAGACGTAGCCCGCATGGCGGGGTCTGCGAATGAAAGGGTTACCTTGCACATCACCGCCAGAAGTGGCGCAGAACTTTCCACTGACTTGGCACTCACGGCAACGGGAACCAACCAAGTCGAAAGCAATTCAGGAAACGGCCTGGCTCGGCAGCGACTCCTCCTTCATGTTCACGAATTAACGGAGCCTCTTCTGCTTCTGCCTCTCGACAGCTCCCCGCCATTTCAAATTTCGTTAGTTTCACATTCATATTCTCTTTTTTGCAATCATTTGGGCATTTACTGAAACTTATCTATATAAGTACGTTTGTTCAGTGATCAATTGATTATACTGTATAAAAATATTTATTTAATTTTTCCCTTTTGTAACTCACAGAGCTACAGTGCACTTCCGTTCGCATAAAAATTTGTGATTTTAAGCAAACGATCACACGTTGACAAATAATACAAACAAAGCTAAGCCAAACGTGATGTCGACGTAGATGCAACCAGAAACTGTCGTAGGATGGTAGGCACGCCTCACACATGATCGTAGTGGTAAGTTCGTCGAAACTGCATTCCTGCACGAATTCTCTGAATTATTTTACCGCCAACATTATTATCCATCTCACACATTTTCTCCCTGACCGTTTGGGTTGTAGAAGAATGGTGCATTGGCCAGGGAAAGAGTGAGAATAATCATCCCGTATGCATGCCATACATGAGTCATGACAGGGACTACCTGGTCAGAAACTTCTGGTGGAACCATTATGCCGTAGTGATAGAGAGCATTTCGCTAAAACATTTCGCTGCTGCAGTCACAGTATTGTGTTGCAGGGATTTACTAGAAACCGTCTACACTAGTAGGTAGTTTTGCAATGTTTATAATATATGTTTTAAGTTAGAATAATTTTAGAAATCATTTTAAATCAAACACACACACACGTCGGCAGACTACTGGTTCTCAGTGATGAGACTGAATTCCAATAACGAATGCAGCGCACAATGTTGTTATTCCGCACGTTGGTTTCATCCGGTTTGGCATGGGGAATGGAAAGAAAGATAGAGAGAATCAACGGGTTTGTTTGAGTGTGTACTTAATGCATCCCTGGAAACCCGTACAACTGCATTTCCCGGTTGCGGAAGTGCACATCCGACTCGCTTTCTATTAGCATAACGCACGCGAAACCACTGAACGATTGGCGGCTTGAGAAATGAGCGAGTGTATAGTACGGGAACTGCCAACATTCGTCTTTCTCCTGGGACAGTGGCCAGCAAGACGGTACCATAAATTGAAGCTTTACGGAAAAATGGTGACCGCTTTTCGATTTTCATTATTTTGTACGCACCAGATACACAAACATTACTCATTTTTAATGTTGTTAAAAAAAGGTGCAAAACAGGTTCGACAAACATTGTCGCGATTTCGCACACAACGCGCACAGTCACAGTCGGAAAGTTACAGATCCGCTTGCAACAAATTGCATTTAAAATTTCGCGATTGAGCAACGTAGAAAGTAATGAACGGTTTCGCATTATTGTGACCCAAAACATAGGGTGTACTTTCTCTTAAACAAGGAATTATAAATTTAATTTTATAAGTTATATTCTTAATGTAAAATAATTCCTTCACAGTTAAAAATGGTCGAGATCGTTTTGTTGATGTAAAACAATTCCTGCACAGTTAAAAATGGAACATGGTTCATGGATCGAACGATCCATGGATTCTTGATCATTTAGGAAAGGTCTACGGTGAAAGATTGATATCAATGAATCGCGTCGAATGATTCATAAGACACAACTCTAGGTTTGTTCGATCCAAAGACAAAGAATCGAGCATTTTCGACGCCTTTGAGGCTCTTTGTTCTTGGTTGGAGCTACTAGCTTCTAACGTAGTGATCTTTTTTCACACATTGTACTTATTTACTTATGAGCTAACCATAACGTTAATCAAGCCTTTCACGGACCTATTGCCTCACACAAAGTGAGGTGAGTTTGTTTTTATTACAGATCATAGATCGTGTTTCACACATTTAAGAGACGTCGATCTGTTACCCACACCCTCGTTGGACGCAGTCTAAGGACGGATGCATAAAAATAGGCCAACAGAAAGAAAAAGACAGTCACGATTAATGGGGGACGGCATGATATGCAAAAAAAAGCCGAAAAATTGACCATTGCTTATTTTTATGAATGAAAGCATAATGTATCACTCCAGCCGCGAGGTTCTAGCGATAGTACCACTATTATCTCTCGTTTTTCCTTTGCCCCTTTGCCATCATTGGCCCTACACATACAGCTAAACTGTTTTAGTCGCTTCTCGAGCCCAAGCGCTGAAGTGTAGTCCTTCTCAATTGGGTATGTTTTGTGTGCTATGTTTTCTCTTTTCACAATCGACTTTCTTAAACATCGAAGCATGTTCGTGAAACGTATCAGACTAGTAAATGTTCTCTTCGCATTTCATATACACATTCTGAAAGAAACATGTTTATGTGTGATAGTGGGCTAACGGCGTCACCCGGAAATTGTAGAAAATATATTGTATTGATAACAAATGTTTGTTTTTCATTCTACCGCTTACCAATAAGCTCCATTCAGCACTTCTCGACGATCTATTCTCGGTGTTGTCTCTGATAAGGGCATTGCGTGTAGTGTAATGGGGGAAAGGAATGCAACAACATCACGTTCTTGTTCATCACTGCAATCCAACACAAATATAGCGTGCTGGACCCAAGCAATCAATTCAAACCCACGAGACGAACATGTGGTACGAAATGTGAACGATGAAAACCAACATTTTGTGTCAAAACGCTGGTTTACCACCGTTACTTTATGACACACGTTTTCCCTTGCAGCACGATTTGCACTGCGTTTGAACGCATATATTTCATAATATAAGCTTGAAGCTACTATGGCAAGCCGGTTATATCAAGGCCGTTAGCTCTTGTGGTACCGTCGCGTTGTCGCAGGTTAGAACTCCAACGGAGCCTGGATCACCTTATTTACGAAAGGATAGTTGTCGAAGTTTATATTCACTTTCGCACAGGTTGGCCGCTATTGAGAAACATTAAATTTGTAGGTCCCCTAATCGACGAACCCACAGTTTGCAAGCAATTTACAAACCTTAAAAGTCCAGGCAAACGTTACGAATCCTTCCATTAAAAACATTTATCTAATTCTTTGGTTGAAGCACTTCGATACCTTAGGTAAGTTTTATGGTAACATTTTAATATTGAATGCAGCTAAGCAAACATGCCTATCAGTAAATAGATCGGCTAGCGGTTTTTTTTTTTCATATAATCATACCCAAACGTCCCTTGTTCTGTTTCGACTTGTGGAAAAATGTTTTCCTTAAACTATCGCTCCAGCTTCAGCTGAGTAAATAACATCCATGTATATGCCGGTCTGTTTTCCTTACTGTCGATAAGCAAACATATGCTGGATAAAACCAATTGACCGTTCCACTGGTTACCTCAGTTGCTACTATGACATGTCGACCGTGTCGAATTTACTGCATATTTGGTTGCTTACCTGTAAATAGAAGAGAAAAAGTACATGTTTAAGGCATTGTTCGGGAAAAAGATATTTGCAGCTGGAAATAATCTGTGCGCATAAAAGGAAAGGGGCCAAGGTAAGCAGCAGCGGCGTCGTACAAATGTAAAGATTTCTCGCTAATTGTTTTCAGCGTAATCCACACCTACCTAAACCGCTGAAACGGCATAAGCAATTGGTTGGAATCGGAATACAACGATTGGTGAAGATTCTGGTCGGCACCATTCGATGTACCGTTTCGCGGCTGGTCTAATTGATTATAGCAAGCTTTCAACCAAATTCCGCCACCTAATGGCGGTACCACCGAGGAAGGGCTGTTCTGCTGAGCATATTCGGCCAACCCAGTCGTGTACTGTGGTATTTGGTAGCCGTAGTGTGACTGTTGCTGATACTGGTACTGTGGTTGCTGATACTGCTGCTGCTGGTACTGATGGTGGGCCATAGTAGTGTTGGCCAACCGGATGCGATCAATAGGAGGTGCGTGCGTGGAATAATAGTTTTTGGTCGACTTTCACGCGGTCTTTCATATGCAGTAATTCTTTTTCTACTGTCACTTGCTCGTGCTTGTTCGAGTTTATTTCTCACTTTTCCAATGTTCAGCTCAGCAACGTTTGCGATAGCTTTTTCACATCGTATAAATATTTAGCGAATCAATAAAAAAATAAAGCTAAGCAATCAACAAGCTTCTCAGTGAATGTCTTGATACACTTTTGATTAACAAGAATTTGTATAAACTGTTACACATTATAGCACAAAGGGCGGTGAACAAAACGGCAAAGCATCATGTTTAAAACGTTTTCGATTTCTACAATATGTCACTTTTAGTTTTCCTTGTAGTTCCTAATCGTTCGCGCACAAGATGCGAGGGAAATCAACAAAACAATATCGCACCAAAAAGAGAAAAATAGAAGGAAATTAAAATTTTAACGTTGATTTTGATTAAAAAAGCCTCTAGAAAGAGGAGTTACAACAATGTTGCGATAAAGTTATTTTATCTAACGATCACGTTGAAATAGGTCACTTGTGTTTTACAGTTTACTTCGTGTACCATTCTGGTCTCAAAGGCACCAACACGTTTGTGCAAACTCAGTGTGGCATACAGGTGTAATGTTGTTTCAATGTATCAGTAGTCGTTTTATCGGAACTATCGAGCATATTAGACGGAGTACACTCAAGTCGGCATATGCTTTACTGCATGTTGATAAAAGTTCGTACATGTTCACATTGAGTACATTTTTGATAAACACATGATCATAATGGTAGCATTAGAAGCACGTGTTCCGGCCTGCCAATCGAAAATGTGTTCAACCAACAGCACTCCAGTCACGAACTGCGACGGAAAGGTACGAAAACGTTCTTCCGCGATCTACATGGGACAAATTTGCACCCATACATGGAACACTCCCGAACAGCGAGATAAAGATGAACGCAGAATCCGCTACGTTAGCATTTGAACTACAAAAAACACATCAAAATGGCCGATGCACGCAGGCCATAACAATCACGATTGACGTAGCAATAACGTTTCCCGTACCGTACTACGTAATAGGAGATAGATGTAACTTGTCAACCGTTACGTACGTAGGTTGCACGAACTGTATGCACGCGCACTTGCCGCAGCCAGACAAGCGGGAGTAAAAATATGTCACTAACCGGCGAGGGCTACGCGAGAATGATGATGCGGCACATCGCATTTAGGTATACACGGCGACGAACCAGTATAATCGCGCTCCTCAGCCACGACACCAATACACATGGCTGCGGCCGCGAACCAGCACCGAACACAGAGATTGATAAACCGGCTAGTTGTAAACCAACATGAAAAGACCGCTACACAGCCAACTGTGCAATGCCGGCAAGTGCGCGGGAACCATTCGTGGTAAAGGGCCCAGGGCCTACTGCGCTTCCCCTCCCCCTTTTGCCCGCGGCCTTCCAAATATTTTAAGCCCAAGTTCTCTCTTCACTCTCTCTTGCGGTTCTCAGAATTATCTCGCGATTTACGTCACATTTTCCGTACGCTTCAAGTAGACCACAGTCGGCTCCCTTTCGTTGACTCCACATCAAGTTAACCCCCCGGGTGTGATTTTACTTCAATCTATCTACGCGACACTTCGGTTGACTTCTCTTCGCCGTTTCGCGCTCAATCAGCATAATTCGCGTACAATTCGATGGCACTATGGTGGATGGTGTGCACGACGGCAACATATTTTCAAGAATAACAGCCAGGTCGTCAGGTTTCATTCGCACCCCAAGGACTGATTTGAACAACATTCACTGAGAGAGATGGGATTACGTGCCATGCGTTGTTAGTTTACACTGTCGACACTTTTTCAAAAGTGGACATTACACGTACACAGTAAAATTTGCTGACGTTAGACTTGGTTGGCTTGCTCTTTAGTCTTCGCACTTTAAATGATGTGTTCACTGATAAAGTTTAACGTCAAGCAAACGTGGCACGTTATGAGCATCTTGAAACTGTTTGAACTGCTTGAGGAAACGAACAACCATACCAACACACTACGGACAATATACTGGTTTGGGTTGTAGCGAGCACCGAAAGGTGTGCTCTGATATGGCTTCCGACCTACCGAAATAACCAATGCGCGCAGAAAACACACGAAAGACGCTAAAGCGCTTTGCAGACTCACACGGCACTGTCGGAATATGCAAAGTGGAACGAATCGACAAAACAGCATTCCTCAAACGCGCAACGAACGACCTACGACCAATGTCGATCGATCTCTGGCTGCGCGGACACCGAGTTTGTGTCGACAGAGCTGGCGTTAGCTGGCAAAAGGGAGCTAACTGAATTGCAAGCCTTTCGTTCTTTGTGTGCAGCGATCGTACAGTCAGACGCCAAAAACTGCAGCAAGGGAACTTAGGCGAAATAAGCACAAAGGGTATGGAGGAGCAACGGATCGTCCGAATGGTTCACCGACGACGAGATGGCGCACTGGCCCCAACTGGGCAATGTAGTTGGTTGTGTGGGGTTATGCTCAGATTCTCTCAGCCATCATGGGCCACATACGAGATTCGCGAGAGAGTATGAAAAGCCGCAATTTGCTCCCCATGGTGACGATTATGGTGGATACGAACGGTTGGGGCCATGTGATTTTATTCGTACTACCGACAGGATCCAAGCGATCGTTTTGGAGATTTCTCTTTTTGCCTCAACACATAATAATATTTCAAAACAGGTTCGACTGATCGTTACCTTTTCTTTGGCTTCTCAGTGCTATCATTCCATCTATCATTACAACTCGAAGAAACGAATAGAACCGTACTGAGGCAACCGAAAACCAGTTGCCATTCAATGAAATCTACATATACAATGTCCATAATCGGATAATTTCAATACTTTTTTGTTTGAACTATTTTTAATGATTTTCCGATGTCCACGTTATCGATTCATGTAGATATCAAATTGTATTACTTTTCCAATATACCGTGGAAAACTAATCGAAGGGGAACACGACCAGAGTTACTAGAAAAAAGAGAAACATTAAAAACATGCTTCGCGCAACCAACTGTTGCAGACTTTAAAGCAAATATCCACCGACAAACCCATGTCACAGCATGTGTTCTATCTTTTTATCCTCTCTTTCTCCCTTTGTAATCGACGATAGAAGTACGAATTTTGCTTCCGGCAGGGGTACTTGTTGCACAAAACGCATCATCACCCTTTTTCGCGAACCCTTCCGATTTTCGGACAGCGCACGGCAGAGAGGGGGCTGAATTGCATTGCAAATTGCACCGGCCGGTACCTGTTGCATGCCTAGAAATGCCTTCATTACGGGCACGAGTTCGCAGCCGCAGTATGCCCTCCTCTCCATGCTGTCTAACCGGAAAACTCCGCCCTTTTACTATGATAAAAGAACAAATAAATGCTTCTCACATACATTCATACGTCCTATGTTTTGATAGAAGTGCATTTTTGCATCCAAGATTTTTACGTTCTGGTTTTTCTCCATCGACTCTACAGCACAAGTGCATTAAATAGGGTTTGATCGAGGGAAAAGGAGCATTCGGCAGTCTTCTTCCTTCCTAAAGGAAGGGATTTAAAAGGGAAAATTAAATCACAAACGGACTTTTTCCCTTTTCGTACATGTATAGTCAGTCCTCCCGCGATTGGGATTCGAACCCAAGCCGTCGAGGTCATAGACGGATTTTCTAACCGGTGCTACCGCTCGGGTGTCGCAGACCCCCAGGTCTATTATTAGGTTATTTTTTTGTGTTTGATTGGTAATAAATGCCAAAGCATCCGTTAAAAAAATAGCACAAAGCATCCGTAAATACTGTGCAGATAATAAATCTGGTTGGCTACGCTATCGTTTCGTACTAAATTGGATAATGTAATAAATCGTTTGCAAAATTCATTACCGAATCTGTATTGAGATTTTTTCCCTAAATTCACGAGCAACACATGAGTATTATGTTTTGAGAAGGTAATGTACGTCAGATGGTAATATAGGCTGTTCTAATCTTTTATTGGTGATTTAGCTATAGAAACTAATTTAGAAAATTTATAAAAGTATACCGAACATTTTGGAGTATAGACGAGGTGGTTATATACACAGTTGAATAAGGACAAAATATGTCAGAGAATAAAATCGGGCGCGTTTTTTAGCAAAATCTGACCGGATAGGCACGCTGAAAATGTAGGGCGAACGTAATTTTGAGAAGCCAAAATAATAATGAAACTCAACAAAAGAATTGAGTGCTTGGTTCAGGCGCGTGAATGGGCAGAGGGAAGCGGATCACACGTTGTACGAGTCATTAAAGAGGATAAGGGAAAAAGTGGAAGGAAAATCAACCAAGAGTAGGAAAAGAACGGACGAAGCGAAAAATAAACAGGAAACGGATAGAAACTAAACTCCTCAAAAAGAATAAGATAAAGACAATATGAAGCTTTTCATTCTTAAACTGCAAATCGGCTTAAGGAATGTACTAGCAGTAGAGTGTGAGGGAGATAGGAGGGAGAGAGTTAGAGAGAGGGAGAGAGTTAGAGAGAGAGAGAGAGAGAGATAGAGAGAGAGAGAGAGAGAGAGAGAGAGAGAGAGAGAGAGAGAGAGAGAGTAGTAG